>CM042092.1:0-39983 GCA_023512835.1 Taxillus chinensis
TGTTTTCAGTAGCCTCAACTTCTTTGACACGTCCCGACTCCTGACCACTAAAAGAACCGCACTCCCACCACTCACACCATCACTCACGGATACAAATATAAGAAATACAATATATGGCTAGGTATATATACAAGAAGATAGAAATTATCAACAGGTAATATAAATATTAGGATATCAATTCTAATTAATAATAATATCTCACTAATTACTCTACTAATTACAATAACACTTTCCCTCAAGTTGGAGTATAAATGCCAATCAAGCCCAGCTTGTCACCAGAATAAAGCAACTTGAACCTTGTTTAAAGCGTTAGTGAATATATCACTTAGTTCAAACTATTGACTCTTCATATATCACAACGAAAATTAATCCAAATTGAAAAATTTACAGGGGACAAATCATTTTCAATATACTTAGTTCTCTCCAAAACATGGAATTTAGAGACAATATAAAGTGTAGCTTAATCATAACACCACAATTTAGGTGGACTAAAGTTTTAAGACCAACTTCATTGAAAAGATTACATTATCTCCCACCTTGAGGCGCATCATGGCTCTATATTCTAACTCGGACACTAAGCCGTGACACAATATTTCTTACACTTTCAAAGAGATTAAATTTGCTCCAACAAATACACAACTCCGTTTGTTATGAGTCTTCTATCCAGGGGCAACTTACCCAATCTTGCATCCCAGAAATATTGATTTCCAATCTAAGTATATCCATGATTTGTGTATAAGAGATCACGTCCAGGTGCTCCTTATGGGTGCACTATAAATCACTCCAAATTTGCCCAATAATCAACTATTGGGGATGGCGTAAGTTGACTAACCTTACCCCTGTTGAGAATAGGTAATATGCAGACAAGTGCTGATAAGATAATTTAACTTCTCGACCAAATTTCAATACCTCTCAAAGTGGAGTCAAGTAATTTTTAGGGCATCTCTGTAAGATGCATTCACTAGAGCAATAAAAGACTTTGCTCCCATATTTCTAAAAATAAACTCTCTCGTATCATGATACAAATATAAGAAAACATTCTTCTTGATTACTAGTGTAATACATGGCTAGGTTTATATACAAAAAGATAAAACTAACTATGTTAATATAGATATTAGAATTTAGATCCTAATTGAAAAATAATAATATCCCACTAATTACTTTCTACTAATCCTAGTGGGAATTGCAAACCCTTCCACATTGAGCCACATATTCTCAAAATAGGAAGGAATGGGACCCTAACAAAAGCCATCCAACAATGAAATGGGGTGGTGATCGAGAGATGGACTCGAGGAGCAAGAAGGCCCAGAGAGAGGGGAAAATGACCTTCCCGATCAACCCGAGACATTGCTACGGCAACTCTACCTCTGGCGAGATATGTAGAGACGGAGATCCACACCATATGATGGACAATAGCATTGAACTCTGGCATGCAAGCCATGATTGCGTAAGAAACCCTGCTCTAGCATACAAGTAAGAACAGTATTAAAGCAGCTGCCCTACACTAAGGTTTGAACCCACCTGCCACAGACAGCTCAGGGATCATTCCACAGAACTGCCCAGTCACAGCCCTCACCAGGTCTGTACACCACAATAAACAGCAAATTTAAAGAGACAAGAGATGGTATGAGCACCAGTCCAAGAGTCCAACGGCTGAAAGGCAACAGTCTGCCAAGCCCAGAAGGATACCAACAGCTAAACCAGATGCAGGCTTGCACAGAAGCACCATCCGATTGCAAGCCCAAAGGCTGTTAATAACCCAAGTCAGGAGAACTTCCATTTTTGATTCCTATTATCTTTGTTATCTATTTTTTCTATTTTGTTACTAGAAGACACCAAGTATTATTTAAAAAAAAATTGAAACTCAATTTTAAAAACTACTTTAGTTTGAAAACATATTCTCTTTCCTATGAAACAAAAGGTGTTTTTACTTCCTATATGAATGTTGGCCTTCAATGGCGTCAGGTGTGATTATGGCTAGTGCATGTTAAATGTTCGATAAAATGCCTGTGTGAATATGCCCATGTGAATACGCCTAGGATGTGTTTGATAATATGCCGGTGTGGCTGCATCTTTGAGTTTGTGAATGTATGCATGCTAAGTGTTTGAAGTTATGCCTGTGTGACCACATGTATTAAGTGTTTGATATTATGCCTGAATGGCCATGTTGTCTTTTGCCGCATGTTTGCTTTTATACACGGAGGGTGTGGAAGCTACGGGACTGTTTATGTTAGCCGTGAGGCTGTATTGGAAACTATTGAAACGGTGAGGCGGTTAAATCACTTGCGGTTAAACCATTGGCCTGAAGAGGCGGTTAAAATCACTTGCAATTAAACCATTGGCCTGAAGAGGCGGGTAAATCACTTGCGGTTAAACCATTGGCCTGAAGAGGCGGTTAAATCACTTGTGATTAAACCATTGGCCTGGGGAGGCAGTTAAATCACTTACGGATTAGAACCATTGGCCTGAAGAGGCGGTTAAATCACTTGCGGTTAAACCATTGGCCTGAAGAGGCGGTTAAATCACTTGCGGTTAAATCATTGGCTGAAGAGGCGGTTAAATCACTTGCTTGAGATGGTTAAAGTGTAAGCCTGTGTAGCAGTGAAAGATTGTATTTGATGATGTGCATGGTTTGTTCATATAACAATTGAAATCATTGTATCACAACACTGCACTTGTACACATGGCATGTAGATGCTAGGAGCATGGGATGGGTTGGCGGACATGATCCCTATTGAGGCGTAGTTGCTCACCTCCTACTGTGATTGTTTTTTTTTTACAGGGACCTACAGGCGTTAGGTGGGAACACCAAGGTGGAAGACTTTCTACCTTGTGGCTTTACTTCTTATGTTATTTGAGTGTTTTGTCAAATGTTATGTCGAGAGACTATTGTAACTCCAAATGGAGATGATGTAATGGATTTTGGAATTTAATAACAATAAGTGGTTTACCTTTCAGTTATTTGTGGATTATTATGAATGTGTTTGTGGTCCTGCTTGGATGTTGGATTCTGTACATCTACCCCTTGCCCACCGGGTGGGTAAAGGGAAGTCACGAACCGGTCCCTCGGGTTGAAAGTCCGGCGTGAGAAGCCTGGACCACGTCTTCCTTACACTGGCCAACATTTTGGACGTTCCTTTTGTTGTTACCTATGGACCGGCCCATGACACACGGGTTCCTACCCCTGCTGAGGCCAGGCCCTCTTCTCCTGCTGCAACAATACCCATTGTTGACCTCTCTGGTCAAAGCGGTTATGATGCCCCGGATGCCTCTGATGCTCCGGCTGGCCCCTCTACTGCTGCTGCTGAAGCACCCCTCTCTCCAGCTGCTGACTGCTCTGCCCAACGCACTCCTGCACCTATTCATGTGGGGGAGTCCTCCAAAGCCCCGGAGTTTGCGCTTGGACGTGCCTCTTTTGGTATGATTCACTCCGATGCTATATGATCTCTGTAACAGAGTGGACTGCCCCCCGCCCAAGCCCAGAGCGCTCAAATTGCCGCCATCGCTGTCAAGGTTGATGCTCTCGCGCCCAACTCCTCTCCCGCCCCTAATTGACTCCTCCACTTCCATTGAGTAGAAGATGGATCTCGTTGCCTCGTCCATGCATTCTCTGTCTACCTCCTTCATAGACTTAGCCCATACGATAGCTCGTCCTCTTACCACTCTGATGATATGCCAAAATGGGGGGAGAAAGTGTCATTGATCCTCCAGCATTATCTTTCTCAGCTCGTGCTAGTAAGCGGCCTGCAACTACTTTGTTTTCGGGAGTATCTGTCCCCCAAAGCGCACCAACTTCTCTCGGCTAGCTCCTCCAGTACAGCTCCTCCTTCGTCCTCTCCATCTTCGGCTGTCACTTTCCCTCCCATCATACGTGGATCGTGATCCACATTATGCGGATGGTAGTGTTTTCAACGAAATGACGAAGTATACCGCATCCTTTGGCGAGGGGAAGATGTTTATCTAATTTGTACTCCTTCTTCCCAAAGATATTCAGACTCTACATTTTGAGAAGGGTCTATTTACCATAGAAGACATAGACAACTTCTCTCGGGCAGTTAAGATGGAGATAAAGCTGTTTCGTCTCTGTACGAGGGCGGACACTTGTTTGATGTCTTGCCATGTTGGTTAAAGGGTAATCTTCTAGAAGTAGCCCACATAGGACCTTCGTGTGAAACTGCTGAGGACAGCAAACCTTGGAAAAATCTCTCAACTGTCCTTATTCCGTATTGGGTCATGACGCCGCACTTCATGCTGGTTGCTTTTCTGATTCCATCCAAGCAGATGCTCTGCCAGTTAAATCTCATCAGGTTATGGATAACAATGTTAGAAAGAATCAATGGGAACCATTGCATCTTCGATGACCAAAACGGTAAAGCAATCCGGGCTTTATGAAGAAATGAGCCAGACTCCTTTGGCTCCAACTAAAAAGCTGAGAGGCGGCGATCCAGGAGCAAGAAACAGTGCCACAACAGCCCGATGGAGATAGCTACAGAGCCTTTGTCTGTTTCTTCATCAAATCGTTTATAAAGGTGGATGAAGTTGGAACAACATCCGCAACTATACGATGGAGCAGATAATAGAGCTTAGAGAGAAGGCAGCAACAATGATCTTCAAGTATAATAAACGTATGTACCCTACAATGTAAAATTCATGTGTCAAAGCTGAATTGTACTTTGTTGCTAATCTAATGAAAATGGAAGTTATCTTTATTACATGTGTTATCTTTTTGCTTCACTTACTAGATCAGATTACAAAGGGTTTTGTCATATCCATAATTAGGAGGAATTGTTGGTGTAAAGACCCGTATTTGGGTAAGACTTTGAAAGATAGTCTTTCTCTGTTACTAACATCTAGACAATATTGTGTCGTCAATCTTGAGCATTTTGACTGTGAGTGGGCCCAATTCCGGGTTTGGGCCCCGAGTGGCTTGGTGTTGACTTTCCAGGATTTATTTGTTGACCTTGCATTTGAGTGGTAAGCGGGTTGAAAATATCTAGATTGTAATGTTCTCTGTCATTTTGAGCGTTTTGATTGTACTTGGGCTCAAATTTGGGGTTCGTGACCTCGGGAGGTCAGTGTATTTTTGGAATTTATTAGTAAAGAAAATGCAGAAATATAAATAGGAAGAGTAAGAGCTTCCATGTTACGTTTCATTATTCACATGCATTGGATAGCTTAGAGAGAGAGAGAGAGCTTGGACCCTTCGCTTTGGGGCATTTTAAACTTGTTTGATCATCAAGAATCATTCCAGGTAGGTGTTCCATTGATTTTATACCTTTTCTTTTCTTTGTTTCATTTGATTAACAGGTAAGAATTAGATGAAATCACGAAAATTCATGATAAATCCTAGGAATTAGGGGAAAAATGGAAATTGAGCATAAAACCTAGATGATTTGGGATTGTTTGGTAACCTAATGTGGCTAGATGATGTTAGAACCCTTAATAGGGATGAATTGTTGCTTAAAATGGAGATTTGACTTGTGCATCATGGTGGTTTTTGGGATGAAATGTCCGGAGGAAGAGCATGATTTGGCAGAAGTTCGCGACTGAGGGAACTGCTCAAGGCTGTGAGAGTAGAGTGTGAGTAGAGCCTCGAGCATGTTGCTCGGTAGGAGTGTCGAGCAGCGTCGAGCAAGAGCGTCGGTAAGGTGTCTCAAGCGGTTGGACATTGCAAATGCCGGTGTATGTTGCTAGCGACCTTGGACCCATTACATTATAACCATTATGCCCTAAGTTACAATGTAAAAATGAAAATACCCCCATTTGGATTTAAAGAAAAATACTAGAAAATTAAATTCTCACTCCTTCAAAAGTGAAAATTGGGATTTAGTGTAAAATCTCGGAAAATCTAGTTTTTACTGAGAAGTGAATTTTTGGAAAATGGGGTTAGACACCTCAGAAAAATCCCAAAAATCAAATTATCTTATTTATGATATGGAGACTTAATCTTTGAGACTTTTTATTTCAAGAAAACAACTCTATGGGTATCTCCTTCCTTGGTCAAGGAATGATGATGAGTTGTGGAGACTAGCTTCATTATAAAGGGAGTATGGTGAACCATAATGTCATATTGGTGTTGGTATGTTGGTTTGAGAAATTGGGGCTTGGGCTCTATGACTTGTTGCTTCTCACCGCAAAGCACAGATGATCCTCCATGGTTGACGAGGCAAGCATATGCGCCCGATGGTAGGACTATGTGGCACTTATCAAGGCGTATAAGCGTTATGGTAGGGTTGGGTACCCTAAGTTGGGATCCTGTTGAGGATTGTGTTGAGCCGTTGAGCTCATGGAGCTAGAGCTGAGTGCCCTGGCCGGGATCCCATGGAGGATCTTGGACAAAGGCGTAATGTGTGGGAAGGCCAGGTTCCGACGTCTGTTTACAGGCTGTATCTAATGAATAACTTTTTCACAGCTTCACTGATTTAGTTCCACTTTTGTCATTTAAATTGTCCTTCTAAATATTACTTTGATCCCTTATTGTAACTACTTAGCACCTTGACATGAAAGGGGTCGAACCCACAAGGATTAGCCTAGCTTTCCAGTTTTAATTAAATCACCTATTTACTCTAGTCCTAGAAAATGTTTTAGCTTCTTGTTTTGTCTTTTACTATAAATTATAAACTCTTGTCTCTTAAATTACCAAACAGAATGGTTTTGGATTTAAATTATAGAATTAAGACATCTAGGGTCACAACTTCGCCATCCATGCACTGTCTCTATGATTTGAGTGCCCGTAGGTTTTTTGGTCTAAGCTACATGCTATTTATCAACCAAGGTTTGGCAAATGGTCATTTTCAGACCTTACTAAGCACTTACTACATGAATGATCATCATTATAGCAGCTTCACAACTAATAAGTCACACACATGCAAGGATAATAGCTACACCAAGCATATGCATGTCCAAGGACATGTGTCTGTCACTGACTAGGACTAAGGAATTCAAAAGTGCACGATCCAGATTATAAAATAATAGATAAGATCCTTAAAATACACGTTTCACATAGACAAACCCAAAATTCACCCATCATCATTATTACTGCCTGGGGGGCTACATATGCTCCCCTAGAAAATATGAACTACTCACTCTTATTGGAGATTACACCCAAAATCCATAAAATACAATCTTCAGACCTTGGTACAGGAGAGAAAGTGTGTTCTCAGGTGGCTTCCTTCCTTAAGTTGCGGGATAACTCCCAAATCCTGGCTTGATCTTCAATTCTAGCAACAATCCACAACTCTAGGTCTACTAGGGTTTCTACACGTTAGCCCTTTTTCTTAGATGTTGAGTTCTCTTCCTGTGGATGTGTTCTTCCAACTTTATGTGGGCTGCAAGTCCAGCTATAGATGTTCCCTAGCCCTGGTGACAGCCCAGTAGCAAAACTACGCAGTTTTTGAGCTTAATGACTAAAATCCACTTGAAGTTACAAAAATGCTCAAACCAAGCACATTACACCAAGGTTCTTTAGATAATAGTCTTTAAAATAATAAAACCAAAGTGAATTATGCAAAAATACAAGTGCTCGTCCTTATCGTCATATGGCGTCCGGCTCCAAATAAGGTGAAATTCTCCCCAAGCTTCTTGGACGTCTTATAGAAGGCAGGACTATAATTATCTCCTTGCACGTGACAATGGTCCATGTGACATCACTCATGTTTTGCCTCATCGGGCTGCCCTCTTTTGCCACAAGTTCCTCTTTGGTAAATGAAAGTGATTTAGCTGATGTCCATGAGATGAAATTGCCTAAAAACCCACTAAACAGCTTAAAAAAACACATATATAGGCCAATCAATGTCTTCCTTAGGTGTTGAGCAAATATCTAAGAAATATGGATAAATTAAACTCTAGTTATGCTCTTTAACTTCCTAAATAGACACTAGAATAACGACATAAATGCACGCTTCTCGGTGTCCTGATGATTATACACTACACGTGCACAGTACACTGAGCATATAGACTTGTATGTTTGCATGATGCGGGTTTGGGGGTCACCTACGGGCTTGTCGCTCACCCCTACTTGTTGTTTACCTTTTCAGGTGTGACCTGAGACTAGTGAACTTTCTTCCGGGAGGACGTGCCCACTACTTTGATGTATGATACCAGGTTATATTATATATTGTTGTGTATTGTATCCCGGACGTGGGTCCATGAACGGTTGTATTTGCATATATTTATGATGTGATATCTATATAACTACGTTTGACTTATTGTATGCATGATGATATGTGAGGAAAGTTACAAGATTACCCTTGATATATGACTGTACAGGGTTGCATAAGTGAGGCAGCACCCGTAGTACCAGTCTTTATTGGTGTTAGTCACGAACCCCTTGACCTTTCGAGTAAGACTTCTATGTCATGTTCCTGGTTTCGGGTTCCCTGGAATTTGGGGCGTAGCAATTGGATCAAACCCAAGTTGGATGATCCGGATAAACCCTATTAATTTGATTTGAGACATTGCATGCTTATTCTTACGTTTTTGCAAAAGGTATAATCTTAATCCGGACGTTCACTCATGAGAGCAAAGCTAAGGACGGGATACATAATCCTGATCCGGACAAAGCGTAGGTGTCGTCAATCACTGTGTAAATAACCAAGTCTACACTTCATACAGAATAAGGATCATTCATGTGGACTAAAAGCTCAAAGCTACGGACTAAGGAATCTGTGTCTAACACCAATGGACTAAGCCACGTATGTGTGGAACAAGAAATCCTAGCTAACATCTAGTACGGAGTAAGGAATAGTTATCAGGGTATTAAAAAGCTAAGTCTTCACTCAAACGAGTCGGGACAAGAAGACACGGAGTAAGGAATCCGAGTCTTAAATACATGCGGAGTAAGGAACAATTTTTGCAGAATAAAAACCCAAGTCCATTATTCGCACGGAGTAAGGAAAACAGATGCGGTGTAAAGAATTCGAACCTTTTACTCATGCGGACTAAGGATGCGCTATACGGAGTAAGTCACTGGACTTTACCTCATCTCCCGAATAAGAGAAGCACTGATATGAAGTAAGCTCTCCGGACTTCTCATTAATACGAAGTAATGAATCCTTGACGCAGGAAATAATGATTCTGGTATCAAACTATTCCGGAGTAAGCAACCAATGATACAAGTACGGATCGAGCTTTATTAACATGGAGTAAGGAACTTTATGATGGATTAAGAAGCTTTTGCTTCAACTTATCCCTTCGCATTCAAAGTCATCGGCTCGCTGCGTCCTAATGTAGACAAACTCATTGATAACCTAAAACATCTTACACGTAGATCATGGGATATGTGGACATAAATTTAATTGCACTTGGGAACTACAAAGTAATTCAAAATTTAAAGATCCAAGATCTTAAACTCCACATCTGTAACAATCAAAGCAGAGAAGTTACCGAGGAGCAGTCAATGCTGCACGTTGCTCGGAAGAACAAGATCCAAGGATGTTTCCAACGGATGGCTATATATATTAGACCTTGTATATTTTCATTGAAGTTGGTTGACATTACATAAGCACTTAAGTGTATAAAAACTTACATGTACAATTTAACCGTAGAGATATTTGCTAGTGTATTAATTATTTATACACGAGTATTAGAAAGTATTATAGTAGATCGATAAGCTTTACAAGCTTTGACTGCTCCCTATTTTGTTGTAATTCTCGTTTGATAATAAAACAAAATAGTTCCGCTATCTGGTTATCTTTAACGTTGATCTTATCTCTCTACTGGTATTAATGTTGTGCCATAGATTAGAAAAGAGTTTCGATAAAAGCTTATTTACCCCCCTCTAAGCTAAAGGTCAAACACTTAACCTAATATAATAGAGTGTAATGAACTAAATACTATATTTACTGATAAAAAAAGCATAAACACATAAGAATATCCAAAACCAAATATAGGACAATAAAACACAAATAATACAAACTTCCACTAAACATGATATCCTCACACAACATAATACCTATATAAGTAGTGTGCTCATGAAAGACCTTGGTTGGCAATTCTTTTGTAAGTGGATTCCCTATCTCTGGAGTTTGTCCCAATATGCTTTATAAATATCTCTCCTCTCTTATTCTTTCTTTCCTATTAGGTGCTTAATGTCAATATGCCTTGACCTTGAGCAATTCCCATTGTTATTAGAATATATCACTATAGACTTATTGTGACAATATAGGTTGAGTGGTCTTTATGCCCTCCGAATGTCCATCCCAAATCATATTCCACTAGTGGATTCCTCATGACATGCTTCAAATTCTACTTCCATGGTGGAAGAAGTTATTAATGTCTATTTGCCTTTACTCCAAGATATATGTAGCCCGAAGTGGATCCTTTATTGTCTTGACATCTAGCATAATCGAGTTGAATACCCGATGATCTCCAAATGATCCGATCTCCTATATGCGAAGCATACAATATTTTATTTTATAAATACTTCATAACTCGTTTAGCTACTTTCTAATGATCCATCACAGGATTACTAACATATCTGCCCAACATACCAATAATATATGTAATACTAGTAGCATATAGACCTGAGCACCCATTAAACTCTATTGCTGATGTATAAGGAATGTTTTGCATTTGCTTAATTTTAAGAGTAGTTTTAGGGCAGTGATTGAGACTAAGTCTCCCTTAGCTTAGCTATAGGGGGTGTCACCTGGTTTTTTGTTCTGCATGCAAAGCCCTTTAAGAACTTTATTGATATAGCTCTTTTGTGATAATCTAATAATACCCCAATAGTGATCTCATTGTATTTGGATCCCTAATACAAAATAGGCATCACTAAGATCTTTCATTTCCAAAATTATTTGGTAAAATCTCTTGGTTTCGTGCAACATGCCTATATCATTTGTAGCAAGCGTATCTCGTCAACATATAAAACCAAAAATATAAGTTTACTCCCGCTGAATTATATACACAATTATCAATAGTGTTTGTCTCAAAATCTAACAAGATAATCACTTGATGAAACTTGTGATACCAATCGACGAACCCTATTTGAGTCTATAGATAGATTTGTCAATTTGCAAATCATATTCTTTAGGTCTTCCAACTCAAAGTTTTTGGTTGCACCATATAAATCGTTTTATTAATGTCACCATTGAGAAAAGTTGTTTTAACATCCATCTAATGAGCCCAAGGTCAAAATGTGCAACAAGAGCCATGATTTCCTAAAAAAGCCTTTTGTTGAAACCCAGAGAAAGTCTCTTTAAAGTCAATTCTTTCCTTTTGAGTAAAGCCTTTTTTTTCTAGCTGAACCTTATACTTCTCTCCCATTCCCACAAATCTCTTGGTTTTAAAAATTCATATACAACCAATGGGCTTCGCAACTTCTAGAAGTGGGACAAGTTCCTAAACTTTATTGTCTTAAATAGACTTATACTCCTCACTAATAGCTGATCCACTTTGAAAATTGGAACCTTCATGACTTGATGAAGTTCAGTGGATCATCTTCCATCATTCCTATGGTTTCATTATGTTCCGAGAAATATTATATAATCATCTGGATAACATTTCTCCTTTTTCTAGTGGATTGCCTTAATGGCACTAGATCTTGAGTTATTGAGTTTGTTCTTCATGAATGAGGTTTTAGTCGACATTATCTAGTTGAGGGATATGAATTTGCTACTTGATTAATGATAGGCCAATAATCTTGTACATTATCACAGCGATAATGAGAATCGAGATTAATTTCTCCTCAAAGACAATGTTCCTAACCTTATTTTTTCCCAGCTCAGCATCCTCCAAAGAATGTTGTAATTCCCGCTCAAAGTAAACCCGAAGTGTGAGATCATAAAACTTATAGCCCCTAGATCATTCAAAGTAGCCAATAAATACCTGCTCACTATTTTGGAGTCCAGTTCTTTCATGTGGCCTATAAGGCCTTGCTTAAACTGAGCATCCCCAAATGTGAAAATGCTTTATCTTAGACTTTTATCTTATCGAAGTTTATAAGGTGTTTTTGTAGTTGCTTTAGTTGGCACTCTATTCCAGAATATAGTTGTTGACTTTACTGCTCTCCCCATAGTAAGTCTAGTAAGGTGGAATGATTAATCATGCTCCTTTTCTCATCCTTAAGTGTTCAGTTTTATTTTTTATCTACCCGATTCATGTTGGCGATCACTGGCATGGTGTACCGTGAGACGATTCCACACTCACTCTAGGAATTATACAAATGCCTGGACGTTGTTCACCTAAACCATCATATCTATTGTAGTGTTCACCTCCATGATCAACCTGACACATTTTATTTTTTTACTTAGTTAATTCTTAACTCACTTTAAAAGTTTTTGAACACATCAAAAGACTGAGATTTCTCTTGAATAAGAAATAAGTACCCATCGCGTGAATAATTGTACTATGAATGATATGAAGTATTGTTGGTTATTCCAAGCCACATGAAATAAGCCATAAATATCCGTGTGTGCCGATTCTAAGACATTTGTAGTTCTTTTAGCACTTAATTTCATTATTTTGGTTTCGTTTTCCTTGATACAATCAATACAGGCATCAAAGTTTGTAAAATCAAGAAAATCTAAAATCTCATTAGACACTGGCTTCGCTAAACTCTATTTCTAGAGATGTAACCTAATCGTTTGGGTTATAATATGGCTATATTTTATGACCCTAATTTGCGTTTTAGTTCCCTTTGATCCCACTTGCAAGGTTTCATTACATGAAGCAATAACATAAAACAAATATAAGTTGTCATATACACTAAAGAACGAGTTCCCATAACATTTGAATTTATAGATAAACTAAATTGATTATTTCCAAATGAATAATAATAACGCGGTTGTCCAATAAAGAAAATGAAACCAAATTGTTGGGAATCACATGATTTGGTGAAACCACCGTAATAGTCTAAGTTTGGAACTTGAAAGATCCGAAGGTATCAGGGTCGTAGAGTCGAAGTTTCAAAAAAAGAAAATTGTCACTAAGCAAAATAACTAACGATCCGAAGACTCGAAGAGTCGAAGTCATAGTCAGAAAGTGACAGAAAGTCAACTAACTCGAGGACCATAGAATGTGAAACTGAAGAGTCCCCAGAGATGTCCTAATGACAATTAAAAGAACATAAATTGATAAGTAGACTCGTAAACTCATAGGGTCGAAGAGTTGAAGTCTAAGTAGAGAATCCTTGTCAACTACAAATCGTATGGAGACTCGCAAACTAAAGTGACCGAAGGTTGAAGAGTCTAGAATCTCACAACATAGAGCGACAAAAGAAATTATAACCGAAACTCGAAGAGTCGTAGGCAGCTAATCAAAAGGAATTATCGACCATAAATAGGACCAAGACCGGTGAACCCCATTTAGGCAAAGTCGTAGTTGAAAAGTCGGTGCCATAGAGTCTGTAGACTCGAAGAAACAAAGACTCGTTTGCAAGAACATGACGATAGGCTAAGTAGTAGACATTTAGTCCGAGACTCATAGAGTCGAAGACTCGCAGGTTGAGGACCCAACACATGTTCGTAAACCAAAGCAACAGAAGGTTAATTAACAACTTAGCCCACTAACGCAAATTGAGTGACTCGAAGAAACGGAGTCAAGACTTGCAGCTATGACAAAAGGCATTAGGTATGTATGCTTTGCATAAGAGTCCCTCGAAGATTCACAGTGAGGGTCAAAAGACTCAAAGAGCGCAGACTCAAGTGACCCATTAGACTTAATCCAAACTGTAATTTTGCCATCCTCCAAGACTCGAAGACAAAAAATCGAAGAACCGTAGCTAGTAGTAGCTCAATACGCTCATTGAGAAACTCTCCTAAGCACCTCAGCAAGGTTGCTGACTCGTAGAGTTGAAGATGACATTACAAAGTGAGCCTATCTTCACCTGAGAACTATTAGGGCTCGCGATATTCCCAAGATCAAGCTAGATCGAATAAGTATATGGGTTTATATACGGAAGGGGGGGTGAATCTGTATACTTAAAACTCTTCTCTTTTAATTTTAGAGTAGTACGGTACTCAAAGGTATTCTAGTCATGTAGTTGGTGTTAGAACGGTGTCTTAGTGTCTCATGCAATATCAGATAACAACAGTTATGTATGGGAAGAAAAGGCAGCGACACACGGATTCAGTGGTTTGATCAAAGTGAGCTACTCAACGGTGGTGAGGTGAACCTACACCTAAGTCTAATCCACTATATGTTTTCAGTACAATAGGGTCTTGCCCTCTTTACAACAGGGTTAACTCTCTTTTCTTTTAACTGGAAATACAAAATAGTATTACTCGCGTACTCTCACTGTGAAGAACTATCTAGCATAATTTGCTCCTGCGCATTCAACTATTTGCCCTGCTTGAACTTTAACCACTCCTGTGCCGAACTTACACACTATTACGTCGAGTGTATGAGAAGAAGAATGATTAACTCACTGTTATCTTGCTTTCAATCTTCCCTCTCTCTCTCCTATGTGTATACTATATGAACTTCTCTTTTTCTCACTTGTATCACTCCAAATACGTTTTCTTGTATTCTGCGATATCGGACTCTCTTTTGAAGTTAGGCATATTCATTGCTTTCATAGGCCGGCCTCGGTCGAAACCCCTCTACTAGGGTTAGCATGTTTCACCTTTTGATCTTCACCGTTGAAACATGTTAAGCTACCCTGGATGTCATCAACGTGTTTCCCGGTACTTCGCATACTCAAAAATGCCATCCGGGTGATAGCAGCTTAAACGCGATCTTTCGGTGCATTTTGCACCTTTGACTACCATAGCCACGTAGAAACATGTGCCTCGTAGCCTTCGCTGTTACATCACAAGCTCCCCTGCGAGACTTTGCACGAATCTTCGAGTCGAGTCTTTGAACCTAGTGAATTGATCTTCCAATTCTTAAGCTCTTTGGCTTCAAAGCTAGGTTAGAACCAGTGCTTAAGCGGCGTCAATTTTCTCTCTCTGACTTTTAAACTCTATGGGTCTTTAGTTTTGAATCAGAAACAACAACATTCTCCTTGGCTGCTAATCTTTGACCCTACGACCCCGTGAGCTTCGGACACTACCTCTCTACACCCAACTGGTCTTCGAGCTTACAAGTCTTCGAGTCTTTGAGACATTGCTCTACACCTGCTGGTTTTCGAATCTTTGACTCAAAAAGGCTGCTCACACTTGCGGTCTTAAATCTTCGACCCCGTGGATCTACGAGTTTGTGGCCTTGTGTACCTTCGGTGGTGCTTCGAGCCTTCTGGCTTGATGATCTTTGACTACTACATTTTTAGGAGTCATCTGATCTCAAACCTAGCAAACTAGAGTCTTCGATGGATCACCCCACATTCGTACGGTCCATGGTTGACTCCTCTCCAAACTCACTCTAAGAGATCACTCTACGAACTTATCCAATCCGGTCTGGATCTCCGACCCGAAGTATATCCGCTTCTACATAGTGTTGACAACAATGACCATCGTTAGGTTCGTGGGAACAAAAATCTCCTCCTTTGGAATTGTTGGGAACATATGTAAACATAGCCTTTGAACTTTTGAGGCTCTCCCCCCATATACCTCACACTGTACTCCCCCTGAATAGAATACTCTTTCTTTAACCCCCTTTGCCAACCAATTACAAAGAAAGAAGAAGAACCCCTGGTAATACCTTCAGGCATGAGGAGGCGAACTGCATGGATAATCAGCGTGCGTGTCTATCAAACAATTCGATGGATAGAGGTTTGGTGAGGATATCGGTAGTTTAGTTCCTGTGTGGGAACATACACCAGTTGCATATTTCCCTCCTCCACTTGTTCTTTGATGTAATGGTAGCATTAATCAATATGTTTGGTGTTTGAATGATGAACAAGATTCCTGCATGTTAATCGCATTCTGGTTATCACACCAGATATTAACAAGCAACTCCACATCCACTCCCAAGTCTTATAGTTTTGTGTGTTCATCCATACCACTTGAGTGCATGCAAAATATGCAGCCATAATCGGCTTTATCCGCATGCCATATTGTTCTGTTTACTGCTCAAACATTCAACACATTTAGAGCTCAGATAAAAACTGCAGCCACTGGTAGAGCGTCTGTCATCAATATTTCCAGCCCAGTCTGCATCAGTGTATGCCTGTAATTCAATGGAGTCCTTATAGGGATACCATAACCCCATTTCTAGTGTACCATTTAGGTATCTAAGGATCTGTTGGACTGCCGAGAAGTGAAACTCTTTGGGGTCTACTTGATATCTACTTGCCTGACACACAGCTTGTATCAAATCAGGTCTAGAGGCTGTAATGTATAAGAGGCTTCCAATCATGTCTCAATACTCATTCATATTTATACTATTCCCTTCCTAATCCTTGTCAAGTTTGCAGCCTGTAGCCATTGGAGTTCCAACAGGCTTGCTATCATTCATATTATACTTCTTCAATAATTCTTTGGCATATTTGTGCTGTGATATAAAAATTCCTTCAGTAGTCTGCCTAATTTGCAATCCCAAGAAGTAAGTTAATTCACCTATGAGAGACATCTCAAATTCATCACTCATTCTCTTAGCAAATTCTTCACATAATCCTGAGTGACTTCCTCCGAATATAATGTCATCTACATGGACTATGGTATTAGTGACTCTGTCCGAATTAAGTATATATAAATTACAATCCACTATTCCTCTACGGAAGTTCATCCTCTTTAAATACCCATCCAGTCGGCTATACCATGCTCTGGGAGCTTGTTTTATGCCATACAAGGCTTTCTTTAATATGTACACATATGTCTCCTTATCAGCGATTTGTACTCTATCTGGTTGCTCAATGTATACTTCTTCTTTTAGCAAACCATTCAAAAATGTGGACTTCACGCCTATTTGATAAACCTTGAATCTTTTATATCTTTGCTAATGCAAGAAACATCCTGATTATTTCTAAGCTTTACTGGTGCAAAAGTTTCATCCACATCTATTCACTCTATCTCAGAGTATCCTTTGCATACCAATCTAGCCTTGTTCCTAACAACTTTGCCATCCTCATTCATTTTATTCCTAAACACCCATTTTTTGTACCGATTACATTCTTGTTCTTTGGTCTAGGAACCAACTCCCATGCCTTATTCTTTTCAATTTGATCTAGCTCCTCATTCATTGCTATGATCCAAGCCGTCCTCTACTGCCTCTCCAACTGATTTTGGTTTAACTTGTGAGAGCAATGCAAGTAGCTCTTGTAAATCCTTTATTCTGGTAGCTAAACCTGCTTTGGGATTACCAAGGATCTAATCCTTATCATGTACACTGGACCATGTCCTCCTGGTTTTTCTTACTGAATCTTCTCCAGGATTGGACTCTCCCTTCTTTTCCTCATAAGACTTCTCTGAGTCTGTGTCCTCATTCTTCTTTTCCTTTTCATGCTCAGGACTTTCTTCTTCCTGAGGTTCTTCTACTTCAAAATCTAGAATCTCATCCTCTGATACATCCTTCTTGTAGTTCTCATCAACCTTGACTTTGCTTGAAGTTACTTTTCCAAGCCTTGGAAGAAATACTCTATGTTGTTCCCATGATCTTATTGGTTGTCATTATTATCAACATGATGCAAAAGCGGGTGACGCTAGGTCAAAGATCTATAATGGATTGGATAACCCGTGGAGTGATTTCTTAGAATGAGCTTATAGAGGAGTCTAACCATGTACTTATCAATGTCGAAGATTTGGGTCGAAGACTCGTAGATTAGGTTGAAGTCAGATGACTCGAAGGTGTCAGGTCCAAGATCATCAGGCCAACAAGCTCAAAGCACCATAGAAGGTACACATGGTCATGGACTTGTAGATCCATAGGGTCGAAGATTCGAAGACCGCAAGTGGAAGCAGCGTCTTGGAGACTCGAAGACTACAGGCTCGAAGACTCATCCGGGTATCGAGCAGTAGTGTTGCAGAGTCAAAGTTCGCAAGGTCGAAGATTGCCCAAGGAAGAATAAGGCTATAACTCAGATGAAATTGAGACTTGTAGAATTCTAAAGTGCTGTTAGAGTGAGACATCGGTTGAGCACCGACCTAGCTTCAAAGCCGAGAGTGACGAATTGGATGATCAATTCTCAAGGTTCGAAGACTCAGTACGCGAAGATTCGTAGGTAAAGACTCGGAGCAAAGCAATGGGGCACATACATCTACGAGGTTGTGGCTAGTTGGAGCAAAACGCATAAGGCTGTGTTTAAGTAAGTTATCACTCAGTCGACACTCCCGAGGATGCTAAGTCTTTGGGAAAACACATGGATGTCATTCGAGACTAGCAAACGTGTTTCAATGGCAAAGATCAAAAGGTGAAACATGCTTAACCCTAGTAGAAGGGTTTCCAACTACGGCTTGGGCCTATTAAAGAAAAGGAGTATGCCTTACTTTGATATAGTGTTAGAATATTGCAGAACACAAGGAAACGTATTTGAAGCGATACAAAAAGAGACGGAGAGTAGTTCATTCAGGATATACAGAGAGAAACGAAGATTGAGAGCAAGATAACAGTTAGTTCATCTATTTTTCTTTCTTATACATTCGACGAACAGTGTGTAAGTTCGGCAAAGGAGTGGTTGAAGGTTAAGCAGTGCAAACAGTTGAATGCGTAGGAGAAGTTTGTGCTAGACAGTTCTTCATAGTGAGTGAGTACTGTAGTAATACTGTTTTGTATTTGTATTTATAAAGAAGAGAGAGTTAATCCTGTTGTAACAAGGGCTAGACCCTACTGTACTAGAAGTATATAGTGGATTAGACTCGGTGTAGGTTCTTCCTCACCACTGGGGTAGATCAGGTAGATTGAACCACGTATCAGTGTGTCTCTGTTTTTTTATTCTCATACATACCTACTATTAACTAATATTGCATGAGACACTAATCTTCCATCCAAAATACCAACTACCTCTATAGAATACCTCTGGATATCATACTACTCTAAAACTAAAAGGAAATAGTTTTAAGTATACGATTCACCCCCCTCTTTGTATAAAACCCGTATACCTAGAAGATCTAGCTTGGAACCTGGGAATATCAATTCGTATCAGAGCTAAGTTCTCACTGGAGGCAGATCTATCACTCTGTGGAGAAGTGATCTCGCAGATCGATAAGTTTGTATTATTGAGATTTAGGGTTAACAGCCTAGTGACCAGCTAAAATTCATTGGGTAATCACATAAAATGGAGATTCCTATCATCGGATCAGTACCGGCTCCAGCTACGCAAAGAGGTGCCTATCTTTGATGGCACAAATTACAAGATGTTGAGCGGGAGATTGTATTCATGTCCATGGGCATGGATGTTGAGCAGCGAAATTAAGACGGTTATGTAGAACCTGCCATGACAGAGAATCCACCGAAGTGAGAGAAGAAACATGAACTAATGGCAGAGCTCCGGGTGTTCTACATCTGCACTCACAGACTCTGAATACGCAAAAGGTCATGGACTGCAGGGTTGTGAAGGATTTATGTGATAGACTAGAGAGTGCTCATCAAGGAGATGACAGACTAAAGAAACCAGGCTACAACTGTATCGTAGAGATTTGAAGTTCTCAAGATGGAGGAGGAGGAAAGTGTACAGTAGGTTCTTGTATGTTTGCCAGAGATTGTCAATGACATAAGAAGTCATGCCAAGAATAAGAAAAACTATGCAATTATAAAGAAGGTGCTTGAAGTTCTACCCAAGAGATTCATCCCAAGGGTAAAAGTTCTAAAAGCAGTGAGACCTGAAACTATGACATTGCAAGAGCTGCGGTGGTTTAACTGCATTCGAAATGAAGCTTCACCTATGAAGAGTCATATCCATCAACACCTAGCCCACAACCAAGGAATCAAAAAAGTAGCTAAGCTATGAAAAAATTAAAAATAAAAGAAAAGCAGTCCTCACAAAAAAAAAAACCAGTGACAAGAAGAAAGGTGAAAATGAGGTGGTAACTCTTTATTAGAAAATTTAGAAAAGGTGGAGCAGGAAAACAAGCCGGAGGAAAAGGGAAAGGAGGACTTTCCTAAGATGTTTTAAGTGCGGAAGTGGGGGCACCTTGCATCTCAATGCAAAGTGAAAGCTAATGAATCGGATGATGAAAGCTCGGATGAAGAAGATACAAAGTGGAAGAAGTCATCATACCAATGAAGTAGTTCCACAAGGAGGTCAGCTGCTCCACAAAAAAAAAAAAAGCTCACACAAGAATTATATGAGCCGAATTATGGAATTTGATGATGAGGATGAATGCTCATCAAGATTATACCTTTGTTGCCAAGATAGAGGTAGACAATGGAACTGCCTTAGAGCGAGGATGCAACGAAGAAGAAGAAGTCGATTTGGAGGAGGAGCTAGAGCTTGCAATAGAAGAGATTCATAAGAGGATGCGGGATTAAGCAGCTCAAGGGAGAGCTCAAGCAAGTCAAGGAGAGCTTGCAAAGACCAAAGGGGAGAAAGACAAGATCGGAGGACTCTAAGATGTTTACTCAAGGAAATTGTCATCCTAAATCTCAAACTAGGGTAGCAAATCAAGATATGTGATGACATTACCATAGAACTTACCACCAGAGACACCACAATCCAATGACTTGAAGAAGAACTGGTAGGCCTTCAGCAGAAGATCTCAAAGGATAGAGCCAGTCAAGCCTCAACCTCTGGACATTCCCAAATCACATCACTCATCACGCCACAACAAGTTCCGAAAATAGGGGCAACACTACCGGTGGATAGGAAGGAGATCAATCTAGATTTCCATGACAATCCTACACAGACCGCTGTTGTGACCCAAACTAGCAAGAAAGTGGAAAGAGTGAATGACGTTAAGATAGAGCAACACCCGAAGCAGTCCAAGACTACAGGAGTGGTCAAATGCATTCAGAAATCTGAGCATTCCAAGAATGTAAAGAAATCTAATGCATATGTTATTTCCACAAATGTGCAAGTGCCCTCAAAGAAGAAAGCTAAGAAGCCAACCATCAAGGCCAAGCCTGTTCTAAAGAAGATCCCCGATGTACGAAGTTTGTGTCAAGTACCACTAGCTTTTAGGGTCCTGCTAACTATTGTGTAAGGTGTGGGGTCACATGGCTAGATTCTGTTGGTGGAGGTAACCAGTGCAAGCTCCTAGAATTCGATGAGACAGCAGAAGGAACTTGTACTAGACTAAGATAAACAAGCCGGTGAGAAGTTTCTGTGAATTATTATAAAAGCAAGGACATGAAGAGCTTCATCTTTAGTAGAAACCAAAGCCCATTTCACGAACAACAAGTTTGCTATACTTGTTGACTTGGAAGTTTGTGACAAGTGTGTTGGATCAAACCCATAATTTGGATGATGTTGTTAAAAACCCCATGTAATTTGATTTGAGATGTTTCATGTTTATTCTAAACTTACGTAAGATAAAATCCTAAACTGGACTTACACTCAAGAGCAAAGCAAGGACAGGGATATATAATGCTGATCAGATTATCATGAGTGTCGTCCAATACTTGGTAAATAACCAAGTCTTCATCCGGAGTAAGGACCTTTTGTACGGACTAATCACTTGACAAAACGACTAAGGAATCTGCGCTTTTATTCTTAATTGGACTAAGTCAATTTATGTGGAATGAGAATCCGAGTCTACAACTCGTACGGAGTAGAGAGATTCATTACGGAGAAAGAAATTAAGTCTTTCACTGGAGCTATCTAAGGAAAAGAAGATACGGACTAAGGAATACGAGTCTTTCATTCGAGCGGAGTAAGAAATGACTAGTGCAGAGTAAGGACAACTAATGCGAATAAAATCCGAATCATTACTCAAGCAGAATAAGGATACGCTGATATAGAGTAAGCCATCCGGACCTTTCACTCAAGCAGAGTAGAAACTCACGCGGAGTAGAGAGCCGATGCGGAATAAGGATTCCCGCATATACTTCATGCAGAGTAAGGAAGCGCGACATGAAGTAAGGATTTCAGGACTTCATTTACACAGAGTAAGTAACAGTTCGACATGGAGTAAGGATCCGAGCTTCGTTGATATGGAGTAAGGAAATCTACACACAGACTAAGAAGACTAATCCAACTTATCCACACCGCATTTATGTTGTCAGCTGTGTGTCCCGATGTAAGACAAACTCATTGAAGATCTAAACTGTCCTACACGTGGAACACTCGGAGATGTGGATACGGTCCCAAATGCAATTGGAATCAAGCAAAGTAATTCAATACACTTATGCTTCAAATATTTCGAGCTCCACATCCGTAGCAGTTATAGCAGAAACATTTTCTAAGAAGAACTTAATGTTTACACAGTGCTCAAAAAATACAGTTCCAAGATAGATTCCTAGGATGTCTATATATATATGAAGTGTTGTATATCTAACAGACGCTGCATACATTGTAAGAACTGATACACGGAGTACATGTGCAAAAACAAAGATAATCTAGCTAATGTGTGTGTGACTTGTAAAAAGAGAGTACTGTTGTAATCAACTGTAATTGTTGTGCCTTTTGTTGTAATTATCTTTAGATAATAAAACAAAATACTCACTATCTAGTTATCTTCGCCTTGAATATTTCTTTTAACCAGAATTAGTATTGTGCCTGAGTGACAAAGAATTTTAATAAGAGCCTATTCACCTCTAGGCTCCCAGGGACCAACAAGTGGTATTAAAGCAAGTTCTACCTACTCAAAGTAGAGATCCCCCCTCTCTCTCTCTCTTTCAATGGCCGAAGAAAGTAGCATGCTATTCAACACCTGTCTCAACTCTGGAGGAGCTCAAGAGCCCATCCTTAATCGAAGCAGCAGTGAAAATGTTGATCCACCACAACCTGCTGCTGTCGTTGCTCCTCAACCACGGAGTTCTGGCTACACTCTGAGCAAACCGCCAAAGTTCACACCGAGCTTTTCTCCCAATGGAAAGCTTCGCATGATGTTCATGACATGTCATGATCATCTAATGTGGCCATGTCTTCATCGGAGTTTCCTATTCTCGATGACCATCGGAGAAAATGGAGTAAGAATACCAAACACAAATGCTGAATTCACAAATCATGAAGAGCAGGCAATATGCCAATGCAAAGGCTTTAGCCTATGTGACATCATCTTTAGATTCCGAAGCTCACGGACGTCAAGGCTACACAACCGCGAAAGCTTTTTGGGACAAATTGACTATCCTATATGAAGGAAGTCAGTCCGAGATCATAACGTTATCCGTTCTCTCGAACAGCAATTTGAGAGCTTCAATCATAAACACAGCGAATCCCGGAAAGTATCTATCGACGATTCGGCAAGCTCATTTTGGATCTAAAACTGTCAATGAGCATTACCTCGTTTCAAATAAATGACAAGTTCTTTCGCTCTTGCCGGATCGCTATTACTCTAGAAAACGGCTCCAGATGCATCCAAAGACAAGCGGCAGTATGCTCCCCTTGAAGAACTATATGGAGAGCTACGGACTCACGAAGTCAGTTTAAATACACCGACCGAGATGAGAAAATAGCTCGGAAAGAAAAGGGGTAGCATTCAAAGCTACGGAAAATCCGAGCATACTGAGTGAGGATGATATGAAAGAGTCAGGTAACTCTGTCTCGGACATGGAAAAAGAAATAGCCCATACGGTTAAATCCTTCACATGATTTACGAGAAAAAGCATAAAAAGGATTCAAAAGAGGCTCTTCCTCATCCTCTAGAAAGGAGCGGTCGAGTCGACTTCCCAAGACTACTTCAACTGTGGGAAACCTGGTCACTAGGCCAAGGACTGTAGATCCAAATCCAAGATGGCCGAGAAGGATGACAAGGTTGCTCCTCGATGCTCCACCTCAGACAATAGCAAGAACAAGAGGAAGGCGTTCGTCACAAAGTACATCAGTGGCTCGGGAAGAAGACGAGAATCCTCGGATGATGAGCCAACTCCTAAACCGAACATTTGCCTCATGGCAAATACCGAGGTACCTTCAATCTCTAAGCTCATGAGTAAATTAGAATTCTTATTAATGAACGTGATCATGAAAAGAATGAGAGACTAATAATTACTCAAATGTACAAAGATATGGAAAGTCAGAACAAACGTCTTGAAATTACTATTGCTAGACTTGAAAAAGACATAACTGACTTCAGGAGTAAAGAAGCTTAGTATCGTGACTTAAGAGCTGAGAATAATCTGCTTAATACCAATCTTAATGACCTAACTATAAATCTCAAGAGACTCAAAATGAACTTGAAAAGGAAAAGGAAATAAATCGTAAGTGGCTGAAATTTGGGAAATAGCTTCTACGTTCAGACGATCCTGACAATATCCGGAGTCAAACTTGGCCTAGGTTCGAATCAACTTCCAATGCACAAGCTACAGTGCCCTCCGGACTTCATTCCAAAACTAACCAACTTGTATCCTGTTAGTACATTTAAACCATTGGATGGATTTTGTTTCAGGTGGCACCATAGTCTACAACTGTGGAAGAAAGGCTGTTACTGCTAGTCCTGAAGTAAGAACACCAGCTTAAAAGATTAAGGGAAGGTTACTGAAGTTAAAGCCGAAACTGTAGCACCCAGAAACAAAGGAAAGGCTAAGGTTGACGCATCTGGGGCCAAGAGTGCGTCACCCGTTCGTAGAGGATTAGGCCATAAGGAACAGGTAGAAAAACTATAAAACTTAAGAAACCTATATCCCCTGTTGTAATTTCACACCATATGTCGCTACGGTCTGCAGAGGAATAGGCCACTATCATTATGGTGTTGGAGTCTTTCGGATAACTAACTATGTAATCAAATTCACATCAATAAAATCAGTTTATCAAAAGGGTTCTTCTAGCAGAAACAAAATCCAAAACTATACGGAGTGTCTCTCCCAAAGAAACCCAACTTAAAGAAGCATCTAATACGGAAAAGGCTAAGTCAACTTGGAAAGTTAAAGTTCCTAACAAGAAAAATCCCGGGAATAGTTGACACTGTTATTACTTTCTAACTGCCCGAAACAAGTTTGGGCACCAAAGTGTAATCTGTTGTCTTGCGAAGCATCTATGGAATTTACTTTCATCCCACTTGAAGTCAAAGATCAATCAAAGCAAGTGGATACTTGATAGTGGATGCTCCGGACATATGACGAGTGACGAGTCTTTACTAATCAATGTAAATGACAAACGTGGACCATCCGTAACATATGGAGACAATAGCAAGGGTAAGACTGTGGGGTATGGCACTTTAACCAACGGTTGTATATCAATTACCAAAGTTGCACTAATCAAAGGTTTAAAGTATAATTTGCTGAGTGTCAGTAATTTATGTGACAAGGGATTTATTGTATCATTCCTTTCAAACACCTGCACAGTTAGAGATAACTTATCTGGTGATATTAAGTTATCCGGATCAAGAGATGGGGACATATACTCGGTGTCTAAGGAATAATTCTTCGACCCTGTATGTTTCATCACTACAGCATCACATGAAAGTTGGCTATGGCACAAGCATTGCGCGACGTTTAAATTTTAAGACTCCGTCTAAATTAACGTCGCTTGATTTGGTTTCTGGTCTGCCTAAACATAAATTCTCCAGAGATACTCTCTATTGAGAATGTCAACTTGGCAAACAGATCAAATATAGTTTTAAGAGCAAATCAGTTAATTCAATAACTACTCCCTTACAACTTCTTCATATGGACCTTTATGGTCCCATTTCTGTCGCTTTACTAGCTAGTGCGAGATATACCCTTGTGGTTATCGATGACTTCACCAGGTACACATGGGCGTTGTTCCTAAAGTCTAAGGATCAAACCTTTGAACACCTTGTTGATCTCTTCAACTGGATAAGCAACTCACAAGGTCTAAGCATTAAATGCATCGGGAGTGATCATGGACAATTTGATTTTCAAATATGAGGTAATATTGTTATGAACAGGGCATTCAACACGACTTATCTGTGCCCTGAACTCCACAACAAAATGGGGTAGCTGAGCGCAAGAATCGCACTTTAGTCGAGGCTGGCAGATCTATGTTAGCAGGGGCAAAGCTTCCTCTCAGTCTATGAGTCGAAGCTGTGTCCATTACCTGCTACATTTAGAACAGAACTCTAATAAATAAATTTACCATAAAACACCCTATGAGATGTGGAGAGGATGAAAGCCCTCAATTTCACATTTCAGAGCTTTAAGTGTACTACGTATTGAACAACTAAAGAACCCCGGAATAAATTTGAACCAAAATATGATGGGATATTTGTTGATACTCACTACATAGTAAGGCTTATCGAATCTTTAATAGAAGACTTCTTAAAGTTGAAGAATATATACTGTCACGCCCAATTCCAGAAAACCCGGAACCAGGAACATGACTTCCCCTTGCCCGCACCCGAAGGTCAAGGGGTTGGTGACTAACACCATTTGAGACTACACCGAGGTCTGTCTCAAATATGTAACCCAATACGGTCATACATCAAGGGGGTAATCCTGTGCTTTCCCATACATTATCATGCATATGATAAGTCAAACGATCCATCTGAGACATTACATCACAAACGGTATGCACATAACTGTCTACGGACCCATGTCCGGGATACAACACATAATAAAATACAAAATATAAGCTTGTATCATACATCGGTAGTAGGCACATCCTCCCCGGAGAAAGTCCTCCACTAGTCTCAGGTCACACATGAAAAGGGTAAATAACAAGTAGGGGTGAGCTACAAGCTCAAGAGGTGACCCCAAAACTCCACATTATGCAACACACATAAGTCCATACTATATGCTTAGTGTACTTGTGCACCATGTAGTGTGCACAATCATCGGGACTCGGCCTGCAAACAAACATTAGGACTCGGTCTGCAAACAAACATCGGGACTGGCCTGCAAACATAGGAAAACTTGTCCACGATCCTCCCGGGAATCCCTAGCTCAGGGCACTCGGCCGTACCTCCACGAGCTCAACGGCTCAACTGAGGCCTTAGCCTATCCACAACGTTTATGCCCGACCACAGCCGCCACATGAGCCTGCCATCGGTGCATATACCTCCACGTCAATCACATACACCATCGGTGCATCACGGTGAGAACCCAAACAAGTCACGGAGTTTATACCTAATACCTCACACCAACATACTAACATTAGTATGGCATGTCATTCTCAACATTTCCTTTAGAACTTAGCCGTCTTCACAAGTAAATCCTCAATCCTTGATTTATGAAGGAAGTACCCATAGAAGCTATTTTCTTGAAATCAAAAGTCCCTATGATTGGGTTCCCATATCATAAATAAGATAATCTGATATTGGGGATTTTCCGAGATGTCTAACCCCATTCCAAAAAGCCACTGTCATCACCCGGTGTCGTTCGGGCTCGTGATTGCTCGAATTCACTCCTTTGGATGGAGATTTGGTCATTGAGCCATCATTGCCATAGCTCACATAAATCCAAAAGAGTAGAAGAAGTAGAGTCGCCACCAAACAAAGATAAAGGTGTATTTGGCCACCTAGGAGGGTCTATATGGTTTCCAGAGAATAGGTTCGGGAGTTAGTTACGTGTGAGGGAAGGAAGAAAAGCTCTTGCACCCCCACAACGCCCAAAATTGGTACCTACTCTTTGTCTATGGGTGCTTGCTTATTTTATTTCCCTTTTTCTTTTATTTCATTGTAAAAACTGTGATGGTTTTATTTAAGAAAAATGTTATTCTTTTTGTTTTATCTTGAAAGCAGAAAAGAAAGCCCGTAGCATGAAGAGCACAACATGGAGCTCAGATTGATTACTACATTGATGTTATTTGGATAACGGAGACATAAGCAATAAGACTTAGTCTCGCAGTTACAAGGGCCTGAGTTTGTTTAGAAGAATTTGGGTTTTTATGTTAAAACGAGAGTAGAGTCTGATGTCGTGAAGAGCATACTTTGAAGCTCAGATTCACTCCTTGACTCAAGGCCAAGTGGCGAGGATATGAGCACTAAAGGCAATCCCACGGCCACCGGGCCTTTAAAAACGTTTGTTGTATTTTTGAATAAAAGGGTGAGATTTTGGTGTAGGGATGATGATGAATGTAAGATAAGAGGGAAATAAAACCTAGAAATCCAAGCTTGATGTTCCTGCTAGCTTCACTCTTCTTTTACTACTTGATGGACGTGGAGACAAAATCCAGCAAGGTGGTGGAGGACGTCTTCTTCAGTTCCAGCCCTCCAAAGCCTCTATGTTGTTAGTCTCAAAAATATCGGTCTCCACCCTTTTGGAAAGGGTGGTGCCTCCCTTTTATAGGTCCGAAGAGGGAACAGCCGCCCACCTGGGAACTTGGAGAGTCAAATGATGTGACTTTGGAGTCCCCGGCGTCAATCCAAGTTTTAAGAACCGACACATGCATTTATGAGGTGAAAAACGAGTTCCCGGCGTTCATTAGCGCATTTCGAGAGTCTAGCATTTAAATGTGATTTAGAGTCGTTTAATTCATTCAGACAAAAACAATGCTTATTTCACAGGTGCACTTAAAGAAGGGGTGAAGGCGCCATTTTGGAGTCTCCAACCGAAGCTCTGCAAGTCGAGGTCCCATGGTGGCCTCGCGGGGTCGAAGGTCGTAGCCGGTGGTTGCCGTGGGTCGAAGGCGGGAGGTTGCTTTGAAGGTCGAAGGCTAGAAGTTGCCTCGCCGTGGTCGAACGCTAGAGGTGGTGCGAGGCCAAAGGGTCAGTTCCGCTAGTCGAAGGTCATAGCCGCATCGAAGGGTTGAAGGGTCGAGACGCGTCGAAGAGTCGAACCGGGTCCACGAGGCAAGACTGAGACCGCGACCGTAACGCCCCAAATTTGAAACCTCCAAACTGGGTGAGTTAGCGAAATTAAATATACAAATTTTATATCAATTTCAAACTATTACTTAATTAATCAAACAAACCATTCATTATTACAAATTTCAATCCAAGATCTTTAAGGTTTAGGGGTTTTAGACACTAAGTGTCCATAACCCATTATTACATAACAAAGCACACGAGCAAACAACTTAATAAATCTTTAAAATTTCACACAACTTTATTTCCAAGCACTTCTCGACTCCTTATCCTAGTTTCTCCATCCCTTAATTTCCTGGGGTTGGAAAAGAAATCATAAAAAGGGTGAGCTCAAATAGCCCAAGTAAGGTAAAATAATGGATAAGGAAAATCATGAAGATATCGAACATAGGAAATACCATATAACATTTGCATACATGATCAACATTTCACAAGGAAATCATAACATGGAAGATTATGTTTAGACATCGTATCATAACATCATGACCTAAGTTAACCACCTAGATACCGAATCATAACATAACATATTATCAAACCGGTTTGACACTCTCCGGTGATGTTAACTTTACCCAATCATTGGAGGTCTTTCTAGAACCACCCATCATAAACTTACTTTGTCCAAACATAAGAGGTCATAACAAATTTAACATACATAACATGAGGCATCACATAGAATTTCAATAAAACATTCAAAGTTAACAAGGATAACCACGAATATCAAAATGGTTATCTACCCCAATCAATAGCATAGATTACCAAGAGAGAGATTAAAAAGAGACTAATCTAATCTCTCAACAATAAAATGGAATTAAAGAATAAGAAACATAAAACTCTTACAATAAGAATTCCAAACAAGATAAAGAGGAAGAGAAAGGTCCCTTACAATAATAATGAAATATGATTATAATGCAAAGAAAAAGGGGATGAGAAAAACCCTTACGAAATATAGACTATAATGAAAAAGAAAAAGGGGATAAGAAACCCTTACGAAATATAGACTATAATGAAAAAGAAAAAGGGGATAAGAAACCCTTACTATCCGCTTGTCGTTCCTCCGCGTTCTAAACCTTAAAAAAATATCAAAACACTAAATTAGCATTAATGCTTAGAAAAGTTCAATATCACACATATCTCCTTTATATATATATATATATATATATATATATATATATATATCATACTTTAACTTATATCTTTTTAATAGGCATACCGTGCTTGTGGGGGTTGAATATTAATTTGGGCTCCCACTTCTATTGCTGTTCCATATCCTATTCTGATCCCATGCATCATAAGCCTTGAGTTGTGCACTAACTAGGTTATATGCCTTGAGAGTTTTGAATAAGATTTATATTGTATTGGGTGAACGGAAAAGACGTGCGATAAGCTTATTTTCCTACGTGTCTTCCACCTTAACCATGAGGGGATATTAGACACGGGTCTAAAGGAAGATCGGGGAGGAGATAAGGATGGGGATAGCTGTGAGGTTGAAGCATTACAATTGGGGTTGCAAGAAGAAGAAGGGCGATTGCTGGTAGAATTCATTTTTGGAAGTCGTTTCATACGATCTTCCGCTATCTAGAACAGCAAAAATAAAAATAAAAACATAAGTTAATATTCTCATCTTTCACTTGAATTATAGAATGACAACGCTATGATAAAATACTATAATTTAAAATAATTACAGGTATGTATATAAGGTGGCAAGGCCAACCATGTATGTATATACGAGGTGGTACAACCAATCATATAAATAACATATGTAAGGTGGTAAAACCAACCATGAATATAGTATATATGAGGTGGTAAAACCAACCATAAGGATCTACATAATAAATAAGAAGTAACTTCAAAATTTCAAAATCTTAAGTATTACCTTTCGTAGAACTTCGACGCTTGGTAAGTACCAAAAGCAAAAGAGATTTGAGTAGAGTATTTGGGGTGTTAAGAGGGCTTAAGGGAGTGTTTTTTAGAGGAAATTTCGTGGTGTGGCTTGAGGATTTGTGCTTAAGAGGGAGGCAAGACACTCCTTATATAGGCAAGGATGGTGGTAGGTGTGTAGTGTGAAAGTAGTGTATGAATTTGACTTTGGCATCAAATTAAATTATGTAAAATATATATAATACTTTATTTTCCTCCTATTATCCTCTATTAAAACGTGGGTATCTTCTCCTACCATTTTAAAATTGTTTTAAGACTTTTCAACCTAGAAGGTTCCTTTGGCAGCAAAAGTCCACATTGGTGTACTCCCTACTAATTCAATTATAACATTTTTAATTTTGTAGTTTTTGACAAATGGCCAATTGTATTGCATTACTAACTCAAATATCTACAAATGGGTATCAATTTTATAATTTTTAAATATGTATAACAAAAGTTATTGAATTTTAAAGTCATACTAAAATGTTTACCCGTTCATACTGAACCTATGTGTAGTATTTTAAATTCTGGAATTGATTGGCTTCATATTAAATTCTGCAATTTTTACACGTTTTAGATAAGTCATAAATGAACAAATGGGTTTGGTTTCATGTTAATTGGATCTGTATAATTCAAGTTATGGATTTTTTGAATGGGACCTCCAGAATCTGCCTCATTCAAATTTTGGGCCTTACCTATGTTTTATACTTTTGGTAAAGTTAAAGCTATAATACTTACTTACCCATAGTAATTTGGTTTAAGAAACTAAATGACATAATATATAGCATCTAAACTTTTTATGATGTATAAGAAATTATTTTATTTTTATAACGTATTTAATATTTATGCGGATAAAATAATATAATTGCATAATCAATAAACAATAAAGTAAGATAACATTATAGCATAAAATATTATAATCCTAAACATAAACATTAATATCATATTCTATGGCCTTCGTAAAATTTCTTGAATTATATTAGCGTATGTGCGTAGGACGTGTTGTGCTTCGGCAGTAGAGCTGCACAACCCTTCAGCTAACATTGTCGTGTTGTCATACGAATAACCTCAAACTTCTCACCATGTCTCGTCGCATTATATTGCAGCCATTGGACACGAGCATTTAGCTCATCTATAGCAAAGATAGCTTTGTAACTTCAAGTCGTATTGCTCGCCGATCTTCATCTCGTACACTATTCTCGGATGGCGGTACTTGAGAACTTGATCCCATAACTTTATTATTATTCTTCTTATTTCTATACTCTCTTATAAATAAAATCTCATGCTCATACCTATTTATGGAAGTCCAAACGGATACTATTCATAACGGCTAGTTACTATTCTAACGACTACTTATTAGTCACATGCTATTTGAATGACCATATTGGGTGCTTATTTTTATCGTGATAATATTTAAAATATCATTTCTAACTATTGTTAACAATAACATTATTATTATTTTATTATTATTACTCTTTAAGTAAGAACCTAAATAGCTAAAAATTTTGCGGGTCTTACATCCTACCCTCCTTAAAAATTTCGTCTAAAAATTATTTCTACCTCAAGTATCAAAAACTCATGGTCCCAAGGGGAAAATTATAATTACTTTCTACGGCCTATTCAATATTTCTCGAATTGTATCTGCATAACCCTAAGAGTTCATGAGCTTCTGTAGAGAGCCACATTGTCCCTCCGCTAACGTTGCCGATGTGGGTGTCCGGATGAGGTTAGCCTTTTCCCTCATCCTTGTTTTGCTCTAATAGTAGCCAATGATTACGGACTGTCAGTTCATCTACGATAATTAATCTTATAATCTCTGCCCAACCACCTTCGTATATCTTCATCGTGGTGCTAGATTGATATATACACATGAGGTTGGATGATGCCATATCGTTGCCCTGCTTCCTATAAAGATTATCTTCTCCTTCTGTTCATATTTTATATATAGCACTTGCTTAGAGTGCGGCTACTTCAACTAATGATAATGATGTATAATGATATAGGTTCTCAAATATCAAAATAGGCTTGTTCCATCATCAATCAAAATCATATAATCACTTCTGACTAAGATTTGGGTTTCACATTATAAACTGTCCTAGACATTATCACCAATATTAATACTTTCCATTTATTATGTTTATGATATCACTCTTAAAAATTCTAGGGTTATACGATGACATAGGTTAAAAGCATCTTTTATTTTAAACAAAATCAAATACACCAGCACAGTTTCAAATTATGATAGAGCTAAAGCGGTTTTCTAGATGTTGTCTAGATTCGATGATCCAGCTTCAGCTTCCCAAAGGTCCTTTGAAATAGCTAACTTAAAGTATTGGCTCATATGCCTCCATTTTCCTTAGTAGATCCTTCACTCTGCTTCTTATGATGATGATCTTCTTTTGTGATGGTTTAATGAAACCTTCCTCGATGGCAATGTCGATTTGGGCTATAAAGGGATCGAAAAAGAATACCTACGTTAAGTAAGCCTATGGGTTTATCATGGATACCTAGTTGAGCTCACTGGCGATTTCATGAATTCCTCCATAGCTCCAAGGTCTCAGGAAGTATATGTATCAAGAGAGAGTCTAGCGACTTCTTCCTTTCGTTGATGGAGTTCGGAATCGCGTTCCATGCTCTGAATGTGAATATGTCCTCCGTGAGCGACGACTTGAGACAAAAGCTCCCGAGTCAAAACTTCGCATGCAGACAACGTCTAACCCTTTAGAGACAAGTTCCTCCCCGAGTTCTATGGTTGTGATCTTATAACCTCTTTCTTCCCAATGGTTTTTTCCTCAAGAACACCAACTCGTTGGAACCTTGAGTTTTGTGGTGGTTTATAGTAGGAAGCCATTTTTCAACTAAATAGAAATTGTTGTCTAGGTCTAGAACTATGGAAATGACACTTATACTTCCATTTATAGTGCTATTCGTTGGGGTGGGTAAACTTAGCGTGTAAGAAAAAGCAAGCTAAAAGATAACTTGACCGTGTCTTAGAAGCATAGGTGCATTAACTTCTACATATAGCAAGAGCATGGGTGAGTGCCTTTGACGTGCGGTATAAGGCATGCATGATATGGCGTTAACGTGTAGTAAATCTATACCTCTTTAACTTCATGACTTGCATAATATTCAAGCTAAGATGCTTAACTTAAAGCATGGAACAAGATGATAGGTATTTACTTGGGCATTAAAGAAGGAGTATATATAATAAAAATAAAATAACCGTGGTATATAAAAATATAAGGGTTACTTAACTTAAAATGGCAACATAAGTTAAACATGGCATGTGATAATAATGAGATTTCATAAGATAACTACTTAAATTAAGGGGTCATCATTTATTTGCTTCTTTAACCCGGCATTATAATCCTTACGTTAAATCGGGCTACTTACTTGGATACTGCTTGGGAGGTGGCCTAATGGTGTCACCTTGTTTCGAATATTCTGAACGTCTTGGTTCGGTTCCTATGTGTTTCTTTTTGGAGTGGTGGTTGATGATTTGCACTTCCAAGGCCTTTGGCTGATTCGCGCCTAATTACATATACCGAATTGACTTACCACACATTAGTTATAAGTTTGCTTTCCCTCCCTTTTTGTTTCCAACCACCGTCATGCCTTTATTCCTCACCACGTTCTCCATTATAGGCGTGCCTTGGCTGCGTCGTTCCGCACCATCTCGTGTGACACCCAACCGGCTGGACTGCAGCGACCATCTTGACAGATCCTTCTCGTTGGCGTCGAAGACTCTACGGGTGAGTGCTTCCCAACCTTGACGACTTGATCTTCTCACCCTCTAACCCTCTAACGAACTGGTTTGCTGATTGTTATCACTTCTCGGCTTGACCTGGCTTCTCCTGACGTGCTTCGGAATCCAATGAACAACCACTCCTTCCCTTCTCTACAAAATGTTTCCACTTGTCAAAATCTTGTTTACTGTTCTTGTTATTGTTGTAACGTTCTTATTTTTCATGGACGGGTGTTTAGTCCAATTTTCATACCGTTCACAAATGACAATCTATCTGTTCTATATTATCGCAATGTTGGTGTAATTTTCTTTGTATAATAGTTCATATATGAAATAAAATAAGTTGTGTGTTTGTGCGATATACCCTACTATTATTTTATTTTGCGCGTGCCGAATGACGTACCTTTCAGTGTGTTATCCTAAAATCACGTTGAAGACTTGATAACATACGCTTTCACCGTGTCAATTACTAGATTTCTCCATGTCTGCTTCTTTTGAAATATATACACAAAATACCCGTTAGTCCATCAATAAACGAAATATAATTTCCTAACAATAATCTTATGCGTTTACTTAAAGTTTTTATTGATTTTTGTTTTCTTGTAGCGTGTTATACTTTATTCCTATGCTTTATACGAAATTATCATTCTAAGACCTTTAACTTATGTATCACACTTCATATTTCTAAGACTCAGTCTCTAACCTATAATAAACCATCGCTCTGATACCAACTGTAACGCCCCCAAATTTGAAACCTCCAAACTGGGTGCGTTAGCGGAAATTAAATATACAAATTTTATATCAATTTCAAACTATTACTTAATTAATCAAACAAACCATTCATTATTACAAAATTTCAATCCCAAGATCTTTAAGGTTTAGGGGTTTAGAAGACTAAGTGTCCATAACCCATTATTACATAACAAAGCACACGAGCAAACAACTTAATAAATCTTTAAAATTTCACACAACTTTATTTCCAAGCACTTCTAGAGCTCCTTATCCTCGTTTCTCGCATCCCTTAATTTCACGGGTTGGAAAAGAAATCATAAAAAGGGTGAGCTCAAATAGCCCAGTAAGGGGTAAAATAAGCGGATAAGGAAAATCATGAAGATATCGAACATAGGAAATACCATATAACATTTGCATACATGATCAACATTTCACAAAGGGAAATCATAACATGGAAGATTATGTTTAGACATCGTATCATAACATCATGACCTAGATTTAACCACCTGAATGCCGAATCATAACATAACATATTATCAGCTGGATTGACACTCTCCAGTGATGTTCTTTACCCAATGCATTGGAGGTCTTTCTAGAACCACCCATCATAAACTTACTTTGTCCAAACATAAGGGTCATAACAAATTTAACATATAACATGAGGCATCACATAGAATTTCAATAAAACATTCAAAGTTAACAAGGATAACCACGAATATCAAAATGGTTATCTACCCCAATCAATAGCATAGATTACCAGAGGGAATAAAAAGAGACTAATCTAATCTTCTCAACAATAAAATGGAATTAAAAGAATAAGAAACATAAAACTCTTACAATAAGAATTCCAAACAAGATAAAAGAGAGGAAGAAAGGTCCCTTATTAATAATGAAATATAGATTGATAATGCAAAAGAAAAAAGGGGATAGAAGAAAAAACCCTTACGAAATATAGACTATAATGAAAAAGAAAAAGGGGATAAGAAACCCTTACGAAATATAGACTATAATGAAAAAGAAAAAGGATAAGAAACCCTTACTATCCGCTTGTGGATTCTCCAGCGTTCTAAACCTTAAAAAAAAATATCAAAACACTAAATTAGCATTAATGCTTGAAAAAGTTCAATATCACACATATCTCCTTTTATATATATATATATATATATATATATATATATATATATATATATCATACTTTAACTTATATCTTTTAATAGGCATACCGTGCTTGTGGGGTTGAATATTAATTTGGGTTCCCACTTCTATTGCTGTGTTCCATATCCTATTCGATCCCATGCATCATAAGCCTTGAGTTGTGCACTAACTAGGTACTATGCCTTGAGGAGTTTTTGAATGAGATTTACTTCTTGTATTGGGTGAACGGAAAAGCCGTGCGATAAGCTTATTTTTCCTACGTGTCTTCCACCTTAACCATGAGGGGATATTAGACACGGGTCTAAAGGGAAGAATCAGGAGGAGATAAGGATGGGGATAAGGTGTGAGGTTAGACGAGTAGCACAATTGGGGTTACCCAGAAGAAGAAGAGCGATTGCTGGTAGAATTCATTTTGGAGAGTCGTTCCTTCACAGTCTTCCGCTATCTAGAACCTTAAAAATGAAAATAAAAACATAAGTTAATATTCTCATCTTTTCACTTGAATTATAGAATGACAACGCTATGATAAAATACTATAATTTAAAATAATTACACAGGTATGTATATAAGGTGGCAAGGCCAACCATGTATGCCTATACGAGGTGGTACAACCAATCATATAAATAACATATGTAAGGTGGTAAAACCAACCATGAATATAGTATATATGAGGTGGTAAAACCAACCATAAGGATCTACATAATAAATAAGGGAAGTAACCCCAAAATTTCAAAATCTTAAGTATTACCTTTAAAGTAGAACGAGGCCCTTGGTAAGTACCAAAAGCAAAGGGATTTGAGTAGAGTATTTGGGGTGTTAAGAGGGCTTAAGGGAGTGTTTTTAGAGGGAAATTTCGTGGTGTGGCTTGAGGGTTTTGTGCTTAAGGGGAGAGGCAAGACACTCCTTATATAGGCAAGGATGGTGGTAGGTGTGTAGTGTGAAAGTAGTGTATGAATTTGACTTTGGCATCAAATTAAATTATGTAAAATATATATAATACTTTATTTTTTCCTCCTATTATCCTCTATTAAAACGTGGGTATCTTCTCCTACCATTTTAAAATTGTTTTAAGACTTTTCAACCTAGAAAGGTTCCTTTGGCAGCAAAAGTCCACATTGGTGTACTCCCTACTAATTCAATTATAACATTTTTTAATTTTTGTAGTTTTTGACAAATGGCCAATTGTATTGCATTACTAACTCAAATATCTACAAATGGGTATCAATTTTATAATTTTTAAATATGTATAACAAAAGTTATTGAATTTTAAAGTCATACTAAAATGTTTACTCGTTCATACTGAACCTATGTGTAGTATTTTAAATTCTGGAATTGATTGACACCATATTAAATTTTACAAAATTTTTACACGTTTTAGATAAGTCATAAATAAACAAATGGGTTTTGGTTTCCATGTCAATTGGATCTGTATAATTCAAGTTATGGATTTTTGAATGGGACCTCCAGAATCTACCTTATTCAAATTTTTGGGCCTTTACCTATGTTTTATACTTTTGGTAAAGTTAAAAGCTTGTAATACTTACTTACCCGTAGTAATTTGGTTGGAGAAACTAAATGACATAATATATAGCATCTAAACTTTTTTATGATGTATATAAGAAATTATTTTATTTTTATAACGTATTTAATATTTATACGGATAAAATAATATAATTGCACATAATCGGAAAACAATAAAGTAAGATAACATTATAGCATAAAATATTATAATCCTAAACATAAACATTAATATCATATTCTATGGCCTTCGTAAAATTTCTTGAATTATATTAGCGTATGTGCGTAGGACGTGTTGTGCTTGGCGAGTAGAGAGCTGCACAACCCTTAGACTAACATTGTCGTGGATTTATGGCATACGAATAACCTCAAACTTCTCCCTGTGTCTCATCGCATTATATTGCAGCCATTGGACACGAGCATTTAGCTCATCTATAGCAAAGCATAGCTTTGTAACTTCAAGTCGTATTGCTCGCCGATCTTCATCTCGTACACTATTCTCGGATGGCGTGCCAAAGAGAACTTGATGCCATAACTCTTATTATTATTCTTCTTATTTCTATACTCTCTTATAAATAAAATCTCATGCTCATACCTATTTATGGAAGTCCAAACGGATACTATTCATGGGGACTAGTGGTATTCTAACGACTACTTATTAGTCACATGCTATTTGAATGACCATATTGGGTGCTTATTTTTATCGTGATAATATTTAAAATATCATTTCTAACTATTGTTAACAATAACATTATTATTATTTTATTATTATTACTCTTTAAGTAAAACTTAAATAGCTAAAAATTTTGCGGGTCTTACAGCGACCTAAGAGCTACGAGGCCATGAGTCTTCGCGGCGCAGTACACGGCCGGGCTGCGGGTCTGGTCTGCAAGTCTTCGAGGCTGTGAGTGCTGCGGGTGCACAGGCTCGGATCTCAAACTGAACACGAGTCCTGTGAGCTTCGAGGCTGGGGCGCTGCCGGGCTTCGAAGCTGTGAGTCTGCGAGCTCGAGACTTGAGTCTGTGCGTGCCGCGGGTGCAGGCTTGGGCCTACGAGCTTTGAGGCTACGAGTTTGTGAGCTTCGAGCCTGGGTCTTGCTGAGACCGAGGGCGGGTGCGACTTGAAGCTTCAAGTCCGTGCGTGCTGCAGGTGCAGGCTTGGACCTATGAGCTTCGAGGCTACGAGTCTGTGAGCTTCGAGGCTGGGTGCTGCGGGCTTCGAGGCTGCGGGTCTGCGAGCTTCGGGGCCCCGGGTCTGTTCGTGCTGCGGGTGCAGGGCTTGGACCTACGAGCCCCGAGGCTACGAGTAGTGAGCTTCGGGCTGGGTGCTCGGGGCTTGAAGGCTGCGGGTCTGCGAGAGCTTGACCCCGACTCCTGTGCATGCTGCGGGTGTAGGCTTGGATCTCACAGACAGGGCATTCAGCACTGACTTCTCTACTTGAGAACTCCACAACAAAATGGGGTAGCTGAGCGTAAGAATCGCACTTTAGTCGAGGCTAGCAGATCTATATTAGCAGGGGCAAAGCTTCCTCTCAGTCTATGGGCTAAAGCTGTGTCCACTGCCTACTATGTTCAGAGCAGAACTCTAATAAATAAATTTACCATGAAAACACCCTATGAGATGTGGAGAGGACGAAAGCCTTCAATTTCACATTTCGGGGCTTTTGGGTGTACTTGCTATATATTGAACAACGACAAAGAACCCGGAATAAATTTGAACCAAAATTTGATGATGGGATTTTTGTCGGGTACTATTACATAGCAAGGCTTATTAGGTCTTCAATAGAAAACTTTTAAAGTTGAAGAATCTATCCATGTGACCTTTGATGAAACTAATCTTGATTGGTCAAAAAGTTGCTTCTTCAAGTTCTAACGTACAGGTTCGGGACAACAACATCGACTATTTAAAGTTTATATGTTTGTTCTGTTACACATACTGACCAACCACGTGGCACCAGTGAAGCACAAAGAAATGATATGGACGATGCTACGGATGAATCGGACTCAGGACTACCGTTAAACTCCGGACATGTTCCTACGGATATTCCAAAAATTCATAGGTACCTTCCAAGTCCGTCCGGACCAGTTAACACTTTGAAAACAGCAGTGTTGATTCCACCATTACCTGCTAATACAGAAATATCTGGTCCGGAAGAAGCTCAACCAGCCAGATATACCTGAACCACCCAATCTGGCAGAGCTTCAAGTTATTCAAGATCCCTTATCACATGCACAGAATTACGAATTGGACTCGAAACCATACCCCGGGATCAAGTGATTGGTGATCCCTCTTGTTGGTGT
>CM042092.1:40483-382983 GCA_023512835.1 Taxillus chinensis
CATGGAGAAGGAAATTTTGTAAAACCTCCAATGTAGGACTTCCATTTTTTGATTTTTATGATTATTATTATTAAGAAGTCAAATAAGGGGTGCGGGTACTGTTCACGCAACAGTAACCCCGGACACTATTCATGCAACAGTAACCCCGGGTATCATTCGCGAATAGCGACATGAACAGTACCCTGAGTACTATTCATAAATTTTATTTTTTATTTTTATTTTGATTTTTTTGAATCTTATGTCGGCCGCGACTGATCATTGGGACGGTTTTATTTATTTATTTATTTAACATATATATGTATATATACACACACACGTATAACATAAACATGCAAAGTGCAATTTATTTAGGACTCCGTAGTGGAGATATTACATGGTTCAACCTAAAATATATTCTGTGGTCATTGCCATTACATACAAGAGGATGATGAAAGCAAGGAGGGGTATGAAAGCGCCGCCCAGCATAGGATACACAATAGTACACGCCAACACTAGCACCGTTAGCACGCACTTTGCCCAATCAGCCATTTTCGCAGAAGAGGAGGCAAAAAACGTGGAGAATTGAAGAAGAGAGTTTGAAGAGTGGTAGAGTGGAAATTGTGTGAGTGAAGGAGAGGAATGAGGGTGTATTTATAGGGTGGAAAAGTGGCCGTTGGTGGAGAATATAGCCGTTGGAAATAGTGTCGTGACCGTTGGAACAGTGCCATGACCGTTGGAACAGTGCCGTGACCATTTTTTTTTTTGCAGAAAATACTGTTTGAAAAATAAAAATGTAGACATTCAACAGGCTCTAAGGATTTTTTTGTTTTTTTTTTTGTTTTTGTGTTTTATATATATAATTATCGTCACACCCTTTAAATTAATAGTCACACCTCTTTATTTGTCTATACAAAGTGAATAACAAATATGGAATAATATAAAGCTAAAATGAATATGTATGTCCAACCCGGACAAAATGGGGTCCAACACTGTGGATATGTGTGTGCCATGTGAATGTGGAATACAACTTGTTTATATCTTATTGTCACTACACTGCACCTGTACACACCTTCATGTAGACGCTAGGGGCATGGGATGGATTGGGGAGACATGATCCCTACTGAGCTGTGGTTGCTCACCCTTCCCTCTATGTTGTGTTTTCTTTCAGGAACATACAGGCGTTAGGTGGGACCCCAAGGTGGAAGACCTTATTTACCTTACCATCTTTCATTTTATGTTATTTTGTGGGAATTGATGTAACCCTAGTGGGGATGGATTGAAAAGAGGATTTTATTGTAATAGACTGGTTTGGATTGTGGATTGCTTTGATGAACATTACTTTCTTGCATGTGTTGTGGATGCTTAAAATGTTATATTCGGAGTTTGTATCCTAACCCCTTTGCCCTCCGTGTGGGTAAAAGGGGAGTCACATACCTGTTTCCTCGGGTTGGAAATTCGGGGCGTGACAAAAATAGCTGCTATGGGTATCTCCTTCCTTAGTTAAGGAATGAGGATCGACTTGTGAAGACTGGCTACAGTTCTAAAGGGAGTGTTGTACACCTTAAGACCATATTGGTGTTGGTATGATTGGTTTGTGGATTTGGGACTTAGGTTCAATGACTTGTTGGGTTCTCACCGTGATGTACCGATGGTGCTATGTGGTTGACGTGGCAGGCATATGCGCCGATGGCAGGCCTGTGTGGTGACTGTGGCCGGGCATATTGCGCTGGGGACAGGCTAAGGCCTAAGTGAGCCGTTGAGCTCGTGGAGCTAGGGCTGAGTGCCCTGAGCTGGGATCCCGTGGAGGATCGTGGACAGACTGTCCTAGGTGGGCAGGCTAGGTCCTGATGTGGTTTGCAGGCTGAGTCCTGATGATTGTGCACACTACACAATGCACAAGTACACAGAGCATGTAGTATAGACTTGTATGTTTGCATGATGTGGAGGGTTGGGGTCACCTACTGAGCTTGTCGCTCACCCCTACTTGTTGTTTACCTTTTTTAGGTGTGACCCGAGACTAGTGGATGACTTTCTTCCAGGAGGACGTGCCCACTACTCTGATGTATGAGTACTGTATTTTGTATTGTATTATGTGTTGTATCCCGGACATGGGTCCATGGACAGTTGTATTTGCATACTGTTTGTGATGTGCTGCCTGTATGACTGTTTGACTCATTATATACATGATGATATATGGGAAAGTACAGAATTACCCTTGATGTATGACTGTACAGGGTTACATATTTGAGACAGCACCCGCGGTGTAGTCTCCATTGGTGCAATTCACCAACCCCTTGACCCTTCAGGTGTGGGCAAGGGGAAGTCATGTACCCGGTTCCGGGTTCCCTGGAATTCGGGGGCGTGACATCACCCAACCAAAAGGAAGTCATTTTCCCTGAAACTTTTAGATTCTAAATATGCAAAATGAGCTTCACCCGACTTGATCAGGCGAAGAGTCCTTCACCCAACCATCAACAAATGACCTCAGATTTCACCCAACCAGAAGGAAAGTATCTTCACTGAGGCTGTAGGAATTAATCCCTACAATATGGGCTTCACCCGACCTGGTCGGTGAAGGTCCTTCACCTGACTTTCACCCGACCAACTTGAAATTTGGTCATCATGATCTTTACATCTTTGGGATTCTTTCTTTCTTCTATTGATTTGGTGAATTCTTCCTTTATTTTTGGATTCATGTCAAAATATAGAAAAATACCATAAAAACTACAAAAAGTCCTCATTTTTGGGTTAGGGCATGAAAATGTGATAATGTAGCTCATTTGGGCAATAAATGAAGTAAAAGAGTATGAAAATGTACCCAAATGGCCCTAAAAAGGGAGTATAAATCCCCCCCCCCCCCTATCAGGTAGCCACTCTAAAAATTGAAGGCAAAGAAATGGGAAAGATGGCATGGATCCACAAAGAAGCCCTATGAGAGTAATTGGATAACTGGACTAGCTTAGATCTCCCCACTATGTGATACTTTAGGAAGCTACCTTGGGATTTAATGTTTAATTGTATATATTTTCAATTACAAAATAACTTGGAGTGTGTACCCTCTTTTTTAAAGTCTAAGTAAAAAATAAACCTTTGTTTACATTTCATGGCATGAACATCATTATATTTAGTTGCCAACATATTTAACTTTTACAAACAGGTATGATAAAGCCAATAAAAACATGACAAATGACAGTGAAATAAGCTGCATAAGATTTGACCATGATCATTATCAGGAGCAACCAGTGTTTAGGGTCTATAACAATGATGAAGGAGAAGATTTAAAAATCCCAGAAGATATCCTCGATTTATGGAAAGGGAAGACTGCCTCATCATCCCCAGTGAAAACCCATTGAAAGTTATAAATTTGGGGAGAAAGACTAAAGTCCAAGGAGTTAAGAATGGGATCTTTGATCGTTGTTAATATCAAAAGCCAATTGATTGATCTGCTCAAAACATATATTGACATATTTGCATGGTCATATGAAAACATGCTAGGTTTAAGTACTGATATTGTCATGCCCCAGATTTTTAACCCGAAAAAACCAATTATTAACTATTTACACAGAGTATGATAAAACACCAAACATAATGGGACTATTTACACAATAAAGTGTTGTCCCCAGCTGTTCAATAGCTCAATGCATAACATATGAAACATGCTCACACAATTTAATTCACAAATCCAAATAGAACATTTCATTAAACTTACAACCTCATACAAAATTATCTCACTGAGGGGTTACATCAGCTCACAATACCATAAACACAAGGGTACAATAATTAAAGAGTAAGTCTTTATAAAACAGAAAAAGCCTCTAGTTCAGACCCACACCTCGGCTGTCTCACTAAACTCTAGTAAGCACCTGAAAGCAAACAATCACATAACATGAAGAGTATGCAACCACAACTCAATAGGGATCATGTCTCCCAAACTCATTCCATGCTCCTAACCTCAACATGACAGTGTTAATAAGTGTTAATGTCGTGTTAATAATAAATAATAAACCCACAATTAACAACTCAAACATGACATAGAAAAACCACACAAGCCTCATCTACCTCAACCATATAGAGTATCTCAACCTTAAACATTTGGGTTACCTCTACCTCTGCCATACAGGCTTATCCTCAAACACATAGACCTATCCTAGTCGCACATACTTCAGTACAAGGAACCTCATATGTAGCAAACACAGTTTTTATATAATATTTAGTTTGAACATTACAAAAGCAACCCTTAAGGCATGAAATAAACACATGACAATAACTCAACATAACATGTTCACCTTATTGTAAAACAGCTTAACCATCATACACAACACGACACAAGGCAATATAATTGAGTTTCAACATGATGTTAACTCTACTGCAAGTTTCCTTTTAACTACAAGCTCTCATGAAAACCCTAGAGTCCCAATAAACCCTACAGCGACAATAGGGTAATAGAATGCAAGACAGGACAAACTACAACCCAACCCTACAATCTCCAACCTTCAAGAATAGACTTTTAACCCTCATATTGGAACATAATAATACACGCAAAGCACGACTACTCATGCCAACATTCATATTTGATATCACACATATATAAATTTACATATATATACCCACATATCCTCGAATCCTTACCTTAGAATAGGTTTAATCATATAACAGAATGTTCAAGAGAATGTCACAGAATCCCTACCTCAATTTCATTGCACTTAGAGTCTTTGGATTGTAGAACACTCCTTCCTCCTTGCTCATCTTTGTTAGACGCCTTTCACTCTCAAGAATGCAACAGTCACGATCAGACAAGCAGAATAGAGTTCTCTCTCTCTCTCTCTCTCTCTCTCTCTCTCTCTATATATATATATATATATATATATATATATATATATAAAAAATAACTTGACTTTAAATAAAATAAAAATAAAAACATGTAACAATATGACAAATATCGAAAATAGGCTACACACAAGGTCGACGTCGACCACAACACACGTATATCGACCACAATTTTCTCGCATTGACCAGACACCTCACATTGACCAAAGGAGGTTGACCTTTACTCCAACATTGGTCAATATGCAACTGTGTTAACTACACATCATAAATAAAGCTAGGTCGACCAAAGTTTCTAGAATCTCACATTAGTCGATATCGACCAATAGATGGGCTAGGTCGACCATGTCAACCACACTCACCTCATTACAAGGCTAACTCTTGAAGCTATGGGTGTTAAATGGGCAACTGGCACGCGGGCTAGGCAGGCCAGCCCGCATTTTTTTGCTGGTCAGGCCTGTAAATTTTGGCCCGTTTATATGCGGGTCAAAACGAGTTATGGCCCACGGGTTCGCAGGCCAGTATTATTATTATTATTATTATTATTATTATTATTATTATTATTATTATTATTATTATTATTATTATTATTATTATTATTATTATTAAAATTATTACATATATTATTATTATTATTATTATTATAATTTATTTTATTAAAATTTTACATATAGTATTAATATTTTGTAAGTGTGATCGTCTTTATAATTATGTATATGTCGTGTTTGGCCCATAGGAACAAACATTATTATTTTTTTAGAAAAAATAAGATATTTAAAGTAAAAAAGTTATTTAAAAAATTAAAATTTTAAATGAGCTGACCTATGAGCCAACACGGCCAAAGAATTCTGGCCCATTTAGGCCCGAAAATTTTGGCCCACCCATTTAACACTCCTACCTAAAGCCCCCCAAACACGGGTCACTATAGATATAGTACAATATCACCTATCGCTAAAGCCATATTGTGAGCATGTTTAAAAAAAGTTAAGGAAAATGAGACCTGATATGATACTTAAGATCAAAGACAAAATCAAGAAACAATGGGATGCTAATTTCCTCAATGTTGCTCAATATTCAAAATAGCTAATGCAAACACAAAAAAGGTAATCTCTTATCGAGCTAGCCCTCGATAATGATGGTTTTCATGGGCAAGTAAAAAATAATCAAGAAAATGGTGAAATATGTTTCCTTAATTATTTGGACCAAAAAAAAATAATAAATGCTTTTACTTATTTTCATAATTAAACAAAAAGTTCTTAAACCAAGCTAAAAACAAGTACAAACTCCCTTTCTAAGATAGGTATCAATTTTGGGCGTCACGAGGGTGTTTATCCTTCCCCACATATAACTAACTCTAAACGTAGACCATACTTTAAGTGATTTAACCGCACCTCATTTGGTTGGTGGCGACTCTAAATGACTTAAAATTTTCCATCACCATAAGATAAGTTTTGAGCCTGTAACGATAATAACTTTAGGAACACTGTTGTCCCTCTATGATCAAAACATACGAGCTTAGATGAAATTGTGTGATGACAGGTGCATTAACATATTACTTTTGCATAATATGCACTAGTTATTGATGTGTGTGCTTTTGATGAATAATATATAAGTTTTAAATGTCATGTTGATATGAGAATTTTGATGAATATTGTAATATGAAGAATGTGAACTCTATTAATGCATGGAATAACATTGAAAGTCATAATGTTGTGAATGAATGGTAACTGGGGTAGATAAACCTTATTAGGTATATGGGTCAGTTATTGTCCTTAGGTAGTTATGTTATCTTTCAGCATGATTATTAACCATATTGTCATTGTTATGGTTGGTGCAGAGATGACACCACCACATAGGAGTGATAGGAAAAGGGATCTGTGAGGACCTTCCCTGAGGTATGAGTTATGTTTTATGCATTTGTTTTGCATATGTTGTTTGAGATGTAGTTTAGCTTGTTGCTGTTGGATTTTGTCAGCCCTTTTGGCTTGTTGTGAGTTACATTGCACATGTGTCATCGGTGATCATGTTTTATGTTTTGTTGTTGGGACATTGAGCTTGAATTTTGCTATGTCCTTTGGGCATATGTTTTATTTTCGAGGACGAAAAGTCCTAAGGTGGGGAGGATGTAAAGACTCGTATTTGGGTAGTCTTGAGAGATATTCATTCTATGGGAATATAACTATCTAGACAGTAGTATAGCCGTCGATATGAGCATTTTGACTGTACTTGGGCCCGATTTCGAGTCGGGGCCCCGTTTGACCCAACTATTGACTTTTCGGGGTTTATTGGTTAACTTTGCGTTTGGGCGGTCATTTGGGTGTAATAGTATCTGTTTAGTGTTGTGCTCGTCATTTCGAGCATTTTGACTGTAATTTGACTCAATTTGGAGTTCGGGACCTTGGAGGTCAATTATTGATTAGGTCAATGATTGACTAGGTCAATGATTGACTAGGTCAGTTATTGGTCAATGACTGGCAGAAATATAAATAGCAGAAAATGAAAAAGAAGAAGCTTTCATTTTACGTTATCTCGTTTGTGCGTTTGAGAGAGAGAGCTTGAGAGAGCTTGCAGGCCTTGACGATTTGGGTTCGTGGAGCTCAAAGATTCACTTCAAGTAGGTGTCCTTGAACTTCTTATCTCTCTCTTGTTTTGGATCTGTACGAATTTATCCTGATTTATGAAATTGAGCATGAACCTTTGAATTTGGGGAAAACCAATTTTGGGTTAGATCTAATGGTTTAGCATAAAATCTGTGGTTAAGAACTGTTTTATATCATTGTAGATATATGTTTCTGTGATTTTGGGGTTGATTTACTGTGTTTTTCATGAGGGTTGATAAGTCAACCATGGAAATCTGGGTTTAGATTTAGATTTCTAGAAATCTAGAATTTTATACGTGTTTCTGTTGTTTCTGCGCGATTTAGAGGCGTTCTAGACGCGTTTTGAGGTAGATATCGTAGTTTGTTGCGAAACAAGGGTGTTAGTGAGCGTCTGGGAGTTTCTGGGCGTGTTCCAGATGAAAAACAGGCAAAAATGACAATGAACAGTACCCCGGCGCGTTACTGGGTCGAACTAACGAAAATCCGAAGTTCTGGGTCGTAGTTCGTAGACCCGTAGTTCGTAGGTCGAAGCTTCATAGTTCATAGGGTCGTAGTTCATAGACCCGTAGTTCGAAGGTTCGTAGTTCGTAGGTTCGAAGGTTCGAAAGTTCGTAGTTCGTAGTTCGAAGGTTCGTAGTTCGTAGGGTCGTAGTCCGAAGGTCGAAGATCGAAGATCCGCTTCGAGTCTTCGAGGCGCGCTCCGTAGCTACGAGTCGCCGTTCCGTAGCTACGAGTTGCAGGTTCTGAACTACGAGTCACAGCTCCTGCAGTGTAACTGGACACTGGACAACACTGGACTGGACCTATTTACATCGTAACCTATACCCATCTACACATTTAAATATATACTTAAGTTACTATGTAAATAACGAAATACCCCCTATTTGGATTCAAAGAAAAATACTAGAAAAATTAATTCCCACTCTTTCAGAATGTGAAAATTGGGATTTAGTGTGAAATCTCAGAAAAACCCAAAAGTTCGTAGTGGTGAATTTTTGGAAAGTGGGGTTAGACATCTCAGAAAAATCCCCAAAAATCAAATTATCTTATTTATGATATGGGAACCCAATGCCGGGACTTTTGATTTCAAGAAAATAGCTGCTATGGGTACCTCCTTCATAAATCAAGGATTGAGGATTTACTTGTGAAGACTGGCTACAGTTCCAAAGGAAATGTTGAGAATGACATGTCATACTAATGTTAGTATATGGGTGTGAGGTATTGGGGCATGGACTCCGTGACTTGTTTGGGTTCTCACCGTGATGCACCGATAGTGCTATGTGGTTGACGTGGCAGGCATATGCACCGATGGCAGGCCTGTGTGGCGACTATGGCCGGGCATATTGCGTTGTGGACAGGCTAAGGCCTGAGTTGAGCCGTTGAGCTCGTGGAGCTAGGGCTGAGTGCCCTGAGCTGGGATCCCATGGAGGATCGTGGACAAGTTGTCCTATGTGAGCAGGTTGAGTCCTGATGTTTGTTTGCAGGCTGAGTCCTGAAGATTGTGCATACTACACGGTGCACGAGTACACTGAGCATATAGTATAGACTTATATGTGTTGCATGATGTGGAGTTTTGGGGTCACCTACTGAGCTTGTCGCTCACCCCTACTTGTTGTTTACCCCTTTTCAGGTGTGACCCGAGACTAGTGGAGGACTTTCTTCCAGGAGGACGCCCACTACTCTGATGTATGATACAGTTATATTCTGTATTATTTTATGTGATATCCCGGACATGGGTCCGTGGACAGTTGTATTTGCATACTGTATGATGTGATGTCTGTATGACTGTTTGACTCATTGTATACATGATGATATATGGGAAAGTACAGGATTACCCTTGATGTATGACTGTATAGGGTTGCATATTTGAGACAGCACCCACAGTGTAGTCTCCATTGGTGCTAGTCACCAACCCCTTGACCTATCGGGTGCTGGCAAGGGGAAGTCATGTACCCGGTTCCGGGTTCCCTGGAATTCGAGGGCGTGACAAGATCGGTAAAGGAACCCTCTTCAGGGTCAGGACCACAAGGGCTTCCAGTAACTAGATTAGGGGCTGATCAGATAGCCCAAATTGGAGCTTTGTTGCTAAATCAACTTCAAGGCGCTCTTCAAGGAATAATACAGGAAGCAATAAGAGATGTGTCCAAGATAGCAACTTAGGATGTCGTTAGGGAAGCTATGATGGAGGAGATACAAAGGCAATAATAGCCTCTACACCAAGAGCAAGGTCAACAGGAGAGGGAGGAAGATGTACAATAGAGAATATGTAGTCTCTCTCCTCCTACACGGTCAACAAATTTCTATACCTCTTTTTAAATATATTTCAAAAATATAATAATTAACATGCTAGGGTCCTGAACTCTAAGTCATAGACAAGTATAATCAAAATATTCATATCAATGACCATATCGCCATCCAAATATTCTTATCCTTAAAAAATGGCTAACGCACAAGGTCACCCAAAAATTTAATAACTTCACACCCCAAACTTCATATTAAGTCCAAATATAATTAAATGCTCATATCGATGGTCACATCACCATCCAAATATTCTCCTCATACTTAAATAAAGGATATCTTAAAATATCACCCAAAACACATGTATCTACAGGTGGAGCTAAGGGAACCATCTCCCATCCTTGACAATGAATATCTCCACCTAGAATATGAGGGGTTTTGGCTTTCCCCTCAAGCACCGTATGATGCAAAGCCATCTCTATGAAAAGGATATTAATATTATAGGTTTTCTTGAAACCAAAATGTCCTTATATAAAGCTACCTCTCCCATACAAAAAAAAAAGTTTGACAATCGGCATTTTTTGTATAATTTTGAAGCGTGCCCACTTGGCATAATTCTTGTGTTATAAAGGCCTAATAATGTCTCTCAGTGTATTATAGAGGATGGATCAATTGATCCATTGCTCAATGCTTTGCAAGTCACCAACAAATTAACCATTGCCTCTTTTGTTTATGGATTACATTGCATTACTACTCAAAGGCCTCTTTGGGATAGTGTTGTTCCCTAAAAATTAACCTCAGCAAAGCTTATGACTCATTTTCTTGGGAATTTATCAATTGGATGTTGCACAATCTTGGATTCCTACTCAAATTGTGGCTAAAATCACAACTTGTGTCATTACTGCCTCTTACAATGTTGTGATTAATGACTCTTTGCAAGGGCATTTCTAAGGGCAATGCAAGCTAAGACAAGATAACCCCTTGTTGTCCTATGTTACTCTAATTAGAATGATATTGTATAATTAGTAAGATATTATGTGATACGGTATAATTAGGTTTGATACCATAATATCTACATTAATAAAGATAGCTTTCTCGTTTTTTATATACATCTAGTCATTTATTGCATGAAAACATATCAATGAAACAATATCACTCTCGTTTGTTTTGTATCACCTTACTTATTTGTCATCTTCCATAAGTACTCGAACCGTTGTCTCAAGACTTTAGAAGGTGCAACTAGTTTTAAATATCACTCATCCCCTTTGAAGCTAACTAAAATGGCATTTGTCGATGATCTTATATTATTTTCCAGGGATGATCTCAACTCAATTTTCAAGCTTCACCAATGCCTTCAACATTTATAATGGTAATGTGGGACATATGGTTGTATACCTAATATGATAGACAAGAAAAGCATCCTAGATTATTGACACTACCGATGCAACCTCATGACCATTGATTCTAAGAGCAACTTATCATAGTTGTATCAGAGTTTGAATTGAAAGAGAGAGAGGGATTACCTAGTTAAAAGCTTGAGAAAAGTGTTATAGAAAAAAAGTAAGATTATGAGTGAAACAGAATATCAATATACGTATATGTATTGGGAAAAGAAAAAAGAATAAGATTAAATGTCAAGAGTAGGCATGAACTTTTATACTATCAGAAATTAATTATTTACAAAATTTTATTTTACACATGCCACAGTGAAGAGAAAATGAAAATAAAAATGTGCATATATCCCTAATAGATGCACTAAATTTTGATTTTAAGACTATCTCTAATTCATTATTCCATTTTAATGTAATTTTTACACTAAAATATTTTTTACTAAAATATAGTATACAATATAGTATGCGCAATATTCTCATTAATATTTCTTTTATGCATAATATTCCAACAGCAGGGGATATAGACGGCAAAAAGGTGTAGCACTGACAGTGTGAGTACACAATGGGGGGTAGGCATCGGAGGGTGGAAGAGGCTCCAGCGTCGGCAGAGGAGGAGGGGTGAAGAGATCAGGTGAGATCTGGCAATGGAGAGATCTAGTGAGATCTAGCAATCGCAACGGGGATCGTACAGTGGAGCTGGCAATAATTGCAGCAATGATAGGGGAGGCTCCAACAACGGTGAAGGAGGAGGGATGACGGAGAGATCTGGTGAGATCTGATGGTCATGGCGAGGATCGGGCAATTGAGGTGGCATTAGTGGAGCGACAACAATGGAAGTGGCGACAGCAGCAACAATAAGCAGAAGCAGAAGAAAAAGATATTTAATAAAATATTTAAAAAAAATATTTATAAAAGAAATTTATGCTTTTTTTTTATAAAATGCAGATGTAATTTCATAGTTACTTTTAAAAGCTGTTTTGAAAATTTTAAAATGTTAATTTTATCCTCTCCCGTAAAAGTTTCTCCCCGAGGGTTCGTTCACTGCTAGGATCTGCTGTTTTTCGTCCACTGCTATGGTATTCATAAAACACCAAACGAACTTGCCTTGTAAAACACCACTGCTTTTTCGTTCACTGCTTTGGCGCAATGGGTTTTTTTTGGGGTTTGTAATGATCTGTTGCTTTTCGCCCACCGCTATGTAATGATCTGTTGCTTTTCGTGCGTTTTAATTTTTCTAATTACTTTTCTGCTATTTAAAAAAATATTTAATTTAACCTAATCTAATATGAAGCACATATTGCTGATGGAAAGAAAAAAAATCATTAGATATCCCATTTAATCTCACACTCTCAAACCATGCAGCTATCATTAAACCAGATAACCATCCAATTACCCAAGTTAAAAGCAGACTCTAAGCAACAAGTTTCTTAGACAGGCAGTGCTAAAAACCTTTCACATCTACTAAACACGGTCTCAATTACTGATTGTCCTCTTTCCAGTAGAACCGCCATTCGCCCCGAACCTAAAATATCCCTGTAAGAAGATTTGCAGCGGTTGAGACGGCCGCTCCTGTAATGGCACACTGCATGATCTGCTCATGGGAAGAATCCTCGGCCGTAAGGGCCAGAGCCATGCCAGTGATTGCTCCCGCCACCGCACTGTTTTTCTGCACCAAAACCAATAAAAGCCAATTACGGAACTGATGGATGTGGAAGAAGAAATGTCTTCCAGATCTTATATTTTTAGGAGAAAGAAATGTCACAGCTACTCATTCATATAAAGGGAAAAAAAACATGAAACTACACAACATTCATTTTAATACCAAATATATGTTCTGATATAAGAGTACTGGCGGTCTATCACAAATTAGAAACTAAGAGTAGAAAAAATCCTATTTGTATTGTATGAGGAAGAAGCAAAATGTTGGGTATTACAAATTTTATACTTGAATGCACTACTTCAAAAAATTCTGATTGCTTGAAATACACAAAGCTAATGCATGAACTACACGCGTGTATTATATAAAAGTTTTTAACGTTCCATTCATAATGAAAATTTTATGGATTGTTCACTAAAGTCATGCATGGATATTGGATATGCATGGAGTACCCACCCAATCGTGTACCCCACGAACCTCCTTTAACCCATAGGTGAGACCTGAGTACAACCCAGCAGCAACTCCTGCAGAGAAAAATGTGGGCTTGGTCACACACTGCAGTAGTAATCATATTTTGCGTCACCTTTCACTCACCCACGCCGAGCACATTCCATCTCCTTTTTGAAAGGGCGGGGACAAATAAACTATAATAACAATGAACCAAGGCCATCTGTCGCTCCATATATGGAAAACAACAACAACGAAGTTAAGTGAATGAAAATCCTCCCTTATACATTGCGTGCGGACCGTGGCTGCGATTATAGAACCAAATATATAGTGCCGGGCAGGCACCGTCAATGCAAGATTGAAATTAAAGCCTTTCTGTTACAATAGTACTGATTTGGTGGCCTACACAATCCAGATAAAAATGCCATACGAGGATGGATGCAAGGACTTACCCCATTGTACCGATTCTTTTCCTGTATTCTTCACCTTTAAAACCAATGCAACACGTAACAAAAATCAGAAAGAAAAATTCAGACAAAGGCTTTATTGTATTAGGAAATCACGATACCTCCTGAGCAGTAATCTCTCATTGATCGATTTAAAAATAAAAAACATGCATAGAAACTTACCAAAGCTTCCATAGATTTTCCACTGGTTTCTCCTGCGCCAAGCACAACCCATACGCACCACGAGATGATCAAATTAGAGTTGTTATTTGATTTCTTTACACACGCACGCACATATTAATTGATAGACAGAGTAGAATAGATGCATATATATACCTCTGAGATCTGGGAATCGTTGCTTTTTGGTGCCCGCAACGTCCTGCGCACCGCTGGATTCAAGACCAGAACCTGATGAATCGAAGTGTACAAGGTAAGTTGGGAAAAGGAAAAGCCAATTAACGAGCCGCTTGATTTGATTGAATTAATGGAAGAGACAAGTACCATCAATGGCGGAGAAATAGGCCTCCCGGGAGACGGCCTGAATCGCACCGATCTGCAACACAGAAATGCACGCTCCCAGAAGCAATTTTTAAAAAATAAATAAAAAGAAAAGTGAAAGACAGACAGGGACGTAGAAATGTGTTTTTCTTTGATGTAAGGTTACGATTAATAGAAGTTAATCAAAACACACACACACACACATATTAGTACTTTAGTGGGGGGAGGGGGGGGGCAAAAAAAGAAGAAATGGAGGGTGGAAATGAAAAGGAAAAGGAAAAAGACCCCGGCAGCTTTGACAAAGCTCTCGGCGACGCGGTTGAGGAGAGGGTGGCCGAGGTCGAAGAGACAGCCTTTGTCGAATCCAGGAAGCTCGCTCAACAGGGATCGAGTGTCCAGATTACTACTCATCTTCTTGCTTCTCGTCCACTTCCAACAGAGACCGAAAAGTGAAGCACCAGCAATGCAATAAGTACAAAACAACAACCGCGAAACAAAAACATATAGTACGAGAGAGAGAGAGAGAGAGAGAGAGAGAGAGAGAGAGAGAGTTAGAGAGAGATAGCGGACCGCTTCCCTGTCAGCAGTTGGGAATAAGTCAGAGCGATGCGTGTGCCCCAAATCTACACGTGTCCTCCGTATTTGTAACTGAAAGAGGACTTCGCGGCGACTCACGGGGTCGGACGGCCACGCGTCTCTACCTTGTGACACACACATGTCATATGTATTCATCGCGGCCCAGATCCTACAAAAACCTATTTGTAACACGTGTCAGCTCGGCGATGACTCTTTCGAAATAGTTTACAGAAGACAGATTTCTTTTTTAAAAAAAAATTATGTTTACTGTGCACCATATGCATTGCTCTTTTTCTTATAACATTTATGATCAGTAGTTAAAGGCAAGACAGACGGCGTGCATGTTCACGAATTTATTTGGGCACTCGGGTGTGACATTTCTCACTTATCCTACAAGATCTCGGTTCACCTTGGGTTCAACATTCAAATTGTTATAAATAAAAAAATAAAAAACATATGAAAATATTCACAAAATTATTATTAAAAGTTCTAAAAAAAACATACAATTTAAAGCTACACCAGTCTTACAATATAATACATATTGTGTGCAGGGTTTAAAATTAAAATTCTTTTTTTAAAACCAGAGGTAAACATCTTTAAACAAACAATTAAACAAAAAAAAATAAAAGGAAATAGATGGCGAGACGGGATTTGAGGGGCCATATAAGAAGCGACTAGGGTTATAAACAAAAAGTCCAGCAATACAATAAGGTGTTCGAACTTGAATTATAATTATTTCTAAATTAATCAAGTTGAATATGAATACTAAATCACTGTGTTCATGTTCGTTACTTAGTGTTCATAAATAGTTCATTAATATTCACAAACAACTCGTGAATACACCGATATACTTTTTTACGAATATTAAATTTTTATTTTGTTTAAAAACTAAATATGTTCGTTAGTTTAATTGTTTATAAACTAAAATACCTAATTATTTAAAATTTATAAACAAATTAATTAGTTTCATTTGTTTATTCGTGAACTTAAGAAGTTATATGTGTATTTGACTGTTTATGAACTAAAACATTGATTATTCAAAATTTATAAACAAAAAAGTTTGTTCATTTATATGTGAGCTCAATTTCTTGTTCTTTTGTTTAACTGTTCAATAACATTTGTTCATGAATAGAAATTCATGAATGTTACTATTGATATTCACAAACATTATTTTTTTTAAATGAACAAACATAAATAATCTCTTATCGAACCAAACACAAGTTTATTCATAAATATTTGCTTTGTTTATAATCCCAAAACCAACCGTGATGTGTTTACACCCAACCTCGATTGCTCTCTCCAACCATTTCCTCACAGTATGAAATAAGAAAAATGATATTTGCAACTAACGTTGCATCTCGGTTGCGTCCCTAGTTGACATGGCAATTGCCATGTCAGCAAAATTACTTAAAACTTAACACGCAATGCATCACATTTAAGATAGAGAGAAAGAGAGCAGAGAAGGTAGAACACGACATAAAATGGAGGTAAGAAGGGGCCTAAAACGGTGTATCTAGACAGGAGAAGGTAGAACACGACATAAAATTTACATTTAAAGGTGAAAGAGTGTGTTTTTTGAAAATCAGAGAGTGGCAAACCTCCTACGAGAGTTTGGATGATGTAGTTCTTGTCGATACCTAAAAATCAAAAAAGAGCCTAAATCGAACTACTATGCGCAAAGTTATTACAGTTTAAAATTTTTATCGAAAATTAAGTTGACGAAACCCAAAAACACGTAAATTTAGCCATAAGAGAGATGATCAATGCCTGCTCGATGCCTACTCAAGGCTTGCTTGATGCTCGAGACCTACTCAAGCCTCAGGCTCAAGCATGCCTCTACCAGGGTGGCTCGAGCAACATGCTCGAGCGCATGTGCTCAAGCTTGAGGCTCGAGCAAAGGACTAAATGCATCAAATCGCAATATATATATATATATATATATAAAACTTATTCTACATCAACCGAAATACCGCAATGCCAATTATACCATGCTAAAAAATAATAATGCCTACATGCAACCAAGATTTAAAAAAAAAAACTAGGGAATAAACTCTTACCCCCTACTCGTCTGGCACGTTTTTCTTTAACTTTTTATTATTATGTCGGCAATCTTTTCGATAATACACTTAATAAATAGAGACTGATTTATTACAATTGACAATTTTGAAAAATTAAAATTTGCGGTTCAGTCAACATGACAATAACTTTTATTATTATATTTCCTCGCGTTAAATCAAGGTGACCAATGGTCGCCGTAACATACAGGGATCCAATACGGTATATTTTCTATACAACTAAAATTAGGCCTTTAAACTTAGGTTGACCTTACTATTTATCATTACAACTACCACAAAATTGAACATCAAAACTATAGCAGGGGGGATGAGTAGACTGCCCTTTCTATTATGTTAACTTGACTGAGGAATATTAGGGGGAAACGGGAAAAAATGGAGAATAAAAAATCTATGCTGATCAATGTATACAAGCACCAATATGCAAGCTCAGAACACTAGAGAAAAGCCAGGGGAAAGAAAACTACAATGAGCGCAAGAAAATTTCTGGCATAGGAGATGCTGTACAGTATCCTCCATTTCTCCTGGATTTGTATCCTTCTCTCCTGGGTAGCATGCTGACTCAGTAACAAAGGATTGACTTCTGCCTAGAGCACAGACCCAGCGAAATCAAACACACAACGAAACCAAGTCTTCATCTTACTAAATGTGACTCTGAGCCTGGGTAATAATTTATGATCCATTGACGGCCATTTCCGGTGAAGATTTTGATGGCAACAATGAGCAGTCTTCTCCACCCAATTGATTATTTTCTGAAGCATTCTGTGCGCAGTCAGAACAGCTTCTGGATGCAGCAGGTTCCTTATCTTTATGGTTCCCTTCACGCGATAGGCCACTGTAATCAGTAGTAACGCATCTAAAAGCCGCAGAATCCTTCTCCCCATGCTTTTCTTCCTCAGGGTTTCGAGCACCATCTGCAGTACAAGAAATAATCTGCATGGTGCTCACTGCTTTCTTACCACCAGGTAATACTGCCTGGCTTAATGTTGAACACAAAGCAGCAAATACATTCTCTCTAGATTTCAAGTTTCTACCCAGTCGTTGCTTCTTTTTTATCTCAGGTTCTTGCTTGGAAATCACTTTCCGTTTCAATTGAAGGGACTTGACCAGCTCCTCATCTCCGTTGGAAATTTCCGGTCGCTCCCTGGGTGGCGGTCTGTAGCCTTCATCATCGTCTTCATCATCTTCATAGTCGACCAGTCCAGATCTTGGTCTATAAAATCAAGTCAAAACAATATAAAATAAAATTATTTTCCATTAAATCATTGACGATAAGCAATACCTTGTAGGTTGTTGGCTTGCTTCCCCATTCAGCGATACAGATTGAACCTTTTGCGATTGTGGCGTACAAGCAGATGTATCTTCCTCATCACTAATAATTACTCAAACTATCAGTTGCTGTGGATCTAAATGATTTCTAAAAGTTACTATTCTTGTTTAACTAGAATAATATACCTCTCCCCATTGAAGTAATCTTCATCCTCTTTCGTCAGAACACACTCATTGACTTTTTGCGATTGTGACGTGCAAGCAGATGCTGTATCTTCTTCATCACTATAAAGTACTAAAACTATCAGTTGCTATGGACCTAAATGATTTTAAAAAAAAAAAAAAAAAACTGCTCGTGTTTAACTAGAATATATATACCTCTCCCCGTTGAAGTAATCTTCCTCCTCTTTCGTCAGAGCGCGCTCATCAACTTGTTTTCTGGTATCCATCTCAACATTGGCCTTTGTCCAAGCATTCTCTAGAGACTACAAGTGAACTTTTCAGAGACCCTCAATTTCTGAATCCAAAAGTAAGAAAATTATAGATATTCTGAATACCTGCTCATATTTAAGTTTGAGTAACTGGATGGTAGCCAAATTCTCAAACTTCACCAATTGGTCCCAAAATGAATCGACTAGATACCTCAGCAATACCTTCATATTCTCCTACATGACGTAAGTAGCCATTAGACCATTTTTACACACACACACACAAACATATATATATGGGAGGGAGGGAGGGAGGGAGCACTGAGTACCTTCCGAATATACTCAAACAATTCTAGCACCACTGAGTTCAACAGATTATAACGGTCACCATTACCAACAAAAACCTCTACAATTGGCTTGAGAAGGTTGTTCTTAACAATGTAGTTTATCAGATGGTCATCCTGCAATTTTCCATATATCTTAAGTTAAAACCCAAAAGAAAACTACCAAATTATCAAGATGTAGAAGATGATGAAAGTAACAGGCTCAAAATGCGCACAGTAAGTTTTAAGGCAAAACTCAGAACACAAGGCTCAAGGGAAAGTATACTAGCAAACAGAAGTAAAATGCACAGCTAATGCTCAACATTACCCAAAAGAGAAAGATGCTCAAAAACTCGAGCTTCAATTACATTGAGATAACACTGTCAAGGTGCATGATCTCAAGAGCACACTCATTAAGTTCAGCCACATTGTCTTCATTACATAGATCAGTGACTTACAGGGTTTATATTTATATTTTCCCTTTGTCAACGAATATGAAAGAATTTTTCGTTCCCGCAACTTTCTCGAGACGTGGACAGATCAATAAGAAAAGATATTTTTAATATTATCCAGCATCTAAGCATATACCAAATAACATTAAAAAAAAAGAATAGAACATTTTCGCGCGCTCATTTAGCAGCTTATTAGAATCTATCAAGTCAAGCTCTGGATCAACAGTGAATGCTGGAAACTCATTTAGAGTTTAAACCTCAGCTATGTTTAATTCTGCCAATAAAGAGCAATGTGAATCTTGCCTTAGTTAACCACACAAATATAATATATTTTAGAACAGGAGCAACAAAAATTACATACATGTTGAGAAAGAATTGTGCGAAAAAATCGAATCGCAGCCACAGCCAGATACTTTTCTCTCCTTCGTGTAAGTAACAAAACTTTATCAATTGCATTATTGAGGAGAAAGTTACACCTACAAAAAGGAATGCAATGTTCCACACGTTTATGTTTCACATCATAAGCAGGAAACCGATACAAGAATATCACAAGAAAAGCTTCCAAATCCTCACTTTATTCTGTATGGATAGTGAATAACGCAAAAGCATAGTAATTCACAGATATTTGACAGAATTTCAGGCTTAGCGCCATGCTGTTTTCTTGAATTCCCACCAGATCCAGCAGATCTATGAAATGATTGAGTAGTACTTGCTGAGGGACATGATGATGTTATAACATCAATCACTTGATTCAAATGCTTCTCATAAAATATTTCAACCATAGCATCTCTCTGCAATAGATTCAACAATAAGCCTCAACAGAAAGCAAAGTCCAAAAATGAGAATTCATATTACAAACCAGTTCAACTACCCTTCCACAATGCCAATATACTCAGAGATATCACTTTGCAGTAGAAAAAAAAGGCTCAAATAAATGATGCTGTAGAAACATCACACAATATCAAGATTCAAAAATTTCCCAGTAATAGAATACCATATAATATTTTCGCTCATTCCTTATCCATTCTTCCATTTAACTTTTTCAAATGGCTTCATAACATTAAATCAGCTTCACTTCAGCAACACCAGTGACATACTAATCTGCATAGTAATTCGATAGAAAACTGATCTGCATTATGGTTGTCTGAGATAGACTAATTATATTCCCAAGCGAAACTCTGTAATCCAGAATACAGGTAAATGGCTCGATATGAAAAGAGAAAACACAGGGAAGAGCATGGATATCGAATTTATCCTGACAAATTAAGTAATACGGCCATTTGGGCAACACCAGTGATGTTCCCAGTCATTTTCACAAAACATGTTAAACACTTCCCACCGAAGTTGATGGTAAAATAAGGTGACTTTTTTGCTTATCTATTTATGTAATTACAAATAATTATATAAAAATTATATAGATACAAATAGATTTCCAAGTTGCAATTACTTTCATATATTCAATAATAATTTCTATGCAATTATAAGTTTTTCCCAAAAAAAAAATGAATGAACCGAAAGGAAGTGTAATTTCACTGGTTTTTTTTTTTTTTTTGAACAAATGTGACGATCTGTACCTTACCAAGGAAAGATATTCCAGTAGAAATGTCGTGCTAAATTACTTAATGTGAAACAAACAGGCCCTAAGGCAAAACTGAGAAAGAAGGGTGCAATCATCCATGTTAGAATATATGCACAATGAGAGACTGGTTCTACAGGTTAAATATTTATCATCATACCATGTTTTACATAATTCACTATACTCTAAACAAGCATCAAAAGATTAAAAATCCACACAAACCAGAAAAATTGAAGAAATTATACTTTGCAAGGGAACTCTATTGAACCTAAAAATGCATTATCAAAGTGAGCACCTGCAATCCTGACAGCAGCGTATATGAATCCAATAAGCTGCGAATAATTTCAAGGAACTGGCAATTCATGTCCTCTCCAAAATCTGTAATCATACCTTGAACCTGTAAATATATAACCAAAATTTTAGAAAACACATTCAAATGAAGTGCAAAAAAAAAAAAAAAAAAAAACATCCAAGTGATGTACAAGACAATTTTTTAATATAAGAGAAAACTACTTGAAATGCATTTTAAAATATTGAAGCTCTCTTTTAAAATATATAATCTCAAAAGACAGGGACTTTTTTGTTTACAAGGGGCCAACATAAGGAAATAACTCATCAATTGGGAGAAACTTGTTTTACTGCATAACTTGGTCTACTAGTGGTTATATTCAGATCAATGAGTTCAAACCATGCAGGGTAGAAAGGGTGCAGAAAATGACTAAAGCAAAACAAAGAGCTCAAAGTCAAAACTCATAAACTAATGTTCGATATTGTTAATGACTACTATCACAACTGAATCAACAAGAGTTCCAAAAGCTTGGAAGTTGTGAGTTATAGAGTTAAGCCATATGGCTGTACTCTCTGTTCTGACGCTCAACTTAAACTTGTGACCTAGTCCAGTAGAAGCCATCCTAGGGTCCTTCCTGTGTGTTTGGCTATGGCTATTACAAATGGTAAAACAAGGAGTTAAAAAACTATCCGCAATGGTAAAGGCTTGGATCATATTTTATTCATTTCAGCATTGACATGAATGGTGTACGCAATAATTTCAATAAAAAAAAACGTATAGTAAAAATGTATTATACCAAGAGCCCAAATAGAGGGAGCCCTTCTTCCCGAGTGATATAAGATCGCAGCAAGTTTGGATCTTGATTCATAAAAAGAATGAGGATGTCTGTCCTGCACCCGTTGGAATAACATATTGTTAAAAAATATATCTTGGGGATAAGGAAAATCCAAGAGCACATTGACCAAGAGTCACTGTAAGTTACAGCTGAATGATACTAGCATCAACATTACCCAGTTAATACAAGACGTTTGTCCTGACTTCGCAAAGCATCTGATATCATGTCAAAGATTCCTTCATTCACGAGATCCCTACAGTTGATGAGAAGGTGGTTGATTTAAAAATAAAGAAATTTTATATTTTATCTAATGACAGGAACACACAAAGATATAGACTCTAGACCCACTTGAAACTGCAATCTCAAGAATAATACTCAAACAGTGTAATTTCAAATCAATATTTATTAGCTTATTAGGAGAAACAATATAGCATGCCATCGAAAGGTCACCAAAGTTGCATACCTAAACAGCCGATGATGCTGGACCACCTGCAAACTCTTGCTTACGCTGCAAAACTCGTGCAAGAAATAGACCTATTTTCATAAAATTACATAAGCATAATTTATAGTAGGCAGCCACATCATCAGAAATTTATCAAGGCCTACATATACATATGGTCATGATAAGGAAAGCCCATCAATTATGTAAATATCCAAACTGCTTCTCAAATTGGAACAGAGTTTCAGCAGCTGATCATGGGCACACCCCAGTAATCAACTGCCATCATAAAAATGAATACATATTTTAGAAAAAATCATGTAAGAAATAGACCTATTATCACAAGATAATATAATCAGTCACATTATCAGAAATCAGTCAAAACCAGCATAACCAAATGGTCATGATAAAAGGAAATTTAACCAATTCTGTAAACAACCAAACTATTTTCAAATGAGAAAATGGTTTTAGTAGCCAATAGCCAACTGCAGGTGTGCATGTACCCATTGTGTCAGCAGACAAAAGACAAGTTTCGACCACAAACAAAAAAAGATTTTATTGAAATGTCAATGCTCTGAATAAGTCTCATGATCCATAATTAGCCATGACCTCACCAATTCAGATGAGCCTCAAACTTAATAACAAGGAAACAAATTTATACCACAGTTGTCAAAGGAAAGGGAACCCAAAGTGTCAAGGGGGTTGCCTAGGTGGCAAGGCACAAAGCCTAGGCACATGCCTTATTCAAGATAAATGCACAATGTATCGAAAATCATATAATTAAGCATAACCTCAAGCAATCGTCAAATTTTACATAATGACAGTGACCTAAAATTTTGAGGGCAGAGATGGGAGAAGCAACCAGGTGTTGCAGGCAGCAGACTAGAGAAGGCTGCAGCAGAGCACAGAGCAGGGGTCGTAGCAGCAAAGCAGAAACGCCACAAGAGAGAATCACACATTAAAGGAGTGGTCATGCAAGAGAGAAGAATAGATCGCATGCAAGGGGCCTTGAATTACATTTGGCGATTCACAAATGGGAAATGCAAATCATAAATCCCATTTGTTATTGCTTTTCTTATAGTTTTTTTATCCACTTTCTTTGTCACCTATTTCTCCAGCTTCAGAGTTATGAGCATCACATCACACTGCGCCTTGCACCAAGTGTGCCTAGGCATGCGCCTCTTGGTTGTGCAATTGGGTGTGCCTCGCCTCACCCAGGGCAGGCAAGGCGTAATTGGGTGTGCCTCGCCACACCTGGGCAACTACGTGAGCTAGGTGCTCACCTTTGACAACTATGATTATACTAACAAGATACCTTGAGACAAAGAAAACAATACCAGCTAAAGAGACTTTATTCATTCTTTAAGGGACACAGACTCACCAGATGCACATGCCACAACATTCACATCAAGCAATAATCATAAAGATAAAAATAAATAATAATAATAATAAAATGCATTATAAAATAAACCAAACCAACAAACCTTAATCCCAATAAAATGAGATCAGCTATATGAACCAAGATGAATATAAATGTATTACAAAATAAAAGTATATATAATACACACATTAATAAATAATTAAATATACATATACATATAAATATACATACATAGATGTATGTATGCAGGCATGTACAGGTGTACAAAACCAAGAAAATGAAGTCCCATAAAACCATCTGTTAACATTGACAATTACCAAATTTTTCTTTGATTCTGCAGAGGTTGTTGGTGATCTCAACTTCACAAATAATTCTTGAATAAAGGTATTATCATCCTTCAACAAAGAAACAACCTGAAAATAATGACAGAAGTATGAGGTAAAACAAAAGATAGAGAAACAAAGCTTTCATGTGTGAAATCAGAAGACTTACAACTGCATTATTTGCATGAATTATGGAATTGAGATTTGTAATAATGGCATCATCAAACACTCTCGGCAGAATGACATCCTGAGGAAAAAAACACTGTAAAATGTAATGCCAATGCCAAAGATACAAAAACAAAGCAATCAACAACTTCAACATAAAAGTATTCAAACCTTCAAATATCCCACTCGGTAAGTTTGGTGTATTTTTGAGAGGACTAGAGGATCTTTAATGGGGATAGCCTACACAAACCACAGCAACACATAATTAAAAGTAAAATGATTCAACTTCCCTTCTCCTTCCTTCTGTCCAACCTATGCACACGGGAGAACATTACCTCCTTAAAAACCACGTGCTCTTTAAGAAAACTACGATGATGTTGTATTTTAGGAACCTCAGGATCATCTGCAATCAAAATTAGAGCAATTCGTCAATTCATAAAGTCAAGCATATGCCTCGTAAGGAAATAAAAAAGAATGAACAAGATCCATACGTCCAGCTAAAATATACATTAGTAAAGAATGGCCTCAGCTTAATATCAATGGATTCAGTGAGCAGGTTGCAAAGCATTACAACTTAATGTTATACAATGCCAACATTAAACGAACAGGCAAGTCAACATTAAACGAAACATTAACGTTAAATAAGATTATAAGATATATATATATATATATTATTCTTTACTCTGATAAAAAACAGCATGCCCCAAAAAACTACCAAGCAGAAGATGGCATGCGGATTTAGTGTCCCAATTTTATTTAATAAGGGAGAAAATCAAAATTGTCTCATCTACTAAAAAATTGCAGCTTACACTCAAGTGATCCTATAACATCCATCATCATATCATCACCAAACAATTTCTCATAGATCTGCTGGCTGTTGAGTAGAACTAAAAATAACCAAAAAAAATCAGTTAGCAATGATTCTAATAGCATATATATTATGATGCAGGAGTTGAAAAAATGTGAGGAACAGGGTGAAGAGAAAGGAACACTGACTGATCCCTCTGACTATTTTGAATATCATGTGAAGCCCATCAATGTTTTCCAAGTCTTCACATACGTGGAATAGGTTCATCAGCTTTCGGAGAAAATGTTGCTGCACACGGAAGATTCAATATATAACAATTTTGCATCTGATTTTATTATTAAAGAAAATGTTTTTAAAAACTTCAATTAAACAAGGAACTAACAATAACTACTCTCAATAAATTACATGCCCAGAAATTTCTGGAAGCAATCATTGTACAATGACAAGGCTATGCAGCACGTAACCTCAGAACAATCAAAAGGAACAGAAATATCATGTGCTTTCAACTAGATAGCAAAATATCAAATACAGGTCAAAAGTAAGTGATACTGATTGCGGACTTCTCTAATAGAGGAACTTTATGTTTTACAACAAAGCCCAAATCTATACAGTGTACTATTAAAGGACCAGCGAATTAAACCCTCCCTAGGAACATCGATTTTTGTGAATGCTGCATAATTGAAAATACAGGTACATTCAACATGAAAATGAAAATTTTCAGTGATATTCAGGACGTGTCAAGAAAGCTTACATCATTCAAAATGAGTTCTGTCAGCCGCATCTGATCAGCAATGCCACTCTCAACCACAGTCTACAAGACCAAATTAAACAAACAATTAAATTACAGTTGTGTGTTCATCTTTTAAAATTAAGTCTATCCCCACCCCCAGGAATAGATAAAACATATGAGAACACTTCCTAAAGATAATGAATAAAACATATATACTCCAATAGTATGCACGTCTTAAGGCAAGACTTTTCAAGCCATATTTCCTTTTGGTTGTGTGTGAAGTACAAGAATGTGCATGCATGTGTGCAAGTGGACAGGGGTGAGCAGTCACCTACATGAAGGTCAATGAAACTCCGTTTATGAGTGAGTCAGCGATCAAATTTAAAATGGAAAACCTGAGAGATCCACAGGAACATGCAGATACCAGGCTCCTCAAACACAACACACGCATATATAGCACATATAAGTAAAAGAGCTGCAGAAATTAAAACAGAACTGAGGTGTTTTTAGACCTTCAGTATCAGAGGAAGTGTGGACAGCTCAACTGCTGGTAAATCCCTCAACTCATTATTGACATTGTGAAATGTCTCATCTGCAGAAACAGCAAAAAAATGAATCTGTGATTAAGATTTTATATACTAGCTTGATTTTTGTGATCGGAGAGCTATAGGAAAAAAAGGCTAGAATTCTAATAAAGCCTTATTTGAAAATTTTATTGAAAACATGAGATAATTGCATTCTATTTGGATAACAGTAGAAGCCAAATTAGTAATTCTATGCCAGTACATTTGATAGCCCATAGCAGTTAATGTTATTTGACAAAAATTCAGCCAACTATTTTAAATCAACACTTGTGTCACTTCTTTGTTATAACTGAAATGTCCTGGGTAATGCTCCAAGCCTTCTTTAAATTTATTTAAGAGTCGTGATATCAGAGGTAAAAGTTTAAGGATAATTTCATAACAAAGCCTTTTCATTTTGCAATTCAACAGTTCAGTTTAGAGGAAAATAATTAGAATTTTTCAGGACTAGAAACTATGGAACTGTTGTGTAAACTCAGAGTCATTTTGGCAGCCTCTTCAAAGAATTTGAAATATATGAACATTTATAGTAAAAAATATATACTTAACCGAACCCCAATTATCTTTATGCCCTAGGGCAAAGAAATATTTGATAACAATGGTCATAACCAAAATGACCACCTGCACAATATTGGTGCAGATTTTTGTTTTTCTTGGTTTAAGTCCATTCCAGTTAAACACAGTTATAGATTATCAGTGATAGTTTCCAGTTAACACCAATCGATTTTATATATATATATATATATATATATATATATATCTTTCAATTTTTAGAAGGTGTGCATATGGCTTTTTGGCCGCCTAAACACTGTCCCCTCCTTATGTGTCTTGCAACAGCTGTAATTCCAGCTTGCAGCTTCACAGGGGCTGGTCAGTCTGTTTTTGTCAAAAAAAAAAAACAATAATCTCACAGCAGCAATTCTGGCCTCATTGACACAGATCGGATTTTATTTTATATGTTTTTTGGGCAAGAATTATTTTATTCCTCTCAATTCCCTCAACCATTTAACCTCCGAGAACCATAATATACTACATTCTAACTTATGCATGTTACATGTGTGAGACAAGGTCCATTCTAATTGATCCAATCAAAACCATTAAACCTACCATGGCCATAATATATACATTAACTTCTGCATGTTACATGTGTGAGACAAGGTCAACTTAGTCTGTTTTTTTGCCCTTCACTGGAGCATACTATCCATGTTTGGAAATTTAACGACCTTAACTAAAATTCTAAAACCAAAAATTGTACCATTGACCATTCAATTTTGCAAGTCAAATTCAGTTGATGATAATTTCAATTTGTGAAATAATGAGTCGCCTGGAACATGATGCAAGCCATGAAGCATAACTGATCCAACTGATAATCCAATTGGGCAAGCTTCAAATATCAATAATTTTAAAAAATTGCTATCAGGTTCTGATTATGAAATATTAATTTAATACTAATTACTAAATGCCGTAGTTTCAAATTTTGAGCAAGTAATATGTACATTTAGAAACTCCAGCAGCGTTCATCCCAAGACACATGGAACTTGCTAATCTTGCAATCTCTCTACTACAAATTGCAAAAGCAGCTACTTATTTGCTGCTCTCAATGTGAAATTGTATCATTACTCTCCCTCATCTAGAGCAGTAGTATATCATAAAGTCTATTGATGGGAATCCAAAAAAAGCTAGATGTTCATGAAAATATCATAAGGTGATAAAGTCCTGAAAATCTAAAGTGGATATTTGAGTCAATGAATGCAGTTACAGAACCACGTCTCTCTTTATCAGTATAAAACATACTTATTTTTAATATATGCTGCAGCTGACATCGTAAATACTTACTGTTGAGAGTATTAAAGTGAAGGTTCCTTTGCCCATTACAGATCTGATCCCTACATAATGTAAGTATCACTTGTAGAATTAAATAATGATAATAAAATAAATTTGGAAGCGGGAAGAACACTACAAAAGATTACTATGACCGTACCATATGTAAGAGCACCCCGTAGACTCTTGAAAGCTGAGAGCTAACTCGGTAGAAAATCCTTGATCTCTCCATGAGATAATTGTATCTAATAAATTGTAAAACATAGTAGCATTAAAATTTTGAAATACTCATCTATACCCTGTATTTTAACTATGGGAGGAACTCGAATTAGTTAGAAATGAAGAAATGACTAGGAGAGGGTAAAGTAAAACACTTCGAGGACAAATAGCAATTCATTTGAGCAAACATGAATACCTTCTTGCTTTCGATATATATCATCAGAAACAATCTGATGCGAAAGTAGTGTCTCGTTATCTTCCTCATCAATAACAAATATACTCAGTTCTTCTGACCTCTGTGACATTGCAATAAACATATCAGCATTCATACAATGATGTCCAACCACTGGGTTCTAAAAGCTGGCCTAAGGGTATATGAGAATGTGCAAAAGGGGAAACAAGAAGAAGTTGATTAAGTGAGAGAGAAAAAACCTCCATGTAATCCACAGAAACATGCCCCGTTCCTTGGTCATCCCATTTCCCATCATCGTTCAGTCGATAGACCTTAACACGCTGCATTTCAATTCACAGACTAGTAAAATCAACCAAAGTCATGCACTTTAAAATCAGCCGCAGCATATTCTGGAAACTAAAACACCAACATATTGCAAACACGAGGGTGATGATGTAGCTCAAATCATTTCCGATTCCACCACAGTGTGAATCAAGCTTCCTGGCTAATTCAACTATTCAGGCGCATGCGATTACGATCATGAATAAACAATCTCAACAATCCCCACCCCCCACCAGAAGAATAATAGTAATAATTCAAACAAAAAAAGAGGCTCCTAACCAAAGTGCGAATTGTGCTCGTATTGAATTACTAACGATTCGACTCACCTGCATCGAATTGGTGTTAGCCAGTGACTTCTCTTGTGCGCCCATCGAAGAACACCTTTCGCACTATTGGAAATCGCAAGATACACGGCGCAACAATGAATCGGAATTAGAAATGGAATTTTGAAGCACTAGTGACTTTACAGCTTATACAGCTCCAAGCTAGGGTTTAGAAACATTAACATGGTACGTATGCGTATACCATAGGATTAGGAAAGACGAGGAGAACGATAGTACAGGGATCGATAGAAAACCCTAATCCCTAAACACCGTGAACGTAACTGTAACCCTTCCGTGTTCCCCTCTCTCTCTCTCTCTCTCTCTGCCCGGACCCGACGGTGTTACACAATCGAGAGAGAGAGAGAGAGACGGGGGGAGAGGGCGGGGGGCACAAAACAATCCCAAATCCAACGCGTCTGTGAGAGATTCCAGATTTTTCACGTTGCCCTTCAACTTTTCGTAAACTACGATTCAACCATTGGCCTTTTAGGCTTTGCGAGCCCACAACTAAAGCTCTACATCCACGCGCGAGCATAGTAACTTTACATCCACGCGCGCATCTCCTTTGCTCAATACGTGACTGATGGCGCCCGTGGTTACTACCTCCTTTTCTTTGTGCTAATTATTAATATTATTATTATATTATCACATGTTTAACAAAGTTCGGCGACCCCCACGTTGTTGTTTTATAAATAACCATTAGAAATAATCAAACAGATAAAACCATTAATAGCAATTAATGCAACAGCTACCACTTGCATAGTTTGGCGGCCAACATGGATTCAACCGTGGTTCTTAATGGATCCTTTACTCTATCTATATGTTATAATATTTTAATATCTTTACCATTAAATTTTTATCTAATGGTAACTCAATTCAATGTAATTAGGATGATATGAATAGTTAATATTAAGATCAACTTCAATATGTTATCTATTGTTTACAAATAGAAATTTAAATGTCAAAAACACGCTCTAATAGTCTTTTTATCTCACTCTCTATCTTTATAAATTACTGCATTTACTCTTCAAAAACAAAAATTCACTATTTTCTCTTTATATAATATTATATTTCTTTATCCTCCCTCCAATCACAACATTATAGATTGAACTTCTTGAAGAACCTTTCACAAACTCGATTGATGTGCTCAGGGGTGCACTCCTCACTCATGCCACAGCACTCAAACTTGGCATAAAGGCCAACGTCTTTGCTATAATATGATATGATGGAGTGAATGGTTGACCACACCACCTCTTTGCTTAGCTCAGGGGGAGATGTCAAACATAGTCTAATGAAGGCCAACGTCCTCGTAAAGCCTTGGGGCTTGTAGAAGTTTGCAAATGAGCTAATGAAGGTTTCACGATGACACCGTTTCAATCTTCACTGTGTCTATCCTAACCCCTCCAGCTTACACCACGTGGCCACGAAAATGAACCTCCTACATTCAGAACTCATATTTGTTGAACTTAGCATACAACTGTTGGTCCCTCAAGTTTGCAACATTGTTGCAAAGTCTTCCACATGCTCTCTTTGAGTTTTGGAGTACACGAGAATAGCATCGATAAACACCACCACAAAAGAGCCTTCAGTACATCTTTACTCTTTAGATATATCAAATTCAAATGATGATTTAAATCTTAATTTCAAAAACACATTTTAACTGTTTTTTTATTTCTAAATATAAATTATTTTTTCCTATACTTTTTATTATTATTTTCATCCACTTTTCTTATGCGTATGACTATATTCTTTATTTACCATTTTTGTGGGTCTCGGATAAAAATACATTCCATTTTAAAAGTCATTATTTTATCCATAGAACCAAAATTATAATACCAAACAGTTTATATATATAATTAGGATTTAAACTATAACTTCGATAATAAAGTAAAAAGTATGAAAATGAAAACATACAACGAAAAATACATACGAAATACTTCAATCAAAACAATGATATTGATTTCATCAAAGTCATCCTTAAAATTAAATGAAAATCGCAGTTTATTCACAATTTTAAAAATTTGCTATTAATAATTACATTTTAGATTAATTATTGTATTCTTCAAAAATAATATTATAATACGAGAAAGAAGTGAGTGGAAATAAAAATAAAAGTAAAATAAAATAAGCTTTGGATGAATAAAAGCATCTCCGACCCATTAGCAAAAGCAAAATTTAGTTTAAATTGCTCTCTAACCTATTAGTTAAACAATTAGCAAAAGTAAAAAAAGAAAGTTAAATATAACTATTGTTTTTGCTTTAGCTGATCATGCCAACTCAACCGTAATTGTTAGATACCATTTTCACCCTTCACCCCAGCGTCACCTCGTTCTCCCTACTGTCACGGGGTCAGATTTCCTGTGCCTCTTAACACATTGCAGCACTTAGCTTCTATCTACAAGGTCCGCTAAGTTTAGCCTTTGAGGGTTGAAGCGTACGTAAACTAGTTTTGTCCTACATTAGGCTCATCAAGAGAACCACTTCAGTTCTCGACCAGTTTGTGCAAGGATGACCAAATCCCTTCTTCAACATAAAGTCGTTGACTAGCGGCGTACTCTTTGCATTTAACTGGGTTGGCACGTTTGAACTCCAAAGGGGCTCTATCCATTCTTCTCCACGACTTGCCTAGAGCCTTCCGCTGCGCACTGTTTACGTTTCAACTTGCCCCTCTCATACAAGAAGCACGAATACATTTTTAGATCGTGCCACTGAGAAACGTCCTAAATCCTCGGGGCGTGACATTCTCTTCCACCCAATCCTTGCAACGTCCTCGTTGCGATTGTTGGCATCGCTTCCCCGCAAGCTATGACATCTTCACCTCGACGCCCTCCCGCTCGCCCAATGACAACTGGTTGAACATCACTTCTCCGCAGGCTGTAACACCTTTACCAAGATGCTCCCTGCTCGCCCAATATCAAATGGATAGGAGGCTTTCAAAATCGCTCCGGTGCGCTCCTTCGTATTCTCTTGCCCAACTCTATATCACACTCTAGGATACTCCAACTCTATGGATACCAAACATGCAAAACACTACCGATCGACTCACCTCTATGAGTTCCCACCTTGGAATCACGCTGCTCGTGAGAGTGCTCGGCAAGTCTTTAGGATACGGGCCAGTTCGGCTCTGATACTACTTGTCACAGGGTCAGATTTCCTGCTCTTCTCAACCCATTGCGGCACTTAGCTTCTCTCTACACGGTCCGCTAAGTTTAGCCTTTGAGGGTTGAAGCGTACGTAGACTGGTCTCGTCCTGCCTTGGGCTCATTAGGAGAACGGCTCCAGTTCCGTATCAGTTTGTGTAAGGATGACTAAATCCCTTCTTCAATGTCAAGTCCTTAACTAGCGTCATGCTCCCCACATTCAACCGGGTCGGCACGTCTGAACTCCGAAGGGGCTCCATCTATTCCTCCTCCACGAATTGCATGGAGCCTTCCGCTGTGCATTGTCTATGCTTCAACTTGCCCCTTTCATACAAGAAGCACAAATGCATTTCTGGATCGTGCCACTAAGAAACATCCCGAATCCTCGGGGCGTGACACTACGGCCCCCTCCCTAGCGTTGGCGGCCTTCCTCCCCATGCCGACCTTTCCTCGACCAAACCCCCCTCCCCACGACCCTCTTTCCCCCTCCCCTCGATGCACGAACGACCACCATTTATCAACTACACCCCCTTCCTCACATCGGCCCTTTCCCAAAATCGAACGTTCATCCCCTCCCCCTACGTCCCGTTGGTACTTTTCCTTTGCTGTTTTATCTGACTGTCGCTCCACCTTGACAAAGGGTAATTTGGGAAAAATAACAGTTAAGCAAAAAAAAAAAATAATAAACCATTGAGATATCATTAGTTAAACATATACTGTAGTAAGTTAAATATAACTTTAGCTATCTATTTTGACCGGCCAACGTTATAAATGCTTTAAGAAGTATTTTTCAAAGAATGAATGTTTAGAAATTTATACGAAAATAATGTAATATATATTCATAAATTATTCATTTATGATGAAGCCAACATAAGAATTTAATAACAAAGCTATTTGTATATTATTAGAAGTATTTGGTTAAATGATATTATTTTTAAAATAGGATAATTTTTTTTAAAAAAAAGTCTCATGGATTTAAAATAAAATTTTATTTTAATTTGTATTTTTTAGGAAATTTTATTTTAAAAAAATGCTAACCAAAAGTGAGTTTCATTCGTATCGATTCATAATGTTAGAAGTTGTTGAAAAAAAAGTATCATTGATCGATTGATTGAATGACACGAGTTGAGACTACAGAGATCCAACTCGGGGTTGGGGTGGGTTATCCGTCGCGCCTTTGTTAACTCCGCCCCATTCCGTTGTTATTCACGCAAACAGACTCCTCGCCCCGTCTTCAATCACACACACACACACACACACACACACACACACACACACACACAACACACACACACACACACACACACACTCTCTCTCTCTCTCTCTCTCTCTCTCTCTCTCTCTCTCTCTCTCTCTCCCACGCACACACACTCAGCCTCTGCATCCACATATTGAAATTTCATTTCATTTCTTCTGATCCTTTCCTCCAAACTCACGACGATGCAGTCTCTCCTATCCACTCCCTTCTCACCAGCCATTGTCAGATCCAACTACATTTCCGAGGTCTCGCCCAACCCTTTGGCCCTTCGCTTCTGCGGCCTCAGGCGCGAGGCTCTGGGGTTCAATCGCCCAACGCGTTGCCTCTCCAATCGAGCTGTCCTATCCTCCCCCATCACCCGTCCCAACAGGGTCTCCGCCTCCGCCTCGTCGTCCCACAATGGCAAGACCCCCTCTGGATTCGATTACGATTTGGTCATCATTGGAGCTGGCGTTGGCGGCCACGGTGCCGCGCTTCACGCCGTCGAGAAGGCATCATCCATCCATACCCCTTTTTTTTGTTTATATTTTTCTTTGCTTCGGATACTCCAGTGGTTGATTCCTGCATTTGCTTGTCTAGTAAATTAATTGATTACTTCAATTGGTATCGACTGACCCTAGGACGGCGCAGCTGGCCGTCGTGTTTCTGAATGAAGCAACAACCAAAATTGAGCTGCTTGTCCTGACTCACTTAATAATTGGTTTGCAAAACATGTGAAATAATCTCCCGACTTGTCAATTGCAGGGCCTGAAAACTGCCATCATTGAGGGAGATGTGGTTGGGGGAACATGCGTTAACAGAGGCTGTGTTCCTTCTAAAGCGCTTCTGGCCGTAAGTGGTCGGATGCGAGAGCTTCAGAATGAGCATCATATGAAATCTTTTGGTTTGCAGGTTAAAAGATTCACTCGATAGTTTTTTTGTTTTTTGGTTTACTTTTACTTTTTTATTTTTGTTTTATTTTTTTCCCCTTAGAAAAGAATCCCTGCAGATTAGATACTTACCTTAGAATGGATATTAAAATTAAAGTCATTATTCTAAATGCATATTCTCCTGATTTGCTTTATGTTTCCTGCATGTTGTTTGCCAACACTTTTGAACTCGTAGCTTTGATTTATTGTAACTTAGGTATCAGCAGCTGCTTATGACAGACAGGGGGTGGCTGATCATGCAAGTAATCTTGCTTCAAAAATTCGTAACAATTTGACCAACTCAATGAAGGCCATTGGCGTGGACATTTTGACTGGTGTTGGCACAATTTTGGTAAGTAAAGACAAATAATCGGGTTGATTTGGAAACTACATAGGCCCCAAAACAATGCTACAGTAATTTAAGTTACATTAAACAATGGATTAGAACTAGTTGGTATTATTTATATCATTTCATCAAATTACATCCTAGTATTTATGGATTTGTTCAGGGCCCTCAGAAGGTGAAATATGGGAAAGTTGGTGTTGCCGACACCATAATTACCGCCAAAGATATAATCATCGCCACTGGTTCCATCCCTTTTGTACCTAAAGGCGTTGAAGTTGATGGTTGGAATTCTTTTCTTCTTATCCTTTGTTTGCATGGCATTACTTCTAAAGGAAATCTAAACAGTTGATCCATGTCTGTATGTCATATATCTTCTTTACCTGGTGAAATTATTTACATTTGACTTATCTAGAAAATATATCAGAACTCCTATTGCCCAAAATGGCTATAAGGATAGAGCCCATTGAAGAATCTGAATGCAGGCAACTATTAAATGAGACATAAAATGACATGTGCCTAAATTTTCCAACAAAGGGGTTTGACCTGGCTTGAAAAGCTGAAGTATTCTTCTGTTTGAGAAGGAGAGATGACTAATTTATAATTATAAATACACATTTGATGTCAAATTTGATTGAATAATTTTAAATATATATGTATGGCAAAAATGATCAGAACTAAAGCCCATTAATTCATGCACTGAATGAAATTTGTTTGAACTACTTTAGTGAGTCGTTAGTTAGCTAAACAATTTATCGCCAACACATTTTGAATGGATGAAACACATTGTAATCTGTTGTCTTAGGTTTTTATAGGCATGCTTGCAACCTTTGCTTTATTATGTTTGAAGGATTTTTAACCTTTGGCTCACTTGGCAGGGAAAACTGTAATTACTAGTGATCATGCGCTCAAACTGGAGTTTGTTCCAGATTGGATTGCTATTGTAGGAAGTGGCTACATTGGTCTGGAATTCAGTGATGTCTATACGGCACTTGGAAGTGAGGTGCCTTCCCCCACACAAGTTTTACTTTGCATACTTATCATTTTGTATTTGGTTGGCAGATCTGAACCCTGTACTTACATGTTTGAGCATTGCTCAATTTCTGTATTGCCACTAAATAATTGTAAATCACTGTTCAGTATTGTTGGATTTCTGAATTTTCATGCATAATTATTATTTTTAAGTAAGATAAATTTATTAGATGAAAATCGTACACAAGAAGTGCTTGAAATACAAAACTATAATACTAAGACAGGAACCAGCTCAAAAGGAACAATCATTCACAATATCCCAAGTGGAAGAAAAATGCAAACCGCCCGAAGCATACAACCAATCACCCAAACAACGTAAAAAAATACAAGAAAGCTCAACAGCTGGCTGCTCCCGATCATCAATCATGGTTATGCATTTCCATGCATAATCATTGCCAATCATGGTTGTTTATTGCTCTACTATGATTATTACCCTCTTGTCCCTAGAGACAAATACACTTAACATGTGTTAGTTTTACAGAAATAAGGTTGGAGAAGCAAATTTTCTTTTCCTTGTCTTCTTCACTTGTGTGGGCTTTTACTTTTTCCTGGCATAAAGCAGTTACAAAAGAAAAAAAACCCTTTTCAGTGTATCTCACAATTAAAGCATCTCATCGATGATAAAGAGCTTAAATGAGCCACCAGTTCTATCCAGTTACCTGGTCCTCCATGGCTCTATTGGATAACAAGCAATTCTCCTCTTCTTGGTTGATTTTGGGTATTTTAATATTTTTTTAGAATCCGAGTGAGGTTTATCATTCATGTCATGCAGGTGACTTTTATTGAAGCTCTAGATCAATTAATGCCTGGGTTTGATCCTGAAATTGGGAAGTTGGCGCAAAGGATCCTAATAAATCCACGGAAAATTGATTATCATACTGGAGTGTTTGCAACTAAGGTATTTTTTAAAATTCTTCTTAAAATTATTATATATTTTCCAGTGTTCTTGGTGATGGGTTTCTTTAGGCTTTCTCACCTTTTACTCCATTTTATATTTTTTCAGATCACTCCAGCGAAGGATGGAAAGCCAGTGTCCATTGAACTTATTGATGCCAAAACAAAAGAACCAAAAGATACTTTGGAGGTATTTTAAATTTATGCTGGATTTTTATATTAATAAACAAGGACATTTGTCCTTGTTTGTTGTTTATATTTAAGCCAATACCATTCTTTATATGAAAGTAGGACCCCCTTGGATTTACATGGCAATGATGGCATGGTTTTATAAGTGATAAAAAATAAATTGTACTGCCTCATGATGCAAGGATCTCAACTTATCACTTCATTTATGGTCCCCTGAAATGCTGGAACTGATTTTTTCCATCCTTAATTTACAAATTTGTTGAAAGCATATGCCTGAAATCTGGAAAATGTTGTCAGTGGGAAATTCCCAAATTTCGCCATGTGGCTTTTCTTTCTCTCTTTCAGTTGCAGAAAACTAGCTTCACCTCTCTCTCCTCTCTCTCCTCTTTGAGGTTTATAACTGAAACTTTGTATCTTCTGTAGGTAGATGCAGCATTAATTGCTACAGGAAGGGCTCCATTTACAAAAGGTCTTGGCCTGGAGAATGTATGTCTTATATGAAGCTTTTTATATTTTTTGTTGATGTTATATTGTTTCTTTACAAATGAAGAAATTGTATATAATGTGTTGATTTTTCTGCAGATCAATGTATTAACACAGCGTGGTTTTGTTCCTGTTGATGACCACATGCGAGTGATTGATGCAGATGGGAATATGGTTCGCTGAAAAATTTCTTATGAGCATCTTTCTTTTGTATGCAATTGCATGCTGTAATTGATATGGAATTGTTTTTATCCAGGTTCCTCATGTATATTGCATTGGTGATGCAAATGGTAAGATGATGCTGGCTCACGCAGCAAGTGCGCAAGGAATTTCAGGTTAGTTGCCATTCCCCCTAATTGTGTTTACATTACCCACTGCCACAACCTATTGAACTTCTGCATTGACGATTGGCAGTTGTTGAACAAGTCAGTGGAAAAGACCATGTGCTTAATCACTTGAGCATTCCAGCTGCTTGTTTCACTCATCCTGAAATCAGTTTTGTTGGGCTGACCGAGGTAAATTTTGTTCTTCCAAATAGGGGTTATTCTGTCATAGAATATTTTGCATGGTCAAAGAATTATTAAGTTTGGCAAGAATAAGTTTGGCAAGAATTTGCCACCCAACCTATATGCTCCATATACTTTTAGTCTATTCCATCATTGCCACATGATATCCATTCTATAGGTTTTCTAGTCATCTAAATATTGGTTTTTGATGTAATCACCCTTGCCTTTGTAGACTATATTTAGGATGTTCTTGTGGAGTTTCTGAAAATCATGTTGTGAACTAGTAAAGGGAAGGAATCATCAATGCCGATTTCCACCAAATACATTAGAGGCGACTGCATGTACAAGTTATATCTCAACTAGAAGATGTTTCCAAACTCCATTGTAACTAGGACCCAATTCTATCCCAAACATGTGGACCATAGCCCTTCCAGGAAAATAATAAATTCCTTTCTAGCGTAGAAGAGCTTTTGGATTTAAAAAGCCATTAGAATGATTTCTGATGCTGCATGAACTTGACGTGATTTGTGATTAGAAATCAGAAATAGTAACGTCACATCGTTTCCAGCTGTTCAGTATTTTGTCTGGTATTCTTGAAAAATTTATAGATGCATGCTTAGTGTAATTTTCAAAGAGCACTATCTTTTGATGAAAAAAATTTCTCTCGCTTCCTTGGGAAAAATATTCTAGGTTTTTTTTTTCTTGTAGATGGATTTTCAATTGTTTTTAAAAAAAATTGTTTGTCATGTTCCACCCATATTGTTGATGGGTTTAGGAGCCATTTTAAGTGCATCCTTTTATAGGTTCCGACTGAACAAATTTCTTTTGCAGCCTCAAGCAAGGGAGAGAGCTGAAAAAGATGGATTTGAAATACGTGTTGCCAAGACAAGTTTTAAGGCTAACACAAAAGCCCTAGCAGAGAATGAAGGAGAGGGGCTCGCAAAGGTTATTTCTTAACTTCTCTTTTAATGCTGTTTGATCGAGGGTGTACAGGTTATGGTATTTATGGTTTCTATTTTCAAACATTAAATGACAATTTGGTACCAAGGTTCTAAAAAGTTGCCTAGACGGGTAGAATCGGGCCTCCCCCCTCACTGCTTTGTGAAAAATGGGTTCTAACTTTTGCAGCTCTGGCGCCCACCTGGACTGCTTAAATAGCTATTTATTTATTTATTTATTTAAATAGTCGTTATCAAATTAAGAAAAGGACATTGCGTTTGAAGGGTCTGAGGTGGAGGGTGATGGTGATTGTTTTGACGAGGGTCATTGAGATTTGAGATTTATGTTTTTTTGTTAAATTGAAATATTTGAGGTTTTTTCAACCGTATATCTGTTAGATATTGTTGAATTTATGTTATCTGTATTTTTTTGCACTATTTTTAAATAAAAAACTGCATAGAATTGCTGAGATGGCCTGCTGGGGATTAGATGCTTAATCCTTTTTACAACCTTGTTTGGTATTTACAATCTTGGCCATGTCTGCTGTGAATAGAAAGTGCTTTTTTAAATATGTTATAATGCTCAACACTGAATAGGTTGCATGCAAGTAGAGATGGCCATGTTGAAATGTGATGACCAGTCATTGATGTGGCCCGAGCAGTGATGCACTGTTAGGAAACATCATTTTTTTTGTTGGAATTTTCTAACCTTATGGATTTTTTGTTTTGTTTTGTTTTGTTTGTTTTTAATTTTTATATATATAAAAGTTAAATTATTATTATTATTATTATTATTATTATTTATATAAAATTTATGTAATATTCTAGGGCCACATGAATGGCTCTCTGTTGCCCCTTGTTGCTCCTACGATTCAATTTTGCCTCTAATTGCTAGTATTTGGACTGTATGAACTTGTTCTTCCTTCATGTTGAAACCCAAACTAAATTCTGCCTGTAATATTCCTTTTCCTCTAGTTGATATATAGACCTGACAATGGAGAGATTCTTGGAGTTCATATTTTTGGGATGCATGCCGCAGATCTCATTCATGAAGCTTCCAATGCGATAGCACTAGGAACACGTATTCAGGTATTCCACTAGCAAAAACTGGCGCATGTATGCAATCATATTGTCACTTCATGTTTATGGTCATAAAGTCATATTTTACTTGCCTATATTTTGCATGTAGCTTCCTACTGAAGACACCTCTTTTATGCAGGACATAAAATTTGCTGTTCATGCACATCCGACGTTATCTGAAGTGCTTGATGAACTTTTTAAATCGGCCAAGGTATGTTTCTGATTGAGCAATAGAGACAGAGTGCGAGCATTAAACAGAATTTACAGAAGGCTAATTAGGAAACCAAAAAATGAGTTTCACTGTGTTCTCGATGTTTTGGGAGCAGGTTAGTGCTAATGTACCAAGTCCAGTACGTGAAGCAGTTGCAGTTTAAGCTTTAGCAACAGTGTTTGTAAAATTCTGAAGAAATTTGCTTGTATTAGGGAGTTTCAAGAAGCTGTTCTACTCTGATCAAAAGTAAAAAGGGTGATGGCTGCGACCATACTAGAAGCAAAAACATCCCGCAGGAGACAGTGAGCCCCCTTGCAATATTTGAGGGCATTCAGTTTGTCTTGCAGGGTCTCGGCCATATGCTCTCCTTCATTTTTCATTTTTAAGGTTGTTTCGTGCAATTTTGGAAACAATTCAGCATTGATGGGTGCAGTTCCTAAAAAACTTAATTATAGGATTTTGGAAAAAAAAAGACTTGTAGTTTTGCTACAATTTTTTTACGACCTTCAAAAATTCCATTGCTCTATGCATGCATCGGACGGCTGTTTGTTTTAACCATATTCAAACCGTTCATAGACACGTTCATGTTGATAGGGACATTTTGATTTTCTGTTCTTAACATGTTGTTCAAGAGAATAGTTCACGCCGAATATACGGATCAATACACCGTCGAGCATTATGAATATGGGTCCATGTTAAACATTTCTACACAGGCGATAAGGATCTACCAGTTATCTGCCCTTTAGCTTTTCTTAGTAAAGTCCGAATTGCTTGTTTCCAATTGATCTTTTCATCTTTTCTAACTCTATTATTCACGATTTGGTGAGAATCAATCAGAGCATTTACCATGAAACTGTTTTTTTTAAAAATAAATTTTATTATTTATTATTTCTTATTTTTATTAGTAAAAAATAACTATTATATTTCTAAAACGAAAATAAACATAAACAACTATTATATTAGTTTTATTTTTATCTGTTTACGTGCATGAAAATAGCCTCCTCAATTGTGCATTTAGTTTATTTTTTATCACCTACATCTTCGAGCATTTAAGATCAAAATAACCAAATTACCGTTACCCAATATGAAGCAGCCATCTAATCTGCCTGTTGTAAATAGACAGATTCGTTTTAGGTGATTGATATTTCAAAAAGTAATTGACACTACACCATTCGGGTAGAAAGAAAATCAATGGGAACGCAATCTTTGATGTTATTTTAATTTAAATTGCTACCGCCTAAACTAAAAATAAAAATATTTTCAAAAGCATGATTGCATTATTTATTATCTTTTCTCTGGCCTTCTTAAAATTTTTGTGAGACCCAAACTTTAGTAGCCATAAAACCAAAAACTACCCCCTAACCATAAGGTTTTACAATACAACCAAGCTATCCGAAAAATGTGCCTTCCCAACAACTACACAGCTTCTACTCTCTAATTTTTCTTTTCCACGTTGGTACTCTCACCGAATTGAAACTCCTTATTTTGGGACTGATACCTAAATTCTAGTAGTTTATTACTACCTACCAGTATCTGGATATTTTTATACAAAATATAAATATGCCAAAAGTTTCATAGCAATTGTAAGTCATTTGCACCAAAAACAAAGCAAACGGTAAAACTTAAGTTCAGGCTATTAATGCAAGTGTATTGGCAGGAAAGAGCCAATTCAATGAATAAGAGCATAGAACAAGATTGAACATCATTCAAAATTCAAATATCGGCACGCCATTAGAGAAGCAAAGTAAGATTAACGTTCCAATAGAAGCAACTAGTCAATGCAATATCCAAAAACCAAAATGCGCTCATAAAACACCCAGAAATCACAAAAAAAATGTAAGTATTGAACGACCATCAAGGTTTATTACAAACTCATTGCAGAAAAGTACGAGAATCGAGTAGGGAAAAACAGTAAATGCGCTAAAAACAAAACAGAGATCCTACATAGGAAACCCTAGCGGTGCCACATCGAGCACCTACTCTTCCTCGGTAGCTGATTCAGCCCCGCTCGGCTTGTTGTGCTTCCTCGCGTACCTCTGATTCCTCAGGAACTTCGGATCCATCTATATGTAAAACGAAATCACAAAAATTAATTACCAATAGAAATCAACGAACAAAGAATGACGTATTATATAAATCTTGGTTTTCAATGACGCAAAAACCCAAAAAGAAAAAGAAAAAAAGATACCCCTTTGGTGGAGGTGTGGCGGTGCTTCTTAGGCTTCTTGATGCCGTTTTTGTGATTCTTGTAGGACTGGTTGTGGGCGGTGTGATTCTTGGACTTGGCCATCTCTAATCATCCAGAATCAAAGAAAAAGATCAGCAACAAACAGGAGAAGGCAGAGGCAACATACATGCATAGACGCCATATATATATATATATATATAAATCGAACAAACCTGGTACACTTCTTTCTCCGATGGGTTCGCTGCTTGCACCTCGCCTGGAGATGAGAGATGAAGGAGATGTTGGGAGCGTCTTCTTTATATGTAAACCCTAATTGTCGTTTCTAGATACTCGGCCACGATGCCGAAAATGCCCCTGCGCCGTCCTCGTTCGTGGCATTTTGTTTTTCTCCGGGCTTGGGCGTGCATGTTTATTTATTTATTTATTTATTTTTTGCCTATGCAGTGCATTTAAGCTTGGCCCAAGCCGAGTATTCTGCAAAAGAAGCCCAAACTAGTTCCTACCCCTATATACGAATTTAAAGATTTGGCCCAAGCCGAGCATTCGTTGATTTGATTTTGGATTATCTTTTTTTTTTCTCATCTTAATAAAAAAAATTATAATATACCAAAAATATCTTTAAAACTATTTTATAAAGTAAAGTAAAATGATATTATAAATGATTTATTTTATTTGACTAACTATTAATAAAATATAATAGATTTTAAAACAGTTTCAATTATGCTTTGGATTAATTTTTAGGACTTGTTGGATATTCATAAACTCAAACTTATATTAAATATTCAAATTCAAGTTTTAGGCATGAACTTATTAAGTTAAGTTTGGGAAAAATATAAGTTTTTTTTTTAAGTTAGAGAGCTAACTTTTTTGTTAAAAAAAAACCAAAAACATAATCCTAAAAAAGTAATAGATAATTTTAAATTACTATTATAATGAATGTTTAGGAAAATGATTTATCCATAAATTATATAAAAACAATTACATTAAATTTAATATAACAATAATCATCAATCCTATTAGAGTATCTCCAACGGACTCTCTATTATTTACAAATAGAGAGCAAAATTTTAAATTCATACTTCAATGGGCTCTTTATATTTAAAAAATGTTACAGTAACTATGTTGGACCACATTCTATCTGACACAACAACAAAAATAAGATTTGACGACACTTTTTTTAGGCTTTTAACGACACTTTTCATAAGTGTCATGAAAAATATGTTAAAACGACACTTTTTATAAAACGTCGTTAAATAAGATAACGTTGACGACACTTACGAATAAGTGTCGTCAATTAATATTATCAACGACACTAATCGTAAATGTCGTGAACTATATAAATTATTTGCGCGCGCCACTTCCATCCCCCCTTTTTTTCGGCCCCGCTCAGTTTATGAAGTGAAGCCCCTTATCGTTGGGATTGTTAGTTGGGTGTGTCGGGATATGTGACAAGTAAATTTGTAGGTCCATTTCTTATCATTACTGTCGTGGTACCGGTTGCCTATCGATTGGAGTTACCATCCGTGCTAGCTCGTGTTCATGATGTTTTCTATGTCTCCCTGTTGCGCAAATATTACCCGGATCCTTCCCATGTGCTTGTTTGGCGTGAGATAGAGTTAGCACATGATGGTTCCATTGTAGAGGCACCAGTTCAAATTTTAGACCGTCGGGAGCAAGTCTTGCGGGGCAAGATGATTCCGTTAGTCCGAGTTTTATGGCATCACTGCATTATGGAGGAGCAGACCTGGGAGCGGGGAGAGCCAGATGCGTGCTCTTCACCTCGAGCTGTTCGAGGACAAACAGTCCTAAGGTGGGGAGGATGTCAAGATCTTTACCGTGCGTTGAGGTATTTAGCCTCCTGATTATTTTTGCGTTTTTATTTAGTGCTTGTTGGTATTCTTGGTTGCGTATGATTGGATAAGTTGTTGGTTATTTTGTTTGTGGGTGTTGTTTTGTTTATTATGCCAGTGGTAGCAAGGTTATGCATAATTATTCGAGCTTGAGAAGTGTTCTTGTTAAGGATGACTTGTCTTTTCGGGAACGAAAAGTCCTAAGGTGGGGAGGATGTAAGGACCCGTACCTGTGTGAGGTTGAAAGTTAGGACCATATAGAGTTTGGAATACCTATCCGCCAGCATGGCCTTAGCGTTAACATTTTGGGTTATTATTATTATTAATATGGTGATTTTTAATTATTTTAATATGTTGTTATTAAAGTGGTAATATTATTAATATATATATTTGAGTATTTGAGTGATTATTATTATAATAATCAATATTATGATTATTATTATTGATGCAATTATTGGATTTATTATTATTATGGAATTATTAAGAATATAAGTATTTTAATAATTAAACTTTGTTAATACTGTACTGTTATTATTATTAGTATAATTGTACAGTATTAATAATAATAATAGTAATAATAATAATAATGGGTTATCATTATTATTATTAGCCTCTTAATTAATCATATTATGATTATTATTATTATGTTATTGTGATATTGATTATTAGTATTATTTATTATTAGTATTAGATTCTATAATATATTTATGTTAGTATAAAAGGTGGAACCTAGGGCACAAACCTACGTTCCTTACGTTGTACACAGAGTTTGGTAGGGAAGAGCAGTTAGTTGAATCCATCGTTGCGTTCAATCAATTCTTCGATACTAAATCCAGGTAGGTGATTTTTGAATTCCACTATTGTATAAATACAAGTTTGTTTTTAAGAGTTCGTATTTAATCTGTTCAGGTTTATATAAGTATATGTGTATTCGTATGTATAGATTCTTTAATGTTCTTATGTGTTCTGGGCTTGGAGAGGAAAGACCACGCCGTCGCCGTCCGTGGATCGATCGCACGCCCGCATGCTGGTATGAGGAGGATGGAGCAGCGGCGGCCGTGGCTGAGTCTGCTGCGACGTCTTGTCTTGGGGCAAGACAAGGGGGGGGGGGGGGGGGAGGGGAGAACGGTTCAGGCGTTGCGCGCCGGAGGGAGGTAGAGGGGGGACGGTGGTGTGGTTGCTACGTGCCGGAGAGGTATGAGGCGCGGTCGTTGCGTGCAAGAGAGAGAGAGAGAGAGAGAGAGAGGCACGGTCGGCGGCGTCAGCTTCTCCAAGGCCACCGTGTGCCTGGCGCCGGCGTGTGGGAAGGAGGGGGAAGGGCGCGGCACGCCCTCCCGTTTCTGCGAGCCAACACCAACCCTAATGGGTTGGTGTGTGTGTTGGGCCGGTCCAATATGGGCCGGTAGCTCCTTGATTTTTTTTTTAAACAAAAAGATGATAATAATAATAATAATAATAATAATAATAATAATAATAATAATAATAATAATAATAATAATAATAATAGGGGAGAGAACATTTCACGTATTGCAGGAATTGGGAAGACTGGATGGGCATTGGGCATCCTCGTGGCGGAGAGCAAGCACAAGACGTGCACATCCGTTTTATCATGTGATTTGATTATATATAAATATATATATAAATATATTGTAACATACACGACATATAACATTTGATTTAAGTAACACATGTGTTGGAAGTATAAACATATACTAGTAGGGATATATATATATATAAATTAATTTATTTAAATTATTTATCCATCTACATGTAGGTGTACCGTTAGGGGTATGATGTTACTGGTTTTATGATTAAGAAAGTTTGTATGGTTATTGTATTGAGCACTATATTGGATATTCTGTTATTAATTATGTGTGGATGTGATAAATTGGTATTTATTGATTATGGGTGTGGGTGTGACAAATTGGCGTTTATTAATTATGTGGGTGGACTCTGTGGTAAATTGGTGTTTATTAATGATGGGTGTGGTTTTGTCATGAAATTGGGTGGGTTAACCATGGGTCCCACATAGGGCTAGCAAGAGGCCGTAGGTCCCTTATGTGGCTGGTAACCCAGGTCCCATATGTGGTAGGTTGTCGTTAAGGACACCACAGGTCCCACATATGGCTGTCTAGTAGTGATGTAAATTCCTGGAGTTGGTAGCGGGAATCCCGTGGATGGATGAACGGACGGTGTGAACCCTTAATGATGGAAATGTGATGTGATGTCTTATGTGTGATTTAATGAAATTTAATTGTGATAGAACGTGACACTACACTAGCACAAGCATATACTGATCATACAGACTTAGGAATTTATGTAAAAGAGTACTGGAGATGGGGACCACCTACTGGGCATTCGTGCTCACCCTACTTTATTTTTATTTCCTACAGGTTGTAGGGAAATGTGGAGCCATAGGATGACCGGAACGGGACATCCTTGGTGTAGAATTTATTTAGTAGACGATTTGTTTTTATTTTATTTTGTCATTTTATTTCACGGACTTGGGTCCGTGGTAGTTGTAGAACCTTGTTGGTGAAACTTATATGTGAGTTATTCTGTGTGTTGGATATTATGGGAATTGAATGCAATGTCGTATCATTTTAATAAATCTTGAATTGAATGCATTGTGAAGTACAATTCTACCCCTATTGTGGAGTTGTACATGGTTGGGTTGAACACTAATTTCCTCGACCCCTGTGGTGTGGGTGTGGGAAAGTCGCGTTCCTAATTCTGTTGTTTTCAGGATTTGGAGGCGTGACACATGCCAAGTGGGTTTCAATATAAACTATTATATTATGCACTTTAATTACTACAATATTTCAAGGAAGAACATGAGATTTCTTATTGGATTTTCAGATACTTGAAAATACTCTATTTCCATGCTCTATTTTCTAAGAAATAGAGTTGGGCTAATGTCACGCCCCGGATTTCCAACCCGAGGAAACCGGCACGTGACTCCCCTTTTACCCACACGGAGGGCAAAGGGGTTAGGATACAAACCAAGAATATTACATTTTAAACATCCACAACACATTCAGGAAAATAAAGTTCATCAAAACAATCCACAAACCAAACCAGTCTTTATTACAACAAAGTCCTCTTTTCAATCCATCCCCACTGGGGTTACATCAGTTCCCATAAAAACAACATAAATGGTAGACAGTAAAATAAATAAGGTCTTCCACCTTGGGGTCCCACCTAACGCCCGTATGTTCCTGAAAGAAAACACAACATAGAGGGAGGGGTGAGCAACCACAGCTCAGTAGGGATCATGTCTCCCCAACCCATCCCATGCTCCTAGTGTGTACATGAGTGTGTACAGGTGCAGTGTAGTGACAATAAAATGGATGTAAACATGTAGTATTCCACATTCACAAGGCACACACCTATCCAGCGACCAGCCTTAGCCAAATAAGTTAACAAATCCACAGGCTTGAACTGGCTAACATATCCACTTGTGTCACACGGGCTAACATATCCATTTAAACACAACCTACTTTTTCTATATTTTTTCTAAGTTAACCCACAAAAGCTAACATATCCACGGCCATATAGGCTTAGCCACACAAAACATTTTCCCAAATCCGCCCTCCCGGCCACCGGGTTCCATAAGCACAAAGATACAAGGTTACACAGGCATTAAACCAAACACGTAGCATACACACTTTCACAGCATAATACCAAAATCAAACACATACTAGGCATATTCACACAGGCATTTTATCGAACACTTAATATGCACACCATCCAACACCAAGATTACCATTCAAGGCCAACATCCATATAGGAGATCACACCTATATGGATTATATACGTATATGTAACAGATATAACCCATAATCTGCCCTAGAACCCTAGGACAGAGGAGGATTTAGGAAGAACAGAACCCCTACCTCAAGTAAAACGCAACAACACAAGAATGTCCCGATCCCACGTCGAGAAAAAAAAAAAAAAAAGACACACGCGGCAAAAGGTGGAGCTCTCCTCCTCTCTCTCTCTCTATTGAGGGGTGGAGCAACAAACCCTAACCCTAAAACAAGGGGGGCTTCTCCTCCTTATATAGACAACACACACATCAAAACGACGTAGTTTTGATTAAGTGAATCCCAGACATCAAAACGACGTAGTTTTGATTACACAAGAAGGCACCTTTCCGCACCCATATAGGCCAAAATACTTAGAATTTCAACATGGTCCTTTGGAGAAAGATCATTAGAATGTCAAAACCAAGGGAACCATGCAAAAATATGCTGGCCAATTTGCACGTGAATTCCCCAATTCACGTGCAACTCCAAATGCACTCCAAATGCGCTCAAACTTCACCCCTAGCCTCCTTGCATCATATAAAAGACAACCACACTTGCACGTGAAATGGACCCAATTGTGCACCTCACATATACGTCCGTTTGGCACGAACTTGGTAGATAGAGGACATCATTCTAAGCATCTTTCCTTTTGCACGTGAATTCATTGGAGTCCATTCACTAGGTCAAAATCTAGAAAAACTCTACTTAGAAGGCAAAACTATGACTAACTCAAGGTACGGGTCCTTACAGCTAAGGATCCTTACAGATTCACAATATTTCTCATATTTCAATACATTAGATATCTCACAGTCTTATAGTTTCACTTCCTTCAATTTGTGTTCCTTTTCTTTTATCCCTTTTAAATGGAACTCATTTGTTTTGATCAGATGAGTCAGACTTACATCTGAACAAATATGTGTTTGATTTCAGGTTAAATATAATTTGAATGAATATAATTAGATGGCAAATTTGAAGTTGATGTGGTGATAATTTTTAGTTTTATGAAATATATTTGAAATAGTTTATTTGATGATATTACCATGGTTTGCAGTGGTAGCATATTTGAATTAAAATTTGTCGGATATCTATGAAACTTATTTGTGCAATGATAATTTTGTAAACATTTTTTGGATCATCTAATTTTCAGAAACTAAAAGTTGATCATCTTGTTTATGCTTCAGGGTTTGGTGTGTTAATGTTCCAACTTTTGTTATACTCAAAAGTAGAAAAGGTTTTTTGGTAATTAAACTGCTGGGCGTCTTGTCCATTTGTGTGGTGATGTTGGGCTCTCTAGTTTTCTTCCCTCAACCTATATTTTTGTTTGTATTATTTTTCCTTGCCGGTTGCTATCAAGCAGGACAGAAACTTTTGGACTAGCTTGGCTCTCTATCTGGTTTCTCATGGCTTATTGTCTTAATCCCACTTCATTGATGGTGATTGGGTGGTATTTCTTTCTCCCTTTACCGGCTGGCCGTATTAACCTCTCCCCTTTCTTCATGATTTTTAGTTACTGCCTTCTTTTAAAGCTTGGGTTTTGGATATCTCTCACTACTGGAAGATTGTTGTTTAGGTTATATTTCACTGTCACCATTGTTGTCATTCAATTGGCTCTTTTAATTTTATTATTTTTATTCTCCTGGGTTTGTTTGTGTGTGCAGGTGCATTGGTTTTGGAGGGTCCGTCCATTTTACTTGGTGTCTTGGGAGATGCTACCCATGTGGCCTTCCTTGATGTTATGCACAGAATGGATGCTCTCTTCCTTGCTTCCTATGCCCATCTTTAAAAAAAACTGTTTGGTTTTCTTTTTGGATTTTGTTGTTAGGGGATTTTATTTTTCCCTTCATTGTTGTACTGTTTGGTAGATATTAAGTGTGGGTTGATGAATAATACATGATTTGTAATTTGGATAATTATTTGTATATTATTGGCTTTTCTTCATGATATTATATATATATATATATTAAAATTAAAAAATTATATATATAATTTTTTATTTTTTTAAAACTAAATAGATGATATTTTTAAGTGTCATTATACACATATTTAATGACACTTTTAAAAGTGTCGTCGTTTATATAAGATGACACTTTTAAAGTGTCGTCAAAAATGTATTATAACGACACTTTTAAAAGTGTCATTATTTTTCGAATATGTTTTAACAACGGGTCGATAGGCGACACTTTTAAAAGTGTCGTCTTTTCCTGTTTTTCTTGTAGTGTGGGTTTGACACACATATTCATTTCGAGTTTTATATATTTTCATATTCCACATATTCTGTTGCACGAGTCTATAAAGAGCTACCACTTTTAAGGAGTATGAATGTAAATGAACCAAACACTCATAAACAAGCTCACGTTCGACTCGGTAAAAGATCGTTTATGTTCATTCGTTAATAAATAGTATCATTCGTGAATAGTTCACAAACAAATCGTGAATATCGTTCGTGTTCGTGAAAATTATTTGTGAACAAGAAATTAATAAATCAATTAATATGTATAAAAGTTATTTTATTAAATATAATTTAATAAGTATATACATTTATATTATTATTAAATAATATATATTTGATTTATTTGTTCATTATTACTATTATTATAATATTTTGGTGAACTACATATAGTAATGGTTTAAACATATTAAACAAAAATAATAAAGCCTAACAATTAATTAATTGTATTTTTTTGACAAGTTTACGGTGTGAATTCTTTGTTGTAGTTTTTTACAATTTTGTAATTATGTTTGTAAATGTTCATAAACAAGTTTGTGAACACATGTTTGTGAAACACTCGTAAATAACATAGTAACGTTTGTGAACAGTTCGTGAACATCATAGTTTAAGGCTCGTATTCGGTTCAGTTTGTTAATAAATAGTAACGAACATGTTCGAACACCTTATTACTCGGCTCAGTTCGTTTGCAGCCTTACTACTAAGGAGCCATGGGAGGCAAGGAATCAGTACTAGTTTAGAGTTTGTGTTGAACTCTATTTTGTGTAGATTAGATATACTATTACACTTAGTGGGGAAGCCCAAAATCTACAAGACCTTAAAGTGCCCCAAGGTTAGGACTAAATGATAAAGAGTAAATTTGAAAACCAATGCATTTAACCATGTTTAATTCCGAGTAAAAATTGAAGAAGTAATGGCTAAAATAAGTTTTAGACACAAAGTCAAACTTGGTCAAAAGATTGTCAACGCCTATAGTTAAAGGGTCTAAAAATGCAACTATATAGAATCATCCAAAACATCAATTTAGGTGCATATGGGTCTCTCCCACAAAATGTAACAATTTAGTATAATGAGTGGGGGTAAAATTTCGACCCCCGTGAAGCTATTATGGGACATGCTTATTTTGAGACTCACTTCATCTAGATATTTGAGCTTGACCCGAACCTCTGAATCCAGACTTCCCTGAGCTTAACTCGGACCATTGCGTTTATTCTAGACATATGAGCTTAATCTGTACTTCTTTGCGCTTACTTTGGACCTCTGCATTTATTCCAGACACCTGAGCTGAGTTCGAACCTTTGAATCTAGACCCCTCTAAATTTGGGCCTCGTTGGACCTCTAAATCCATACCTATTTGCGATAAACTCAGACCTTCGAATCTGAACCTTTGAGCTCCCACCGACTCTTCGGCCCACTGAAATTCACAAGGATGCACTTTCCTTGTGATCTGGGCATAGTTGTGATGCCCAAGATGCTTGTCAGTGCTTGTTGGTCACATGTGCAACAAAAAAACAAAGAGGCAATCATAAGCCGCCCTATTTTGCGCACAGGTAGTTAGTGTATCCGATAGAAGATAGAATCTTACAATAACAAACATTGACAATAATAATTTAGCAGCAACATTAAAAGCAAGCCCTTTCTCGAGTGAAAAGAAAAGGAAGAAAAGTGAGAACTTGCTGCCATTACTTTCTCCAAATTCTCATCATACTCATTTTTCTTCAGCTGTCACAGTTTTTTTCCACAACACCCAAACTATCTCTCCTATCTCTCCACCCAACTCTCTTTCTCTCCTATCTCTCATGCCCAACATTCCTTTCTTGTTCTATTTTCACAAATAAAAAAAAACTTACTTCTTCTTTTCCTTTAATCCAAATCCCCACACCCATATCAAAACACCAAAAAAATTGTTTTCCCTTTTTCCATTTTGTATTTCTTGCCAGTGGTGCTCAACTCTCGATTAGTTTTTGATGTCTCACTCTACAACCAATATTGCTGCTAGCGGAGTCGACGATCATCAAAATATTGCCCAAGCCAAAGTGGATATAACCTTTTTTCTTTTAATTTAGTCTTATTTATTTATTTCACATTGATGTAATTATTTGTATTTACATTTTTATTTTTACTCTTTTACCGTACATGTAATTATTTGTATTATTTTATTTTCAAGTTGTAATATGTAATAGCTGATAGTGAAAAAAAAGAAGAAAAAGAATGGACAAAAAAAAACAAGAAAATAGAGGAAAACAAGGGAGAAAGAAGAAAAATAGAGTTTTGTTTATTAGATGTTACGATTACACACAGCTCATCTAAATTTTATGTTTGTGTTTTGGTCTGAAAAAAGGGGATAAATATGCGTTTTCCTTAAAATTGGAATGTCCCCATACCTTCTTAAAAAAATTAGATGTTTTTGATAAAACCCAAAAAAAAAAAGAGAGAAAAAGTTTTCCAAAGAAATCAATTTAGGACTTACTTAGAATTGTCCTTTTATTTTTTTTTAAAACAATCCACTTTTCTTAAAATCAATCAAAAATAAAAAATAAAAACAAATATATATAAAACTAAAGAATAAAAAAGCATTTTTTTAAAGAGAAAAATTTGTTTGTCCTTATATATTTCCTTAAGATGAGTAGTCATTCCTCATGGCCGACTGTTTTTTGTTTTTGCTTTTAAAATATGATAGATGTTTTTAGGTAAAAAAATTAAAAATGAAAAATAACAAAATGTTATTTTCACTTTAGGAGGCCTTAAGAATTAAGATAACCTTTTGTTGTTTTTATTTTTTAGTTTTTTTATCCGAAAATAACTATCACATTTTGAAAACGAAAACAGAAAATAGGATAACCAAACATACACTATATAACCAACTCTCAGACCCTATACATATATTTCCTTTTATCTAAGATTTTCTTGTACTTTTCTTTTTGTGAACACTTTATTTTGTAGGAGTTTATTTAAACTTTTTTTAGGATAATTGAAAGCAATCACAATCTTAAACAAATAATTTAGAACAAATAAAAAAGATATAAATATTAAGTTTGTGGGAGAATAATGTAAATTCAAACAAGTGATTAAGAACAAAGTAGAAATCTTACCTAAGATAGACACTGAAAGGACATTGTAGGGGTACTAATCATTCTCTATATGTAACCAACTCCCGAACCTTTCTTTGGTAACATAGAACACATTTTAACTACTCAATGTATCAATGTAGATAGGATATCCAACTGTACCCAAAAACAATTGATGTCGACTTTAGATTTCTCACCATTAGTTGTGGTTGAGTCCATCCCAAATGAGTTCAGACGAAAAATAATGATGACAACTATTCACAACTAAAGAGTTACCGTTCATTATTCATATATTATTTTAATATTTTCCGCTTGCCTACACCCACAACCTAATCCCTTCCCTCCATTTATCGCCTTTGCCCTTATTGCCCTTCCTATTTCTGACAACCCCCTTTTAGCTCTCACCCATCTAACATTTGATGGAGCCCTTCTCTCTGCCCTCGCCCACCATGTTCGTCCCTTGATCCTTTGCCATCCCTGATCCCACCATCTGTCATTAGGGGTGTAAAACGGACCGGTTTAGTCTGGTCCGTGATGGAGCGGGCCTAAACGGACTAGCCCAAATAGGCTCGCACTTTTAATGGATCAGAATTTTTCTGGTCCGGTCCGGTCCGCATGCAAACGCAGATTGGTCCATATTTATTTAAAAACTTATTATAAGTTAATTTTGTTACAAATAATTTAAAAATTATATTTAATAGTTTATATTTCTAATATTAATTTTAAAATTAATAGGTTTAGTCTCTGGGTACTAATATACTAAGTAGAACATGTAATAGTTTTTTAAAAATATTTTTAAAAAATAAAAAAAATCGGTTGTGGACCGGTCCACATCCTCACGGATTTGGTTCGCATGGACCGGGCCTAAATGGATCGGTCCATTTAGGCCCGCAATTAAAATGGACCAGAATTTATTTGGTCCAATCCGCTCTGGTTCGCACGGACCATGGACTGGCGGTCCATTTTACGCTCCTATCTGTCATGGTAGCAACCTACCCTTTAATCCAAATCCCGATCTCGGTAGTAGGCCTCTTTGTTGACCCTCTAGTTCGTCATGTTTGCTAAAGACATTCTATCTCCTCTGCCTGTGTTGCTCATGAAATTGGTTTTAAAAGTCAACCTAATCGGGTGAAACGTTTGTATATACATTTTATAATATTTTAATAAAATAAAAATAAGTTTAAAAATAGTATTAAAATTATACGTATAAAATGAGAAAAAAAATAAGACGATGATATTATTTTTGAAAACATAATTATTTTTAAAAATAATGAATTCGATAAATTTAAAATTATTTTATAAATGATAAAAATTAATGTGTGCATATAGTTTTTAAAACAAATCTTATTTTTAATATTAATGAATAATGTAATTGTTTTGGAGATACATATTTTAAAACTAATGTAATAATATTTGTTGTAAAATTGTTTTTCCCATTGCGACGGCACTGGGGGGGAGTTCATACATGCCAAATGCACCGGTTTTATAATCGATGGTTGAAAATGAAGCTAGTGACGCGTGCTATCCAATCGTTTGCTGCCACATGTAACTCAGCTTCCTCAACCGGGAATTACCCGTCGCCTTCCCGTCGTACCCTCGTTCCTACTTCCTTCGCGTGAAGCAGCACAGCCGACACGAGCACAACAGCACAACAGCACAACAGCACGAACACCGGCTCAGCCAGTAATATGAACCCAGACGCCCAAATATAAAAATTAAATTAAATTTATTTCCCATAAATTCCTCTCCTCTCCTCTCCTCTCCTCTCCGGCTCTCCTCCCATAGAGAGATGGTGGTGGGTGGTTAACGACAGTCGACAGGCGATAAACATAAAATAAAATAAAAATAAAAATCAGTCTCCCTCTGTGATCTTGGCTTCCTCTTGTTTGTTCCTCCCCTCTACAAATCTCCCCCGTCGTCGCGTCGTTGAGTTTTTGTGAGATTTGAGTGATCGGAGAAGCAATAATGTTTATAGTGGACTGGTTTTATGGGGTTCTCGCGTCTCTGGGGCTGTGGCAAAAAGAGGCCAAGATTTTGTTTCTAGGGCTCGATAATGCCGGCAAGACCACGCTGCTTCACATGTTGAAAGATGAGGTATTGTTTATTTATTTATTTATTATTTCTAAATTATTGATTTAGTTTTTTTTTTTTTTTGGTTTTGAAATTTGAATCGTTCGGTTATAACTTAATGAGTTTATGTTGTAATCGTGTTTTTTTTTTAATTTGATATTGGTTACATCAGAGGCTCGTTCAGCATCAGCCGACACAGTTTCCGACGTCGGAGGAACTGAGCATTGGTCAAATTAAGTTCAAGGCGTTTGATTTGGGAGGGCATCAGATTGCTCGCAGGGTCTGGAAGGACTATTATGCCAAGGTAAAACACTATACGCTTGTTGTCTGTCTCTCTGTCTCTGTCTGTGTCCTTTGTTTCATTGGCTGTGTGTGTGTTTTTTTTTACTCTGTTGATTTCCAAAATCTATTTTTTCCTAAATCCCAACTGTTATCCGAAGCAGATGTCTGTACAGTTTCGTTTATGCTGTGTTGTTATGCGTATTATTGTTGTTGGTCTTTTTATATTAGAAGTTTTTAAATTATTATTAGTTAAGATAAGATGATATGTCACACCTCTTCGGATTCCGATGGTACTGGGCTTTATATTATTGCAATTATTCTATAGAAGCTTTGAGGCCCCTATTTCCTCCATCCCACACCCCCTAATCCCTATAGCCACAGCACGCTGTACTTTTATTTATTTTTCTTTGTATCGCAGTGCGTAATGTGATACTTCACCATTTCTCCTTTCAAGCTGCGAGACAAAAAAGCTTGAAGCTCTATTATTGCCCACGTAATGTGAGATATATAAATAATATATATATATATATATATATATATATATATATATATATATATATATCGGTGTCATATACAAGTTGCCCTTGGCACAGTGTTTAAGATTGTGGTTGTTTATATAATGTTATCTTGCTGTCCAGTCAAGCCCTGCTTTATTCCGTGAGTTATAGCAGCCGTTAATGGGCTTGCAAATATTTCAAACTACAAGCTGGCCTGCTCACGCGACACTGATTTTGTTTTAATCCGTGTAGGTGGATGCTGTTGTGTACTTGGTGGATGCTTTTGACAAGGAAAGATTTGCAGAGTCAAAAAAGGAACTGGATGCCCTCCTCTCTGATGAATCGCTGGCATCCGTTCCGTTTCTCATACTAGGCAACAAGATTGACATACCATATGCAGCCTCCGAGGATGAGCTGCGTTACCACATGGGCCTCACTAACTTCACCACGGGAAAGGGGAAGGTCAATCTTGCCGGTTCAGATGTTCGCCCCCTTGAGGTATTTATGTGCAGTATAGTCCGCAAGATGGGGTATGGTGAGGGATTCAAATGGGTCTCTCAATATATTAAGTAGGCGCAATAATGGATAAATCTCTGATGGACTTCACCTCCTCTTGCTGCCGTCTTTCGCTATAAGACATGTTCTTGTGTGGGGGTAAAACTGGATCGTATTTGCGCCATGTAAATTTATTATGTAATCGTTTTGCTCATTATCTTTGGGTGCTACATTTTATTTTCACCAACATTAATAGCTCCTTTAGTTGTTTTGTTGTTTGAACGATTGATTACCTTATCCTCGTCTACCGGTGACCTATATAATGCCATGATTCATGAGTAGGGTTATTTTTAAAAAATTACAAATGTATCCTCCATATCCTCGTCTACCAACATCACCATCATTTTTAACGTTGCTGCCTCTACCAAGATCGACCTGTTGACATTGCCTCTATCAAGATAGACTCCATAGGTTGTCGTTGCCAAGCGTTGCCTCTGTAAAGATTGATCCTGTCGACGCCACTTCTGTCAAGATCAAATCCCATCGGTGCCTCCTCTGTTAAGTGCTGCCTCCGTCAAGATTGACCTGTTAGCGTTAAGCGCTGCGTCATTTGCGACCTTCGTCGAGCTCGGCCTTGTCCTCCACCAAATCTCATTGAGTAAGGAGTTCATGGTTGTCGTCTTTTCAAGACGGTGGGAATATTTTAAAACTTAGCATGTGGGGAATATAATTTTAAGGTAATCATTTATTCTTTCCAATCGATTATAATATATTTGGTATGTGAAAAAGGAAAGAAAATGAATTTATTTCACATGTTTTGGTATGAAAATAGAGAAGTTAAATAAATTCCGGTGAAAATTTTATATTCCATATATGGAAAAATTGATTTCACTCACCTCTCCCCCTAGTTTAAAGGTTTCCTTATTTTTCTTTTTTTATCCTTATTTTTGTATCCCCTACTCTCCCTCGCAACCCCATCGCCCCTGCCTGCACTCCTCTCCTAATGCATCCACTGTGACGTCGCAAGAAAGACAGCAGTCATCCGATCTCTGCCGCCGTTGCACCTCTGGCGATGGTCGCCCATCTCCCCAGCAACATATGCTTCAGCCTAGTGACGCTCCCCACCCCCCGCCGCTGCACTTCTATGGTGACGGTCGCCCATCTCCCTAGCAACAAATGCTTCACACCAGCAACACTTCGTCAAAACCCCAGCGACGCTTCGCCCCAGTCGCCCATCACCCCCAGTGACGCTTTGTCAAAACCCACGACTTCAACCTTCGTCCATCTCCTCCCGACGCCACCGGCAAATTAGGTTTGGGTGGGTCGTGTCATGTTTCTCCATATTTATTTTGTTCCTTGCTCTGGTGGAGATACGTATTTGTTCTGATGGTATTTGGTTGGATGGTATTTTATTGTGATATAATGTTACATAATTTTGTTGTGACTTATATACTAGTATATGACAGTGATTAATGATGATGTTGGCTTTCTCATTTCATTTCTTGTTATTGAGGTTGTTGCTTTCTGAGGACGAAAAGTCTTAAGGTGGGGAGGATGTAATATCTCGTATCAGAAAATAACATAAGATAGCCGTAATTGGGCGTGAGGGTATCATTTTGTGGTAGTGATTATGAATATAGTTGTTTTGGCTGCAATTTGGGTCCAATTTGGGGCCTGAATGACCCAGGGGCATTATTATAATTTTCAGTGGCAAGTTAAAGGGTTAATTAGTTAATTTGCTTATTTGGGGATTTAAAAATATTAATATTTAATAAAAATATAAATTTTCATTAATAAAGGGCTTTTTGGTATTTTAAATTGATTTAAGATAGGAATTCTAGTCTAATTAAGTTTCTTAATTAGCAAGAAGTTTAAGCTAAATTAGACTCATGCTCACCTTTATAAATAGGGAGGCTGGCCAGGGAGTGTTTGTTGTTGTTTTTGTGCGTATTGAGAGCCCTAGCCGTCCTTGGAGCAAAGGAGAGAGAAAAAGGTCATGGCTTGAAGCTTTCGGGCGTTCTAACAAGTGAAGTCTATTGCATCGTGTTAGAGGTAGGTGTTTTATCCTTCTCAAACTCTCCTAGAGTCCTATAATATCTAGGGTTGGTATAGTTTCGGGAATCAAAATTAGAACGAACGATTTTGCATGTAATTGAGATAGAGAGTCTAAATAAAGATGTTTGACGTTCAAGGTTGTTGTTGAGGATGTATAAATCGTTTTAAGGAGGATTCTTCGTATCTTGAACTGTATGAACAGTTCGGTCATTGAACAATGTCGGTCGGTGAATAGTAAAGTAATCAGGTGAAGCTAATTTTTATACGGTTAGAATATTCACGGTATTTAGATGAACGTTCCCTTCTAGTCGTGTGAATTTTGAGGTGGTTGGGTGAACAGTAACTGGTCGGGTGAAGCTAATTTTTATACGGCTAGAATATTCGCGGTATTTTGATAAACTTTCCCTTCTAGTTGGGCGAATTTTGAGGTGGTCGGGTGAACAAAAATATTGTCGGATGAATAGTAACTTAGTCGGATGATTTTTCTAATATTTTTAATGGATAGCCAGTTAAAAACCCTTCAAAACGGTAGGTATTAATAGCGAATCGGAGTTCTGTAGAATTATTTATGATTTTTCGAAGTTAGGACAGAATCTGCACTGTTTTATTAGCATGTTTGGTTTATTTTAATCTGTTAATGGGAATCTAAGCTTGAAACCTTTAGAGTGAAACCCTAATGAATGTTTGGATATTGTGGTATGCCTTTCATTGTTATAATTGGTATGTATATATTTATTTATATGCTGAAAACATGTTTGTAATGATTGTACACTGGTATGATTTTACTGCGATGTTATGTATTGTTGATGTGTGTTTTTGTTATATAGTACACTATATTTGTTGTGATGAGGTCCAGTAAAGGACAAGGATCCGGTAAAGGACAATGGTCTGGTAAAGGACAGAGGCCCAATTAAGGGAAACAAGGGTACGATGGATCCGATCAAGGACATCGGTGCGGTAAAGCACAATTTGGACGGTAAAGTGCGTGATTGAATTGTTATGAATAATGATGTTATATTTTATTACTTTTAATTTAAATATGAAATACATACTATCAAATGTCAAAGTCACTCTCACAATGCATGACTCATATCATGAATAAAATAATTTGTAGATGGACATTAATTAGATTCAAATTTAGTTTTGACAAATATTAATATGTTGATTTAATACTAAATAATCTAATCAAATATTATTTAATTAAATAATTATATGATTACTTATGTTATATGTAACATCTTAGTTTATACTAATATACTATATAATTATGTCACTTGTATTTTATATGCTTTTATTTTATATTTAAACATTATTTATACTTTTTAATGTTATTTTTATTAAAATCTAAGTATATATATAGTTTGTAATTGATATTCTTTTTAAAGTAAAACATTTACTCATTATTATTGTCATTAATACTAATAGTAGTAATATTATTATTATTATTATTATTGCTAATAATATTATTTATATGTTACATTTAAAGTATATACACTAACACTATTTATGTAAAGATAGTAATAATAATCATCTATGACATATATATTAATATTATTGCTACTAATATTATTTATATGTTACTACTTTTGATACTTAACAATTCTCATATTACTTATGTTATATATGATATATATTGTCACGCCCCCGAATTCCAAGAAAACCCAGAACCAGGAACATGACTTCCCCTTGCCCGCACCCGAAAGGTCAAGGGGTTGGTGACTAGCACCAATAGAGACTACACCTGGGTCTTTGTCTCAAACATGCAACCCTACGATCATACATCAAGGGTAATCCTATACTTTCCCATACATCATCATGCATACAATAAGTCAAACAGTCATACAGACATCACATCACAAACAGTATGCAAATACAACTGTCCACGGACCCATGTTCGGGATACAAACATAATACAATACAGAATATAATATTGTATCATACATCAGAGTAGTGGGCACGTCCTCCTGGAAGAAAGTCCTCCACTAGTCTCGGGTCACACCTGAAAAAGGTAAACAACAAGTAGGGGTGAGCGACAAGCTCGCAGGGTGACCCCAACACTCCACATCATGCGGACATACAAGTCTATACTACATGCTCGTGTACTCGTGCACTATGTAGTGTGCACAATCATCAGGACTCGGCCTGCAAACAAACATCAGGACCTAGCTTGCCCACACAGAGACGACTTGTCCACGATCCTCAACAGGATCCCAGCTCAGGGCACTCAACCCTACCACAGGCTGTATGCCCGGACACGGTCGCCACACCGGCCGCCATCGGCGCGTATACTGCCACGGCACGACGGCGCAATATGCCCGGCCACAGTCGCCACATAGGCCTGCCATCGGTGCATATGCCTGTCCCGTCAACCACATCGCACCATCGGGTCATCACAGTGAGAACCCAAACAAGTCACGGAGTCCATGCCCCAATACCTCACACCAACATACTAACATGAGTATGGCATGTCATTCTCAACATTTCCTTTAAAACTGTAGCCAATCTTCACAAGTAAATCCTCAATCCTTGATTTATGAAGGAAGTACCCATAACAGCTATTTTCTTGAAATCAAAAGTCCCGGCATTGGGTTCCTATATCATAAATAAGATAATCTGATTTTTGGGGATTTTTCTGAGATGTCTAACCCCACTTTCCAAAAAGTCACCACTACGAACTTTTGGGTTTTTTCGAGATTTTACACTAAATCCCAATTTTCACATTTTGAAAGAGTGGGAATTAATTTTTCTAGTATTTTTCTTTGAATCCAAATGGGGGGTATTTCGTTATTTACATTGTAACTTTAATACTTAGGCATAATGGTTTACAATGTAAATGTCCAGTGCAGTGCACTGCTGCGGAACTCTGCTGCGGAACTCTGCTGCGGATCACCGCTGCGGATTGATGTTGCGGAATGGATGTTGCGGATACACTACTGCGGAGCGAAGCTACGGATCACTGCTGCTGATCCGGACTAACTGCTTCGGACTACTGATCCGGACTAACGAAGCTGCTGACTACGAACTTCGACACTGCAGTTCACCCAAGTTACTGTTCATCATCGTTTTTGGCCTGGTTTTCGTCTGGAATCAACCCAGCAACCCCCCAGGCACTCACAAACATGCGTTTTACTAAACAGAGTACCAAATTACGTACTCAAACTGATATAAATCAGTTCTTAACCACAGATTTTATGTTAAATCATCAGATATAACCCCAGAATTGGGTTTCCCCCAAAACTTAGGGTTCATGCTCAAATTCATAATTCATGATAAATTCACGCATATTCCAAGACAGAACCGAGATAAGAGGTTCAAGGATATACCCAAATACGAATCTTTATATATATAATTATATAATTGTCACTATATATATGTACTTATAAATTATAATCAATAAGTAATGACTTGAGTATCAAGTACTAATAATTTAAATAATACAATTATTATTGGTAATAAATGATAACATATTAGTGAAAACCTAATTAATATAATTATATACGATAGTTATTATATTACTTTTATTATAAGTAATACAATACTATTACAAGTTGTATTTCTCAAACTTGTTTCCCTTAATGTAATTAAAATGATCAATAATATGATTATTTTGTATAAGACTAGTTATTAAATGTAAGTATAATAAATTTAAAACTAAATTTCAATCAAATTAATATGACTAGTATCCTACTTATTATGCGTTTCTGAACAATCTCACGAAAATGACGATTGACATTGGTAGAGAGAGAGAGAGAGAGGGAGGGAGGGAGGATTGTATTACTTAGAGGAGGCAAAAGCTTTGAACTTAGAGACTTGGGCCAGAGATTGCAAAGGGGGAATGAGACACTTACCAAAGCAAAAATGTTATTCTGGCATTATCGTTGGAGGCATTCTTCTTTTTCTTATTTAGAACACCTATTTTCTCATTTATTTTCTAACATTTTTGTTTCTAGTTTAAAATATGAACAATGCATTTATGCTAAAACTCATTATTTTACATTCAAAATAAATTTTAATAAAAGCCTTATTCCTTTATCATATATTTATATTGATGTTTGGGGTTCATTCTATACTCCTTCTATTTTAAGATATAAATACTCTTTTTTATCGCAGATTGTACTCTTATGAGTTAGATATATTTAATGAAATTTAAAAGTAACGTTATTCATACCATCCCCTAATTCTTTCAAATAGTTGACATAAATTCCATACTCCTATTCAGGTGTTTCATTCTAATAATGATCGTGAGTTTATGAATCAATCTTTGGTTGCTTTCTTTCACAAACATGGTATCCTCTATTGAACAACATGTGTTCACACACTACAATAAAATGGCATTGCAGAATGTAAAAATTGATATCTCCTTGAGGTGGCCCATGATTTATGTTTTCTTATGCATGTCCTTAACCATTTTTAGGTTGATGTTATTATGATTGTCGTCTATCTTATCAACTACATGCTTGCTTGTGTCATTGACTACCAAACTCCGTTACACATGTTATCACAATTCTACCATATTCCTTCAGCCTTTAATCTTTACCCTAATATTTTTTAGTTGTGTTATGTTTATGTGTAACAATTCCATCAGGATAAACTTGAGTCTCGCGTACTTAAATGTGTGTTTTTAAGTTATTTAAAATCTTAAAAGGACTATAAATGTTTTCATCCTAATACTAGTAAGTATTATGTGTCTATGGATGTTCAGTTTTGTGAGTAGGCTTCTTACTTTTCTGGATAAATCTCTCTTATTTCTCTTTAGGGTGAGATTGGTTATAATGACTCGTGTTTTGCGTTATGTAAGAAGTTAATCACAGATGCCTTGTGAGTGAAAATTGTTGGGTTTTAGGGAGTTTCCTTCCCACACACTTTAGCTAAAACACCTTGAATATTGATGCACAAGTTTGAGGTAAGAGATGAGCCCAAGAGGGGACTTTTGGGAGGTACACGTGACAATGCACGTCATATGGGGATATGACGTGCAAGGGAATTTTGGTTTACATGTCTTCTACATTATCCTAGGAAGTTTAGGGTAGAATTTCACAGCTTTTGGAGGTGCACGTTATATGGGGATATGACGTACATTATGGCGTGCAGCCATATTTTTGTACCGTCACCTTGATTTTGTTATTCTAAACATCTTTTTCCAAAGGGGCATGTTGGAATTATGGATATTTTGGCGTGTATGGATGCGGGAGAGTTATAGCTTGTTCCATCAAAACTACGTCGTTTTGATGCTGGGATTCATTTAACCAAAACAACGTCGTTTTGGGGTGTGGAGGTGTTTATATAAAGAGGTGAAGACTCCTTGTTTTAGGTTTAGGGTTCTCTTCTTCAGCCGCTGCAACCATCGCAGAGAGAGAGAGAGAGAGAGAGAGAGAGAGGGGGGGGGGGGGGGGGGAAGAAGAGCTTCTGGTCGTGGTTGCTGCGGTGGTGTTTCCGTGGGCGGACGGCGTTTGAGGGACCAGTAGTTGTTTGCTAAGTTTAGAAAATGTGAATTTTGGATGCAGGAGGTCCATTTTCTTGGCCATGTGGTGTCAGTTGAGGGAGTTAGGGTGGACCCAGCCAAGATTAAGGCTGTGGCATCGTGGGGGAGGCCAACCAATGTTTTCGAGATTCGTAGCTTTCTTGGCTTGGCAGAGTATTACTGTCATTTTGTAGAGGGATTCTCCCGTTTGGCAGCTCCTATGACGGCGTTGACCCGAAAGGGAGTGAAGTTTGAGTGGATTGACAAGTGTCAGCAGGCGTTTGAGGCTCTCAAAACCCGTTTGACCACTGCACCGGTATTGAGGTTACCTCGGGAGGATATCCCATATGAGGTATATTGTGATGCGTCCAGGGTTGGTTTGGGGTGTGTGCTTATGCAGGAGCACAGTGTGGTAGTTTATGGGTCGAGGCAGCTGAAGCCTCATGAGCAGAATTACCCTACCCAGGATCTTGAGTTGGCGGCTGTCATCTTTGCTTTGAAGAGTTGGCAACATTACCTTTTGGGGGAGAAGTTCGTAGTGTTTTCTGATCACAAGAGCCTTCAGTACATGTTTACTCAGAAGGACTTGAATTTGAGGCAGAGGAGATGGGTGGAGTATTTGCAGACCTTTGACTTTACTTTTGCCTATACCCCGGGCAAGGATAATATTATGGCTGACGCGTTGAGTAGAAAAGGGAAAGTTGAGGTGGCCGTGAAAGAGTAGAAGCTGATGAAACAATTGGCGATGTTACAGCTTTAGCCTGTTGTTTATGATGGTGGGACAGTCCTAAGTCCTTTGGTTGTTGTGCCTGAGCTGTACCAGTGTGTCCGGGAGGGACAGTTGGGTGACATTGAGTGTGAGGCTCTCTGTGCCCGTATTGAGGCTGGTGAGCTATCTGAGGGCTGGACAGAGGGTCCTGAGCATGAGTTGTCTTTTCAGGGGCGGCTGGTAGTAGCTTCTTCTCTTCGGGATGAGGTGATGAGGGAGTTTCATCAGTCTAGGCTTGCCGTGCATCCAGGGGGTACGAAGATGTATCATGCGCTTTGGGGCCATTTTTGGCGGCCTGGGATGAAACGTGATGTAGCTGCTTTTGTTTCGAGGTGCCTCACTTGTCAACAAGTGAAGGCTGAGCACCAGCGGCCGGTGGGCATGTTACAGCCGTTGCCAATAGCCGAATGGAAGTGGGACCACATAGCGATGGACTTTGTCACTGGACTTCCACCCACCGCTGGGCGGAAGGACATGATATGGGTGATTGTGGACCGGCTGACTAAGTCGGCCCATTTCCTTGCTGTCCGCGAGCGGGATTTCATTAGGGCCTTAAGTTAGCTGTATGTGAACGAGGTGGTGAGACTGTGTTGGATCAAACCCAGAATTTGGATAATGCCGTTAAAGCCTTATGTAATTTGATCTGAGATCTTTTGTGTTTATTTGATCATTGCAGAAGGTATGTCACTAATCCAAAGATGCACTCGTGAGAGCAAAGCTAAGGACAGGATACATAATCCTGATCCGGACAAGAGTTAGTGTCGTCAAACACTTGGTAAATAACCAAGTAACAATAAGTGCGGAGTAAGGAAAATAAATGCGGAGTAACGATAAGTGCGGAGTAAGGAAAATAAGTGCGGAGTAAGGAAAATAGATGCGGAGTAAGGAATCCGGACTTATTACTCGCCCGGAGTAAGGAACTTACATACGGAGTAAGGAACTTACACACGGAGTAAGGAACTTACACACGGAGTAAGGAACTTACATACGGAGTAAGGAACTTACATGCGGAGTAAGGAAAGCGACACGGACTAAGGATTCTAGTCCCTGAATAGATACGGAGTAAGCAACCACCGACACGGAGTAAGGTTCCAGCTTCATTAACTACGGATAAGGAAAACTACACCGGACCAAGAAGACACTGCTCCAATGAAACCGCATTTAAAGTTATCGGCTCGTCTTGTCCGATGTAAGACGAATGCATTTAGAACAAGAAGAATCTTACACGTGGATCATCCTGGATATGTGGACACAACCTTAATTGTATCTCGAACTCACAAAGACACTTATACTCTTCAAATCCAAGATCTTGAGCTCCACGATCCGCGGCGGTCAAGGCGGATAGATTACCAGGGATAGTTAGTGCGGAACGCATTCCGAACTTCAAGTTCCAAGGTTGTCTCTTAGGAATGTTTTGTATAAATATTCATACTTATACTTCATGTAAAAAAAGGGTGAGCTAGAGCGAAGAAGTGCAAAAATATAGAAAAGGCACTTGGCTAGTGTGTGAATTCAAAGTTGTAAACAGAGTGTAAGAGAGTGTTTGCTTCTATTTTGTTGTAATCACTTTGTGATAATAAAAACAAAATACTTCCACTATCTGGTTATCTTCCGCAGTGATATTATCACTTAAACTAGATAAGTCTTTGTGTCTTGAGAGAAAAGAAAGAGTTCGAATAAGAGCCTATTCACCCCCCCTTTAGGCTCCAAGGGACCATCAGACTGCACGGGGTGCCATCATCAATTGTATCCAACAGGGATTCGAGGTTTACTTCTCGTTTTTGGGCAGGTTTGCAGGAGGATATGGGGACAAAGCTTAACTTGAGTACATCTTTTCACCCTGAGACTGACGATCAGACGGAGAGGACGAATCAGACCATGGAGGACATGTTGAGGGCTTGTGTGCTAAATTTTGGGGGTTCGTGGGCAACTCACCTTCCTTTGGTGGAGTTTGCCTACAATAACAGTTATCAGGCATCCATTGGGATGGCCCCTTTTGAAGCGTTGTATGGGAGGCCGTGCTGATCACCCTTGTGTTGGACTGAGGTAGGAGAGGCAGCTCTCTTGGGACCACAGTTGGTTCAAGAGGCTACTAAGAAGGTCCAGTTGATTCGTCAGCGCTTGTTATCAGCCCAGAGTCGACAGAAATCTTATGCAGATCAGCGGCGATGACCTTTGGAGTTTTCTGTGGGCGATCATGTGTTTCTCCGTGTCTCTCCACGAGGTGGATATCGGCGCTTTGGGAGAGGTTCCAAACTCTCTCCCCGGTTCATTGGTCTTTTTGAGGTTATAGCTCGTGTGGGGCCTGTAGCTTACCGGTTAGCATTGCCACCGCGATTGAGTCGGGTACACAATGTGTTCCATGTGTCCCAGTTGAGGAAGTATCATCCTGACCCCACTCACGTGATCGATTGGGGGACTTTGGACATTAAGGATGACATGTCCGTTGTTGAGGCCCCTATCCGTATCCTAGATCGGCGGGAGAAGCTTTTGCGTGGTCGTGTTATTCCTTTGGTTCGCGTGTTATGGCAGCACCGTGGCATTGAGGAGGATACATGGGAACGTGAGTCCGTGATGCGTGAGCAGCACCCAGAGTTGTTCGAGGACGAACAATCTTAAGGGTGAGAGGCGGCTGTAGTGATGTGTTTTCTTATATGTGGTTCGTGATTTGGTGTACTTGTATTTGTATTTGTAGACTGACATTTGTATTTATATTGAGATATGTTTTGAGATTGCAATGTGTTTGAGATGTCCTGTTATGTTGTGTGATCCATCTGGGCATTGTGGCTTGCTGTCTTGCAAATGGGCTGCATGTGTTTATTTTTCTTGCATGTTGTTTCTTTTCGAAGACGAAAAGTCTTAAAGGGGAGAGGATGTAATGACCCGTGTTTTGTGGTATGTAAGAAGTTAATCACAGATGCCTTGTGAGTGGAAATTGTTGGGTTTTAAGGAGTTTCCTTCCCACACACTTTAGCTAAAACACCTTGAATATTGATGCACAAGTTTGAGGTAAGAGGTGAGCCCAAGAGGGGACTTTTGGGAGGTGCACGTGACAATGCACGTCATATGGAGATATTACGTGCAAGGGGATTTTGGTTTACCTGTCTTCTACATGATCGTAGGAAGTTTGGGGTAGAATTTCACAGCTTTTGGAGGTGCACGTCATATGAGGATATGACGTGCATTATGGCGTGCAACCATATTTTTGTACTGTCACCTTGGTTTTATTGTTCTAAACATCTTTTTCCAAAGGGGCATGTTGGAATTATGGATATTTTGGCGTGTATGGATGCGGGAGAGTTGTAGCTTGTTCCATCAAACCTACGTCGTTTTGATGCTGGGATTCATTTAACCAAAACGACGTCGTTTTGGGGTGTGGAGGTGTCTATATAAAGAGGTGAAGACTCCTTGTTTTAGATTTAGGGTTCTCTTCTTCAGCCGCTGCAGCCGTCGCAGAGAGAGAGAGAGAGAGAGAGAGAGAGAGAGAGAGAGAGAGAGGGAAGAAGAGCTTCTGGTCGTGGTTGTTGCGATGGTGTTTCCGTGGGTGGACGGCGTTTGGCGTGGAGGCTAAGGCGTGAAGGAATCTTTTGAGGTAGGGGTTCTGTCTTCTTGTACCTAATCCGGGGTTAGGCCTTGTGGTGAATGAACCGTTGGATATCGTTCTTGTTATTATATTATTTATATGTAAATTCATATAGGTGTGATCTCTTATATGGATGTTGGCCTTCAATGGCGTTTTGTTTGGATATATGTATATATGCATGCCAAGTGTTTGAAATTATGCTTGTGAGGCTGTGCATATTATGTGTTTGAGATTATGCCTGTGAGGCCACGCATGTCAAGTGTTTGAAATTAAGCCTGTGAGGCTGTGCATATTATGTGTTTGAGATTATATCTGTGTGGCTGGGTTGTGAGCCTGTGAATGTATGCATGCTAAGTGTTTGATGTTATTCCTGTGTGACTAAGCATACTAAGTGTTTGATGTTATACCTGTATGGCCATGTGTGCTGCGTGTTTGCTTGTACACCCGGTGGCTGTGGAAGCCCGGGACTGTTTTGTGGAACCCGGTGGCTGTGGAAGCCCGGGACTGTTCTTGGAACCTGGTGGTTGTGGAAGCCCGGGACTGCTCTTGGAACCCGGTGGCTGTGGAAGCTCGGGATTGTTCATGTGTGGAAAAGATTGTGTTTGCTGATGTGATTTGTTATTCTCTGTTAAAATAATTTGTATCACGACACTGCACTAGTACACGTTTTCATGTAGATGCTAGGAGCATAAGATTGGTTGGGGAGACATGATCCCTACTGAGCTGTGGTTGCTCACCCCTCCTACCATGTTATTTTCTTTACAGGGACCTACAGACGTTAGGTGGGGAACACCAAGGTGGAAGACCTGTTTGTGGCTTGCTTATTGTTATTTGAGTTTTGTTGTTTTTGTGAGCTTTGTAACCCCAGTGTGGAAATATTGTAATAAGGAGTTTAATGTAATAAAGGCATGTTTGGACACGTTTGGAATGTTGGAACTTAATAAATATATGAATGTTGATAACTCTGAAATTTGTCATTAAATTTGTATATAATTTATGGGCTTTAATTTAATATTCTGTTGAATTAATGTATTTTTATAATAGTTTTTCCCAATTTTAATTAATTACTGTTTTGTTCACTTTTATAGTTTTAATATTAATTTTGATGGTTTTTAATGTTAAATTAATTATTCCAATTTTAATATTATTTGTTTAGGCTTAATTGGTAATTATACTAAATAATTTTTGAGTTAATTGAATTATGTTTGTATTTTTATTTTAATGTTTTGTGGTTCACTTTTATTATTATTATCATTATTATTTTGGGTGCATTGTACGTAGGTTGGAAAGCATATTGGGAAGGAGCATTAAGGTGTGGGGACCACGTTGGATTAAGGTAGAAGAGGAAGAGGAAGCAAAACATTACGTGGTGGGAAAGAATTAAATGGAAAGAAAGAGAATATGCTACGTGGATATGCATTGAATTATTTGAAGAGAATTGGCAACCGAGTGCAGTATATTTGCATTCAACCTCACGTAATTGAATTGTGGGATATGCATTAAAATACCCACCACGCGAGCCCTTGAAGACGTCTGAAGCGAAGACCCATGCGGCGCTGCCCATCATCTGCTCAACGCCGTTGCCCATCACCCATGCGATCGGTTGCATGCCTTTACCATTCTTCCATCACGCAGCAACGCCCAAAATGTAGTGCCTTCATTCCGTCGCTTCAGCCCACCTCCAATCTCCATCTCTTATCACGCAGACATTGCCTAGCACAGAGAAGACCCATCACGTCCAGGCCAGCAGGAGGGTGCTGCGCCACCAATTTCCATCGACGACGCCCAGCGCTGCCAAGGAATCACGATTCCAGCCCATCAATTCCCACATCAGGCAGGCCTTTGGTGCGACATATTTTATTTTTTTATGAATTAATTTTTTGTATTTGATTTAACTTTAAACTTCTATTGTTATTTTGAATCTTGGTTCTTCAATTTGATAATTTATTTAGGTGCTATGATTTGTAATTCGTTCCTCTATCTGTTTTAAATTCTTTGCAATTAATTTGCGGTTGTAGTTAATTGTGGATTGTTTAAAGCATGATTTTTAATTGTGATTAATTCGCGGTTGTGGTTAATTAATTTTGAGATGTGAAGATTATTTTTCGTAGTAAATGATTTAGTCTTCCGAATGCAAAACATAATCGTCCTTAGAATTAGTACGAGTTCAAGTCTGATTTCTAGTGCGAATTCATAATTTAATTATAATCATGGAGTCTTGGTTTAATTGAATTATGAGGCCTTAAATATGTTATTGTATTTTTAGAAGATAATGATAAATAATAATTGAAGAGAGAGATTAAATCATTTACGTCTTTAACTCATTAATTTTCTTTACATATTTTATTTTATTTTAATTTAATTCAATCAAAAACCTCCCAATTTTCTAACTTAGATTTTCTTTATTTATTTTTGTTGAAGAATAAGTTGAATTAAATTTTATAAGTCCTCCGGTTAGTGAACGACCTATGTTAGCCCTATGCTATACTTAGTTTAAATTTTATTTGAAGTGCGTGTGTGACAAACACCCCTTTCAAATGTCTCCGAAAAAGAAATGTGAAGTGTATGTTGTATTCTAACCCTTTATCCAAACTCGGGTAAAGGGAGGGTCACGTTCCGGTCTCCTCAGGTTGGAAACCCAGGCCGTGACATTGGTAGTATGGGAGAGTAACAAATATGGTTGGATAAAAAAGAAAGTGTGAATTTTAGGGAAGAGGAAGGATTCAACTATTATATGTGAGTGGGGGGGGGGGGGTGGTCTTTGGCTGCTCCTAATCCTATAGTAGCTGGACCAAGTAAGAGTGACAAGTCAATTCGAGTGTTTGAAAAATACTACTCAGATGAAATGTTACTCTCGAGTCCGATCCTCCTCTTGATGACACTATCATGCCATCAATAGATTCTTCTGGGATTGACCCTGCAACACAAACTTCCACTAAAGTACTTGATTTTACATATATAGTTTCAAATTCGCATGATATCTTGTCTTTTAACCCAATAGGTTTAGACAATTCCGTGAGTCAGAGATACCCTCTTTGTGATCATAGAGATCCTGATAGATTGAGTTTTTCAAAGTCCTCTTCTAATATTGTTTATTTTATTTGACTTCATCTCTTATCATTGTCTGTCTAAATTTCATCTTTCTTTTACTCTTTAGTTGTCTTCTATTTCTATTTTTAACCATTTTCAGGAAGCTCTTAGAGATTTCAAATAAAAATCTGTTATAGTAAAGAAAATGAAAGCCTTAAAAACATAATTCAACCTACAAAGTGTGTTTGGTATACTAGTTTTCTAAATAAAGTAATACTTTATTCAAATCCTGATTTGGCTACTCCTAATTCTATAGTAGTTGAACCAAGTAAGAGTGACAAGTCAACTCGAGTGTTTGAAAAATACTACTCAGATGAAATGTTATTCTCGAGTCCGATCCTCCTCTTGATGACACTATCATGCCATTAAGAGATTCTTCTGGATTGACCCTGCAACACAAATTTCCACCAAGGTATTTGATTTTACATCTATAGTTCTAAATTCACATGATATCTTGTCTTTTAACCCTATAGGTTCAGACAATTCCGTGAGTCAGAGATACCCTCTTCATGATCATAAAAAGCATGATAGATTGAGTTTTTAAAAGTCTTCTTCTAATATTATTTATTTTATTTTTGACTTCATCTCTTATCATTGTTTATCTAAATTTCATCTTTCTTGTACTCTTTAGTTATCTTCTATTTCTATTCTTAGCCATTTTCAGGAAGTTCTTAAAGATTTCAAATAAAAATTTATTATAGTAAAGAAAATGAAAGCCTTCAAAACAGAATTCAACCTACAAAGTGTGTTTGGTATAGTAGTTTTCTAAATAAAGTATTACTTTATTCAAATTCTGATTTGAATAAAATAATTATTTTTGAAAATAAGTTTTAGTTGTTTTTTATTTTTAAAATCAAATTCAATTTTTTTTAAAAATTTCCTGTCTTTCATCTATTATATTATCGTATTATATATATATATATACCAAATTTTCATGGGATTCGATTTTTAAAACTTACTGTTGGACCCCATTTTTATCCGGGTTGGACATACACATTTATTTTTCACTTTAAACTTCGTTCCTATTTGTCAATCACTTTGTACATATAAATAAAGAAACGTGACCGTCGATTCGAAGAGAGATTTTAATGAATTCTTTAAAAAGGATTTCAAATACTAAAAATCCAGTCCTAAGGGATAGAAAATCAAATATCAGGATTAGCGCTTTCGACCGTGCTTAAATCCGAGGTCAAACGAAGAAGTTATGGTCAAAGCCGTATTTGGACCGGTAATGGTGGTCAACTAGCAGCCAATATTCAAAACGACACTCCGGATTAGGTCAAGAATCTCATTTTCTTAACCCTCTCATTATTCTAAAAATTTTGACGTATATATTGCATATATTCGCTCACAAAGCTTATTTTTGAAAAATCAAAAAATATATTTTCCAGTAATAAAGCAGCTTCGGGACATGCAATATAGGCTTGGCACAAAAAATAAAATCATTTCAAAATAAAAAAGGACACGCGGTCTCTCGTCACGATGCCCCGAGTTCAAAAATAATTTTCTTAATTTTTTTTGAAACCCGAGTTATCTTTCCGATCCCAAAAACCTAAAAGCGCCATTTAACTCTATTCAGTTGAAAAAGTCAAAAACCCTAGCCGTCACCCTCTCTTTTCCCTCCATGTCTTGTGCACATGTCATTGTTTTAGTGGTCGAAATAAAAAAACAAAAAAAGCAAAAGCAAAAATAATAAAAACAAAAAACAAAAAAGAAGAATATTCTCACGCCTCTCCTCTCTAGCGCGTCGTCTTCCCTTCTCTCTCCCCTGCGTCATCTTCCTCATCCACGCCGGGCAGCATCATGCCTACCCCTCTCAGCCATGCCCCTACCTCCTTTTCTCTTTCTCCACGCCGCCTCCATCAAACCTCAACCCTAATCCTTCATCTATATATACAATCACACATCAAACTATTTCAGGGGCTCTCTTCACGATCCAAAAATAAAATCAAAAATTCACTCTTCAATCTCCATCTCCTCCCTCAAATCCCTCTAGAGAGTTCCCCTGGCTGGAAATTGCGACCGCTGGCCGTGCGTTTGTTCCACCCCTGCCCTGAGCCGCCGCCTTTTGTTGACGCTGTCGCCCCTCCATGACGCTGTTAGCCTGTGTTAGCCTGTTACCACACCTCCACAGCCCAAGCCCCCTGAACGGCAGACACAACGCCAACCCCACCCAAGGCGCGACTTCCAACGTCCTTGACTACACATCCAATCACTCATGGGGCAGTCGCTGCCCTCCGTTGTCACTAACTACAAAGCCCCTCGCGATTCCGCACTGCCGCATCACCATCCCCGCCAACACTACCTCTGACCCAAAGCAAGCCTCGCTACAGCCTTCACCAAACCACGATGCCATCCTACGAGGCCTTCACTTCCTTGCACCTCCTAGCTTCACTGCCAGCCCATGGTTACCCTTACACAAGAGAGCACAAAAAAAAGGTTGATTCACTAGCTTGGATTGAACAGAGGTTGGCTATGGATGTCTTTGATTTTATTTTTGTTTGTTAAAACCTGGTGTGGCTATATAACGTCTGATATTCTGTTTTGGGACCTATTTTATTTATGTTTTGTTTGATAATTTGTCTCTGTCGTGAAGCTGTGTTTTGCATGTGTTCGATTTTGTTTTCAATTGGAACATCACAGCCTCATCAGGCTAATGATGGTGAGGGATTTAAGACTTTCCTGTCCACTCTATTTCTCTAGTTTGGGACTAGCTTGGTAAATAGTATTGTGGACACCAAGGCCACGTTCGGCCAAGGTGTGAATGGGGGGTTTTTTCCATCTGTTTAAAAGCTCTTTTCTGTGTCCTGCATAGAATCCATGTTTGGAGTCCTAGCATTGTCCATGGTTGAACTAGTATAGGCCTTTCTCTTGCTGTTGTGGCTATGGGTTTTTGTTCGATTTGATTCACGATTGATGTAGTGCGGTTGTGTGTTTATATATAACATGTCATGTTCCATGTATGCTAGCGGTTTAGAGCCAGTTTGGTGAAAATGGTATTATAGACACTAAGTCCACGGTTGGCCAGTAGTGAATGAGGTTTTTTTTTTTCTATATACAAAAATGATTATTCTTAGGACTTGGGAGTATTGATCAAAGCATTTGAGTCCGTTGTTGTTTTCGTTATTGTTATTATTATTATTATTATTTTTTAACCCCGGTTGTTGTATAGTCTTTTTAACTACTATTTTGCAGGAAGCTTTTATCTTTCTTTTTATTTTTGTTGTTGCTTTATGATTGTAATAAGGTCCTGAGACCTCTCCTCATGTAATGTGTAAATAATTAAAAATAGTGACAAAAAATGAAAAAGGAAAAGAAAAAAAAGAGAAAAAACAAAAGAGAAAAAGAAAGAAAGAAAGAGAAAAGCCTTTTATTTTTGTTGTGGATGTCACAATCACACAAACACGTTTGTATTTTATTCATTTAGTTATTTTATTATTTTTAACTTTATTAGTTTTAAAAAAAAAATAAAAATTCCAAAACAAAAAAAATTCAAAATAATCTTTCTTTTTTATGATTGTGGTTCCCTAAAAAAAGGTCAACATGTTCTTTTAAATTAAGAGTTATATTTTTGATAAAAAAAAATAAAACAAAACAAAACAAAAATAAAACAACAAAACAACAAAACAACAAAACAACAAAACAACAAAACAAAACAAAATAAAATAACATTTTTTTTTTCACACAATAAGATGAAATAGTTTTCTAAAATCAAAAACAACAAAATAACAACAATAATGAAAAAAAATAAAAACAAAAACAAAACAAAACAAAATATATATTTTCAGAAGATTTTTTTAAAACACTTGGCTTTTTAAACACGTAAGTTTTTCTTTTAACTTTTTTTTTTAAATTTCATCATTTTTCACTCATAGCATTGTAAGAAATATGTGTTTTAAATTTTTAACTTTGAACATTGGATTTAGATAATTTAACATTTTGGATTCCTTTAGCTTTTGAATAAATTGGGTTCAACATCTAGCTTAGGTAAATTGAATTTTGAGTAAATTGGATTCAAAGCAAAACAAAAACAAAAACAAAACAAAACAAAAAGAATAACATTAAGATATCCCTTAGAGGCTTAAGATAATTTTGATTTAATTTTAACTTTGATAAAAATTTTTAGAAAAATAAAAAGATTAGACTTTTAGGCCATTTTTGACATCACCTTTAAGCAAATAGTTAAAACAAATTAGAAACTTCTTCCTCCTAAAATAGATACCGAAAGGATGTTGTGGGGGTGCTAATCTTTTCCTGCGCGTAATAGACTTCCGAACCTAACTCTGGCGACGTAGACATTTTTTTTTGTGACCAACTGCACCCCAAAAATAGTTGGTGGCGACTCTGTTCTTTTTCATTCCCCCGGACGAAATCCGGTGATGACACTTACTTTTTTAAAAATATATTATGTTGTACCAAATAAAATTTAATTTTAAAAATTTAAAGTTAAAATTTAATTTTAATAAAAATTCAAGAAACAAAAATACAAAAACAAAAATACGCATCAAACACATTTCGTTATGTATTGCTATGATGCATGAGGGACAACACAGAATTCTAGATTAGATCTTCATTCTCACTACATACAATTTCATCGTACGGGGAAGGAGGGAGAACAGCCCAGATGGATCATTTCAAACTAGATATTCAAAGAAGACCTTCGAAGCTCAAATATTTAAAACTACTGCAAGGGAAACACACTCGCTAAGATAGCTAACCTCAAAACTAGTAAATATTAAAACCTGCTTGATGGCCATTATTATAATGTTCGTGGCAACCCAACCCTTGGGTTACAGCCAGTGGATCATAAGGGAAAAGCGTAAACATGCATTCTTCATTTATCCATTCATGTCTGACTGGGGATCAAGAACATCTTCATGTTTCAGCTGCATAAGGAAAAAAAAAGTCAGCTGACATCTTGTTGAGGTGCAACTCTAATATTCGCAACCTTTGCTTGATTGTGGATTAGTTTCATCCTCTGATACTGTTGTTGCGCTTTCTTTGAACGGAACATGGCTTGAACCCATATAACAGATTTTTCTATGCGCTCTTCAGCTTGTTTCCTGCTGGCTTGGAAGAAGTCCTCCTCCATGTCACTTTCTTCCCTCTCAAGTAAATCCACCCCAACCGGACAAACCTGAAGCCCACGGAAGCCTCTTCTCTTCAAACGCCAGCGCAAAATTGCTTTCTCAAGCACTCCAACGGACCACACAATTTTATGGTACTGTCTCCGCATCTGAAAGCGGCGGAAAGCAGCCTGCATTGAAAAAGTTCGTCAAAAAGGCTTACTGCACTCAGACTGCATGACAAATTTGCTATTAATCTCTGAATTTGTTGATGGTGTCAATAGTAAACACTCATAGAAAATAAGCAGTTCTTGGTATTTTTTTGTTTGTTGATGCTGTCTTGGCTCACTGGCCCCGCATTATTGGGAATGGGAGTAAGGTTTGTTGGTTGGGTTTGGTTTAAATTTGACCTGGCTTACCAATTGTCTGGCTTCAGGTAAGAATCAACTTAAACATCAACTACTTACTAGGCTAGCAGGACAAGACAACAATATACCTGAATTTTAATAGCTTGATGACGCATATTGACGAAATTTCTTCTTATTTTCCAAGTATGAAACCTATGCTGAATTTGAGCAGCTGCATATATCTTTCTACGCGTTGCACGGTTGCGGAAGGCATTCTGGATCTTCATTGCTGCAACAATCTTTCTGGCCTCAACCTCAGAATTAGATTCTTGAACAGCTTTTTTCCACACCTTCAATGAATGATCCCTGAATGCAGCCTGTATACGGGCAGCCGCATCGGCAGCTGTCCGATAAGCTGCCAAAGTATCCTTCAGATACAGCTCATCCTCAGTGAGATTGTTAGGGTCTACAGGTTCAAGAGTACTAATCTGCAATGGGCCGCTGACGTTTCCAGCTATAATCATGTCCCTAAATTGTTCTACTAAAGAAGTTTCTGCAAGATAAGCCCCTAAGCCATCATGGCCCTTCATAGAAGCCAGATCAGCAGCAGTGTATCCTCCAGGATTTTCTGGTGTGGGGTCTGTCACCAAGTTTGGCTTTGCACCTGCAGATAAAAGAGCTGCAACCATTTTCTCCCTGTGAAATAAAATTTCAAATTTGAACAGTCAAAATCCTCTATCACATGCCATCTCAGCATAACACAAATAATTGCCTTAGGAATGGAAAACAATCTATCTTGTTTATGTAGCACTAACAAAAGCAGATCCTAGGTGTCAGTGGCAAGCTTTTGCAAATCGCCAATGCAAGAGTTTTACACTTAAATTAGGATGTAACAACCTAATCATAATTAATATTTTACCTGCCACAGTATGCAGCCCAATGAATAGCTGTCCATCCATAAGTATCCCGGTAATCTAATGAAATGCCTGACCACGCAAACAAATTAGCAGCCCATGTATAACCAAGAATAGCGCACAAGTGAATTACTCCTCGACCTTGATCATCTCGGTGAATGATATTATGCCCTGAAATGATTCTTTCAAACAACCACACCTGTAATCTATTCTTCAAAGCAAGCTCAAACAAGCTGTCCTTTATTCGTGAAACCGAGACTTTATCATCCTCATTCAATTTGAGAAAAGAAGTCCAACTATCATTAATGTGTGAGGTTTTGAACATAAACTCGTGTGCTACCTTTAAGACAAGTTGTGATGCTTTACTTGATGGAATGGTGGGTCTGTTAGAGGTAGAAAAGAGCAAATGTGCAAGCCTCGCCTGAACTTGACACTCTTCCAAATTCGACTTGTCTTCAGCAGATATTTTATGCTCATTAGCAAAGGGAGCACGATACTCAAATGTTAACATTTGACTGATAGGCTTACGTCCATCAAAACTGAAAAAGAAATTTACTTGTCCAGAAGCATGCGGTGGAATGAAACAGCGAAATACCCCAACTTGAACAGCCTCCACAGGAACGCGCACATTGCCACAAACACAAAGTAGATTTCTTTTTTTATGACCCTGATTGTCCCCTTGAAAGCATCCAATTACCAGAATCTGCATCAGAAATTAACCGAAGTTCAAAATGCTGCAATACACAAAAGGAAAACAAAAAACAATGTGAAGTGGATAATCGTATGAAACCTTTGTTTCTTCAGTTGAGAAAGCCCATGTGGGGGAGATTTCATTTATATTGAATATTTTCTCTGAAACGTTACTTTGATAATTATCCATCAGTGGAGACACAGTTGAATCATGAACAAATTTCGGGGACAAATGTAATGGATTTGTAACTGATCGTGGAGAATTAGTCATGGTGCAATTCATCCACCTTCCAAAACTGCCTTCAGTTTGCAAAGCATCTTTGACTAATATGCCCAATGACTCACCAGGGGTCAAGATAATGGAATCCCTTTTTCCCTCATCTAAACTTGCCTGACACTCCATATTTCTTAATGCAGCTGTGTCCAGGAAATCAAGATGTGCATGGTTGTTTGTGGCAACTGGCTTGGTTCCCAAACATGTAAGGTCTGCTTGCATGTTTCTACCTGTAGAAGGGCTACCCTGAAAAGGTTAGATGAATAATTACTTAATGTGCACTGTCTGGCAAACGAGACAAAGGTTAACTCCAAAATAAATCAAAAGCATAAACATTGATTTTGTCTTTACAAGGGACGGAGAGGTACAAGATTTGGATGAATGACAAGAAGAAAAGCTAAAGTCTACTAAGGTGTATATTACACCGACTTCAAAGTCATTAACTAAATGAAAATGAGCAAAGAGATTTAAAAGCAAAACGAGGAGGAAATAAGGTTGAAGTTTGACATACACCAACTTCAGAGTCATTGACTACATACTCATCTTGCCCGAAGCATGTCATATTCTCTGTTGATAAAAAAATTGAAAAAGAAAATAAGAAAACTTAGTAGTTTTCAGTTGAACTATCTTAACCAAAAGTTGCATTTAAAATTTGAACAACTACCTCCTCCAGTTGTAATTGATTCAACAGGATCATTTATCGCCACAAGCTCTTCCCATTCAAGCGTGTTAATCTCATGAAGTCTCATTTCATGACTTCTGAGTGTTGCACTTTTCCCATGCTCTGAAAATTTTCCATAGGAGGAAAGGTCAGGTCTTTATATAAATAGTAAATTCTATATTTTCACCAACTCAAAACAAATTAAATGACAACGTTTGCATATAATTTGTTTATAGGCCATAGGATTGGAGCAGCTGCTCTATTTTCCTGGTAAATTTAATTCCAGTAAATTTTCTCCAAAACGTAAAATCATTATCAGAAGGGTAGCATTACATGTTGACTTTACAGATGCCCAACTGTCATTACCTGAGTGATCTTTCTCAGCAGCATAATAAGCACAATCAGCCACATAATCACTTTTTTCTGATAAAAGCCAAGGAGCAGATGGGTTGGAATGGATTGAACTAGAATTTAAATTCACAGGCATGACTGTAGAAGATGGCGACTGTATCATTTGTCAAACACAGGCATACAACAGGACCATTAGCACATCTTGGTAGTTTCAGAGAGAATGACATGAGAAAAGCTTATAAAGTATTTGACTTTGACAGGCATACAGAACGATTATTTTCCAAGGCGCATAATGGTTGTATGAACGGCATTTAACCTAAAGCCACTAAACATGCTTGAGTAAGCATGAAATATCTGGAATGCACGTTTTCAATGCTAAAACTAGAAATCCTTTCTGACATAGTGCCAAAAGAAGTGACTACAAATCTAAGAAGATGAAAAACTACACTACAAATGAATGATTATAAAGAAAAAGACACATGTGCATGCTGGAGAGAGAGTGAGGGAATCAAAATCAATGAAACAACTAAATTGATTCACAGAATGGACTGCCCGAACAAGAAACAAGAACTTCCAATCACACAGTTACAAACGTCTCAGTAGCGTGGATATCTAATAAAACAGATCATTAGAAGTAAAGTAATGAACAACCTCTTGTGTCTCACGATAATGAACAAAGACTATGTTCTCCAACTTCCTGAACACAAAAAAACAAAAAAACAAAAAAACAAAAAAACAAAAAAACAAAAAAACAAAAGAGAGAGAATGATATATATATATATTCAGTAAAAGAAGTATCATATTGCTATTAATATAACATGACATTATCAAATGCTTACAAAACGCAATCTTTAGAGCTAGGAGTTTTTTAAGAATAATAATTTTTTAAAAAAAGACAAGTAGTTTTGTTGGTGAATGAGTATTACATACTTATCAAGTAGCCAGTAACACCTGCGAACGAAGGTCATATTATCTTCCCCATGTGCATAATATACATGAAGTCTTTCTTCATCACCAACCTGCGTCAAGAAAAATAAAGCCTGCAATGTCAACTGAATATATAATTCAGTCCAGATTACTAATTATCCACCCACTTGAATCCTACTGACATGTAAATTAAACAGGAAGAGCCTTTCCTTATGATATACAACATGTCGAACTAAAAATCACAGGAAAGGAATCAAAAAGGGCACATTGAGAAATGGTAATTAAATAGGTAACATTTTTTTTTGGCTTTTTGAATTTATTTCCACACCATATATAATGCTAAAAAAATGACAACCCTCACTTTTAAATGCTCATGAGCTTCTTTGACACTCTTCCCATCCTTTTTCTTTTTCCAGTTATGACCATCTTTGCGAAAGTTCCTCAGCATTCTACGATCAAACAACACCACTGTACCACCTGTCACAGTGCTACAGAACTAATTAACTAGACAAAATGAGGATGAAATAAATAAATAAATAAAATAAGGAGATGTCAAAATTATTGTTGCCATAGTTTACATTATAAGACGTCCCAAAAGCAATTTATTTGGCATCAATTGAACATGTCGATCATGATTAGTGGCAGAATATGATGATACTTAGGTATTTAATATCCAACAACTCATACTCACTATGGGAATTCATCAAGTGAAGCCAGGAACACATAGTCAACACCTTTAATTAAACAAAAATTGGAATGCGAGCTTAAGAGGACACTTTGAAATGACTAGGATTAAAACAAAAAAGAAAAAACTATTATTGATGGATCTCCCTCGCTCCACCAATCCATACCTTGATATTTAATTAACTTACCAGTTTAGATTTGCATGATGCATTACATTAAAACTAGATTATTTTATTATTTTAAAAAAACTATATACTAAAACAGCATAACTTTAATTTGAAAAATATTAAAATAACAGGTATCATACGGTAGAGAATCCTATCCTAATTCATAACTGACGAGATAGTACTGGCCGTAGTTCAACAATCATCCCACAGGCAGAAAGCCACAAATTCAATATCACCCAAAGGGACGACACCTCACCCAAAGGTGTCCCATTTTGCCAGCTGAACTGCCTCTTGGGGCAAAGAGACAGCAGTGATTGTTTGGACTTTCGGATGCTACAGAGTTTTGAACTGTTAGAATGTGGCGCGCATCCGGTCCACTTAATGTCCATTCGACGTGGCTACGCCAGCCACACATTGCGCGCCAACTCCATATATGGCAGTTGTATGTTAGATTCGATCCTCTCGATTATTTGGTTGATGAAACAAACGAGGAGTTTATAAGTTAATGAGTGGGGGCGGGCATATATGCATGTTTGGGTTGGGAAACGTCCATGGCATTCTGATATATTTACACATGTACGCATTAATTAACCAGCTAGCAGTTACTTGTGGGTAAGTTCACCGGCTTGACGTTGACGCTGAAACAAGTATAGTTGCAAAGTATTGCATGAATCTCGTTGGGTCGGAGCCATCTGAATCTTGCTTCCTCGACCATGCTTACAAAATCCAAATCTGTTTCATGAAACATGGAGCCGTGCAGCAAATTAATGGTCTGTTCAGCAACAAATAATATACCCAGTTTTTTTGTTGTTTTTTTTTCCCTGAAAAAATCTTGAAAATTCTCTCCCTCCCTCCCTCCCTCCCTCCCCCTTAAAATAATAATAATATTAAAAGCATTTTTGTAATAATATTAAATAAATAAATAAAAACACTTTCAAAAATGAGACACCAACTAATAATCCTTAACTCGTTAAAAGAAAAAGAAAAAAACACACACTTCCCTACTTCCATGAAACACCAAATTTTTCTAGGAAGAAAAAACACCAAAGCTGCAATAATTATTACCAGCTAAACACACACACAGCCCTATAATTATAATATATTCGTACGTACCTTCAAGTGTGTGGAACCCATGGATCTCCCAACCCCAAAGCCGGTGGTCGGCTCTTCTCCTTCTGTTGTCCATCGATCAGAAAACCGGCCACGTACCTGGTTTTCCTCACAATAAAAAATAAGAAAGAAGAGGAATTAAACAATCACCACTTCCACTTAGTATGAATGCCCAGAAAGTTTGTTATTTAAATAAAAACCGGAAACACACGGGAAAAAGGAAAAAAAAAAAGCCAAAACAAGAAGGAGAAGAAAGAAGAAACATAATGGAAATGAAAAAACGGACCGCGAGACGGATGGGACAGCGTTATTATTCTTTTATGACATCTTTATTGCTGTATTACTGTTATTTCTTATTGGCTGCCAGAAACGGGAATCTTTCCCTCCCTACTACTAATCACATATGCAATCTACTTTGTCCACGGCATTATCCTAATCACAGAAGCAATCTAACCTACGTCACCCAGATGACACAGCATCGGCTATTCCTTTGTTTGTTTACTCCAATTTGGACTCCTTTGGAGTTTAAAGCAAATTTGCTCAGCTCCAACTAATAAAAAAAATACAAATGGTCGACCCAGCCTCCGCTCTCTTTTTATTATATATATACTTTTATTTAACTTCACTAATTTTATTATAATAATAAAAATATAATTTAAATGATTAAATATTAATCTAACGGTTTGGATTAAAGATTCTTATAAAACTAGCTCTATATTCTTTATATATGGGATGCTAAAAGGGTCTGCGGCTCGGGTGCTGACCCGTAAAATGGGACAGGTTGGGCCATAAAATTTGAACCCATTTAATAATAGGCCTAAACAGTTTGCAGCACTCAACCAGCAATTTAAACAGGTTTGGCCCGTTGGACCGACTCACGGGCCATGCCTTTAATTCAGCCCTAGGCCAATTAGTCACCCAATCCACCTACCCGAGTCAAGCAAGCCATGGATCCCAGCAAGCCCAGCAGCCCAATCAAGTTTTCTTTTATTTTTATAACATTTAATAATAATTATTAAAATTGGTAACCTAAAACCTAAATATCTAATCGTCTAATGGCTTGTCTTGCAGTCTGTGCTGCACCACTTCTCTCTTCTTCTCTTTTTTCCTTTTCAGGTCTTTTTTTTTTTTTTTTTTTTTCTTTTTCTCTGCTCATTGTCTTCTCACCGATGGCCACGACTCATGCTGACGCTGTCTGTCCTCTTGCCATCACCTTTGACTGTCCTTGCCTCTGGTAGAGCTTGCTGACGCCGTCGCCTTCGTCCTCTTGCCGCCCGGCCGATCGGAATTGTCAAATCTGGGTTATGCCTTGCAAAATATTAAAATAACAACACAACAATCAGATAAATAAGATTGTTATTTTTTTTACATTATTTGTTTTTTTTAAACGCTCAATCCTTAGGTTAGCTCGCCCCGCATGCAGGTTGGCTAGGTCTAAAAATCTTAATCAATTTAAAAGCGAACCTAAATACGCTATGCCCATTAAGCCGTTTAGTCCGTCCCAATCCAACCCAGCCCACCCGTTTAATACTATGTACATATTAAAGTCATCATTATATTACTAAAGAGAAAAAAAAAATAATGAGCATAATTGTGTTTCATTAACATCATATAATATGTATAAAAACTAAAAATAATAAAAGTAAAATTTTTAAAAAACTCACGTTCCACGTCAGATGTAAAGATAACGCCAGAATTACTGTGACCCGTTTCACGGGCCACCAAACAAATGGTAATTTCCAGATTATTAGCACCTGGCAACCCCCACAAAGCACCGTCCCAGGTTGTTTTTTAAATCATCTCCACACTACGGTCTTCATATATATAGGTTCTCCCATTTGCGTATGTGTATTTGGCCGACACAGTCACACAGAACACCAGCGCCTTAGTTGCATAGGGAGGGAGGTAGGCAGGGAGGGGGGTAGGGAGGGAGAGAGAGATGGCTCGGTCGAGAGACATCGATGACCTACCCAAGAACGCCGCGAATTACACTGCTTTAACGCCGTTGGTGTTTCTGGAGAGAGCTGCTCTGGTCCATCCTCACCGGAAATCTGTGGTCCACGGATCGCTCCACTACACCTGGGTCCAGACTTACCAGAGATGTCGTCGCCTAGCCTCTGCTCTTTCCAAGCAATCCATCGGGTTCGGTAGCACGGTACTTTCAATTCCCAATCCATCCCTCCTTGCGTAATATAACACAACACAGCACAACACATCTTAAGTTAATTACAATTTTAAAAAAAGAGAAGCAGCTAAGAAAAGAAAACGAAAAGAAGTTAATCCACTTCACCTTCGCTGGTCTGTTTATTGCGTCCTCCCCTGCACCCACCAAAACGTGTGTGAACTCATGCAATTTTATTACAGAGCTCCCATGAAGGTTTTTTATTTTTTTTATTTTTTTTACTGGTCAATGCTTCTAATAAATCTTACTGCTAATTTTATTGTTGGTTCTGTTTATTTTTTTACCTTCCACTTTTGTTACTAATGTTTACTGGATCGCGGATCAGTGTAATTAATAGGGATTTTCAAAATCGGGTAACTCGAACTCCTGAAGACTAATTTGAACCACTTTTTTTTTAAATAAAAAAATCTGAAAAATGAAAATGCATCGATTGTCCATTTTGTTAATACAAATTCCAATTTATGGAAATTTGTGTGATTTTTTTTCCCACGGGCGTGAAATTATTAGTTTTAATTGACTTTTCAATATACAGTCCAGGGTTCAGGAGCACTTTGATTTGCATGTCCCAGTATATGATAATCTATAGATTGAATTTATTATTTAATTAGTTGGCATGTCTCTTAGGCACTCACAGCCAAAAATTTCAATAAATTTAATTACATAGAATAATATTGGTCACAAATTTAATTCAAAATATGTGCGTTAACTAAAAATTTTATTAAATATCAAATTTTAAAGCACCCGCTAGTTAAATTTTACTAGCCAGTGCTTTAAAGTTTGGTATTTAATAAAAATTTTAGCTAAGACATATTTTGAGTTAAATTTATGGTCAATATTATTTCATATAAGCAAACTTATTGAAATATTTGACTATTAGACTGTGAGTGCTCTTAGTCTAGGCAGTATTATTTGGCTTTTGGATAAATAGGTTAGGAATGCATGGGATGAGAATGACTTTACAGTGGCTTGTCAAATAAGAAATTTACTAAAATGATGTATTTACCTGATCATTTAGGCACTTCAAACCATAAAATTTACTATACTCATGAGGTGCAAAAAAGATATTACAAATTAGCATTACTCTGTGTGTTTTAATCTTCTTGTGCATTGTCTCTTATTTTACTGTGATAGAATGTCACTTAAAAGTTGAGTTTTCTATAAGCATGACATGAAAATATTTTTTAAAATATCACATAAGAAAGCTAGTCAACTGTAGCTGAAACTATGTCCTCTGCTTTGTACTTTCAGGTAGCAATAATTGCACCAAATGTTCCTGCAATGTATGAAGCTCATTTTGGAGTTCCAATGTCTGGTGCTGTGGTGAACTGTGTCAACATCCGATTGAATGCTGCTGCCATTGCATTCCTGCTTCAGCACTCATCCTCAGAAATTTTAATGGTGGATCAAGAGTTCTTTTCCTTGGCAGAGGAAGCCTTAAAAATCTGTGCAGAAAAAGGAAAAAACAGTTACAAGCGTCCCCTTCTGATTGTTATAGCTGATGCAAGCTGCGATCCTGCAGCACTGAGGCATGCATTGGGAAAGGGGGCAATTGAATATGAGAAGTTTCTGGAGACTGGTGACCCTGAATATACATGGAGACTACCTGAGGATGAGTGGGAGAGTATTGCTTTGGGTTATACCTCTGGTACAACTGCCAGCCCTAAAGGGGTGGTGTTGTGCCACAGGGGGGCTTATCTCATGTCTCTAAGTGGTGCTCTTATATGGGGTATGAATGAAGGAGCTATTTATTTGTGGACTCTTCCCATGTTTCACTGCAATGGTTGGGGTTACCCTTGGTCACTTGCAGCCCTTTGTGGAACTAACATATGTCTTAGACAGGTACTTGTGATTATGCATTTACTGCATTATATATAAGAGCGTGTGTTACATTAGTAGTGCTACATCTGTCTTATGTTGATCTTGATCTAGTTATAGCTCAGATTTATTCAAGACGGTTAATAGCTAAAGACTAAATTGTGGGTCAACCACATTTTTATTTTTAAGTTAAATATATTTAGTGTAGCTTTTCTCCTAATGCATAATCAAGTAGGTGCTAGTGAAAGTAAATTAGTTTTGTTTTTGTTGCTACAGAAAATTCCGTACATTGTATACTTTTGGAGTGCATCTAGAATTAGAAACTCGGAAATTCTTCTAAATTTGGTATTTGAAAATAGATTTGACATGTAGGATTATTCTCTTATCGGAGTTTGAGAGGAGATCCTGTCTGTCATATATAGGAAATTTGTATGGTTAGGAAGCATAATTGATTCATAAAACAGCAGTGAATGCTTTAATGCATGTTTGGTACGTGGTAACCAATTAGGCTGGAATGCTCGTCATGGGAATCAGATTGACTTGAGTATGAGAACAGAATTTCAGTATTACCAACTCATGTTTGGTATGCAGATGAATGACCTTCTGGTTCTTTGGTCAGCATAACCTTGCCCGGCTATTGTTTTTGATTTTACTTTTGCAGGTAACAGCTAAAGCAGTATATCAAGCCATAGCCCACCTTGGTGTGACACACTTCTGTGCTGCTCCTGTGGTTCTTAACACCATCGTCAATGCTACCGCAGATGAGGCCATCCTCCCTCTCCCTCGCGTTGTTAATGTGAATACGGCTGGTGCTCCCCCACCCCCTTCTGTTATCTCAGCAATGGCGCAGCGTGGCTTTCGTGTAACTCACACTTACGGGCTCTCTGAAACCTATGGTCCCTCTGCAGTATGTGCATGGAAGCCTGAGTGGGAGTCCCTCCCCCCTGAAACCCAGGCCCGCCTCAACTCGCGTCAAGGAGTCAGATACATCGGTTTGGAGGGACTAGATGTTGTGAAAACAGATAACATGGAAGCTGTTCCAGCTGATGGAACCACCATTGGTGAGATTGTGATGAGGGGCAATCTGGTGATGAAGGGCTACCTAAAAAACCCGAAAGCTAACGAGGAGGCTTTTGCAAATGGGTGGTTCCACACTGGGGATCTGGCTGTGAAACATCCTGATGGGTACATTGAAATCAAGGACAGGTCAAAGGATATCATCATCTCGGGTGGAGAAAACATTAGCAGTGTGGAAATAGAGAATGCGCTGTACTTGCACCCGGCAGTGATGGAAGTTTCAGTAGTAGCGAGGCCAGATGAGCGGTGGGGAGAGTCTCCTTGTGCTTTTGTGACATTGAAGCCAGGGGTAGATCAGCCTGATAAGCAGCTTCTGGAAGGAGATATAATTAAGTTTTGCCGGTCCAAAATGCCTCCATATTGGATTCCAAAATCAGTAGTGTTTGGGCCGTTGCCCAAGACCGCCACCGGGAAGATACAAAAGCATTTGCTGAGGGCGAAGGCCAAAGAGATGGGACCTATAAAGAGGAGCAGGTTATAAAAATCTTGGATGGATGGCTCTTACAATGACTGGCTGAATCGCTTAATAAGGGTTGGACTTGGATGCATTCCACCCGTTGCTCTGTCTCTTTCATTTTCACTGCTCTTTCTAAGCGTCCCTGAACGAACCTTTTACTATATTATATATAGTGCAAAATTAATATCTTATTTAATTCGATAATTAAATTTGGATAATCAGAAAATACCCTTAACTTACCTCAGTAAACCTAAATTTTCAAATTCCCTTCCATGTTGACCTTTTATTTCCTTTTCCATAGTCTCTCTCCTTTTCATTGCGAATCACAGATTCTTTGTCATCAATTGCTGTCGCGATTTGTCACGAGATGCTATTGATTGCTGCGTTAGGAGCAACTCCCACCCATGGTCTACGTCTCCCTTCCGTTGCCTCTTCTTGGGCATATCTTTGGATTGTGAGCACATCTGGAGCTCTCTGACTGAGTGCCACAAGAATCATTTAATTCTGCAGGCAATTTTGACAGCCCACAAAGAGAGAAATGGTAATTTTCTCGTCTAATATCTGGTTAATTGATTTTTAGTCTTACGATTTTACTTAAAAATATTAATCAAGCACAACAAATACACACACTTTGCCTGTGGGGGAAATAAAGGAAGTAGTTTTAAAAGGGCTGGCTATTCAACACTTAACCAAAAGTGTTCCACGGTTAACGAGAGAGAGATGTCTTTGAAAATCACATTAGAGCATAATTTAATGAGCAATCTTACTGGCGACATGGTACACATCCGTTGCACCGTTTGCATTTAGTTTTTTTTTTCTAATTTAATTAATATTAGTTATAACATTTTTAATGCTATTAAGCTAAATTTATCAGCTAAAGTTATATTTAATTTACAGCAATGAAATTTTAGCTAATGATGCTGTAAATTCCTTATTTTTTTTGCTTAATTATCAATTTTCTATTATACCCTTACCCTACATATCCCACAAATTTCAAATCCCTAATCATGTCAACATGGTCGAATTATGCATTGAAGAGAGAGGAGGCCATGGGTTCACCACTGGGGTAGGGGGGGTGACATGGGAGGAGGGAGGAGGCCATGGGTTCCCCGTTAGGGAGGGGATGAAATGCGATGAGGACAAGAAGCGCAAGAAGGGGGGACGATGCAGAGGTGCGATGGGATAGGAGGTGGGTGATGGGTAAGGGCGGTTGACGGGTGGAAGGGGGACAACGTAAAGGGAGGGGGGACAATGCAAAGGAAGGGAGACAACAATTGCGGGAGAATTAACCAAAGTTGAATCGTTAAGATTAATAGGAGCTAAAAATGCTCCAACAGCATGTGATTTTTGCCTTCGTAAAGATGAGTAAACAGTAGGAGTAGCCATAAACACGAGTCCCCAATTCTCTAACAATAAATGATAAAACTTAAAGGCCAAACTACATAAACCTAGTTCCAGTTTCTCCCATTCTTATCAACTTTTGTTTCTTTTAAATTTTGGAACTGCTCACTCTACACAAAATTTGAGGCAAACAGAATAGAGATTAAATGAAAAAGAAGCAGCACCCAAATCCTAAAAACTATCCCTAGAGCAAGACGTAATAGAGCAGATTTTTGGGTCTTATAGGGATTACACAAATTGGATAAAAGGTTTTGAAGATCAATCACTTAAAATTGTGACATTCAACGAGTCTGAACAGCAAACAAAAGTCCTAAAACTGTGATTTCTGGATCTTAATTAGAGATTTATACAAATTGTGAGGGGAGATGCAAGGAGGAGAAGAGATGCAATGTAGAGACCAATGTTTGGGTTGGTCCAGGAGATAAACAATATTTGTTTGATAATTGCTTGGCGATACGAGCGTTTTGGTAGTAGTTGAGTCCAATTTGGAGTTCGGGATCCCAAGAGGATAATTGTGTAATTTTGAGTATTTATTAATTAAAAAAATAAGCAGAAAATATAAATAAGGGAGGGAGAGAAACTCCCAGCGTGTTTGTCATTTACATTTCACGACTATGGTGAAAAAGAGAGCATAGGGAGAGTGTGAAAGTGGAGCTTGCCGAATTGGAGCTTGGTACTTGGGTTTTGGGGTTGATTCATTCGTGAATCCTTACCAAGTAGGTGTTCCTAACCTCTTATCTTGATTTTGTTCTTGAAAATGTGTGATTTGAGCATAATCTGTGAAATTTAGCATGAACCCTATGTTTTGAAGGAAATCTAATTTTGGGTTAAATTTGGTGATTTAAGTATGTAATATGTTGTTAAGATCTGATATATTTTCTGAGGGTTGAGAAGTCAACCATGAAAATCTGTACCTAGATCTAGATGACTGTAATATGTAAAAATATATATTAATGTTGTAACCTCTTGATTTAGAGGCATTTAGTGTGCGTTTTGAGGTATATTTGGTAGTTTGTTGAGTAAAAGTGTGTTTGTGAGGGTTTGGGGGTTGTTGGATTAATTCCAAATGAAAAATAAGCAAAAAATAATGATGAACAGTAACCTTGACAAACTGTTAGGTTGGTGGCGCGTTAAGGGTCAATGTTTGAAGGGTCGAAGGTTCAAGCTAAAAGTTCGAAGGGTAGAAGGGTCGAAAGATTAAAATCTTCAAGTCAGGAGCTTCGAGGCAGATCTTCGAGTTAGGAACTTCGAGGCAGATTTTCGAGTCAGCAGCTTTGAGACAGATCTTTGAGTCAGCCTCCTCGAGTCAAATCTTTGAGTCAGTAGCTTCGGGGCTGGTCCTTTTGTGATCTTCATATTATTTTTTCTTACTCAAATTTTGTGTATAAAATAAATTTTTATGCTTTTTTCGAGGTATGAAATATTATTGTTTAGTTAGCATGAAATGTTAATTGGTATGGATACAGTCGTGGGTTTAGAACCTCATGGCGTCCATAAGCTTTGATTGTGGGGTTTTACTAGTTTAATTGGTTGATACTTCAAGGTCTCATTAGGGATGACTAGAGGCCGAGGTCTTCTATATGTCTGGTTGATATCATTGAGGTCTCATATGTTGCTAGCTTTTGATGTCATGTTCCCACATGTGGCCTGATAGGCTGTGACTGTGAGGGTCTTGCACGAATTGATCGATTGAGAAAGAAAGGTAATGGTATTTGTGTGTTGAACTGCTTTGTGTTGGCTTGATTGTATGGATATTATTGTGAGTTATAATGCTTTCATTTGCATACATAGTACACTACACTGGCACATGCATTGTAATATCCCATACATACATGTATTTTTTGAGCTAGAAAACATCATTACAATATAGTGGCTAAAAATATGGTCATTTTGAATATAAATGAGTTTTATTTAGAGTTCGGACGATTCAAGGGCAATATGATAATTTTATGAGGTGTATTCAAGGGTACATTAGTTAATACTGTTATTTTGGGATATAATAATAATATTTAATAAAAATTTGGGATTTACTGATTATGGTTGTTTTATTATTTTTTAGATGAGTTTTAATAGAAAAAGGAAATCGAGTTAAACAGGATAACTTACTAGGCAAGAAATATGTATTTTAATGAGACTAGGACTCTTGGGACGCCTCTATAAATAGGTAAGTTGACCTAGAGGTTTAGGTTATTGATTTGTTTTAGGTATTTGGAGCCTTAGCCGTCTCCGATAAAGGAGAGAGGAAAAGGGAGGTAAAAGCTTGAGGTTTTAAGCTGTTCTTGAATGATTCGATGAGTGAAACCAGTTTACAATAATTGAGGTAGGTGATTCTATCCTCTAACTCTGATTGAATGATAGTTGATGTTGATTGGATTAAATATTGAACCTAGACTGAACAAGTTTTGCATGCAACTATGATAGGATTTAGAGTTGTGAACTATATCAAAATAACAATGTTAGGGCTTGTTAACTCATTATCCATGAATGAGAACTTGATTGATAAGATATATTGAGGCTTAAAGATCCTACCTTTAGGCTTATGGATTGATTTAAGGTTTGGAAAGTTGATTATGATTCACTATATGTGAACTAAGCAACACATAGACATGAATTGAATGATAACTACATGGAACGTGGAAGATATACGTGGCGTGTCACCAGTCAGAGTTCTTTAAAATTAGTTATGATTTTTTAAAGTTGAGACGAATCTGCAGCTCCACGTGCACGATGTGTGCATGTGGTGACGCATGGCCCATACACGTGGCGTACATCGTAACATGCAACACCACATGCAATAGGTCTTGCTTGGTGTGATTCTTTTTGGCTCTTTTGTGTTGATATACTGAACTTGTCATATGTTATATTGCTCTTCCCTTCGGGTGCGGGCATGACAAAGTCGCGTTTCCAATTCTAGGTCTCCTAGAGTTGGAGGCGTGACACGTGGGGAGGGGGGACGATGTAGAGATGCAACGGAACTGGAGGTGGGTGACAGGTGGAGAGGGATGACGAGGCTAGGGAGGGGGGCGATGCACGGGAAGGGGTCGAGATGCGGGGAGGAGGAGAGGAGCAGGGGGGGTGATGTAAACATGCGATAGGACTGGAGGTGGGTGACGAGTGGAGGGGAGCGACGAGGGGTGGGGGTTAACGCATGGGTTGAGTGTGGAATTAATATTATTTATTGAGCTAGTATGATAAGGTAAAAAAAAAGCAAAAATTATATTTAGGTTTCATTATTGCTTTTGCTAATAGTTTAGCTGGACTATTAGAGAGCAATTTAAGCCAAGTTTTGCTATAGTTTTTGCTATAACTGATGTATTGGAGATGTTTTTTGTGAGGACCTGTGTCCTAGTCCTTAGAGTTGGAGGTGGTGAGGTGTCCTTTTTTTTTTGTAACGACCCATGTTTGGGATTTGATGAGTTAGTCCTTTTTGTGTTCGGGCAAGCACCTTGACCTGACGGTCAGTGGGAGTCTGAGGGCGCAGCGCCTCGGTGAGCCCTGGTCGATGTGGAATAGTGGTCGACGTGGTCGACCTGGCGTGGCGAGTGGTTGATGCCGAATAAGAGGAGTTTCAGTTTCCATAGGGTTTGGTTAATATGAGATGATTTTTGACGTGGGTCGATGTGTGGTCGACGTGGTCAAGGTCGACCAAGAGCAATTTCCCGAGAGCTTTTCCATGTGTATTGTTCGACGTGAGAAATGGTCGACCTAGGTCGATGTGTGGTTGACGTGGTCGACTCAGCTGTAAGTCGACCTTATGCGATGTGAAGACTGATCGATGTGGGTGTCTGGTCGATGCGAGAAGGCATGTTCGACGTGGTCAATCTCATGGAGTTTGTGGTCGATGTCACCTCTGCGACAGCACATTTTTAATATTCATCAATTTTAGGGTTGGTTTTCTTTGACGCTGCCGTAAAGAGAGAGAGAGAGAGAGAGAGAGAGAGAGAGAGAGAGAGAGAGAGAGAGAGAGAGAGAGACCATTGTTGGTGTTCGTTACCGCTGCGTTCTTGGAAGAAGGAGGTACCTATCAGAGTGGAGTAAGGAGCACGAAAGATCCTTCAAATCGGAACCCTAACGCATTTGGATTTGAGGTAGGTGGTTTTGTCTCCTGGAATCCATTTCAATGGTTGTAACCGTTTAATGTGATGGTTGTGGAGAGATTGTATTGTGATGTGTGAGATTGAGATATGCATGTATACATATATATATGTTTTGTGTTGAGAAAAATGAAGATGAGATGTTGTTGAATTATATTGGGGTGTAAAGTGAATTTGAGCACATACATGCAATTTGTTGTTCTTTTATAAAGGTGTCCTATGAGTTATTTGTATGTTTTGTTATTGTGCTTGGATGTGCAAGGCATTGAGGTTCCATTGAGAGGACAGTCCTGGATTAGACACGGGTTATTAAGGTTCCACTGAGGGGACAGTCCATGGGATGGACATTAGGTATTGAGGTCCCACTAAGGGGATAGTCCATGGGATGGACATGAGATGTTGAGGTTCCATTGAGGGAACCACCTGTGAATTCCTTGTGTGTTTTTCATTGTTACTTTAATTACACTACACTGCACATATCTGCACTAAACATTTTATAGAAGAGATGTTGGGTTAGTCCAGGGAGGCATAACCCCTACTGAGCTATGGTTTGCTCACCTACCTTTGATGTCTTTCTCTGTAGGATCTAGTAGGCGTTAGGAGGACCACACCGCAGTGGAAGCATGTGTGTGTAGATTTACTAGTTTTATTTGAAACATTGTAACTATTGAAGCTTGAGCTCATGTATTTACTTGACATTGATGTATCTATTTGAGACACTGTGTTTTTGGGCTGGTGACCCACTTTAATATGTAATATAGTTATATGTTATGGATTAGTTTTCTGGTGTGGTTTGTGCATGGCATGTGTGAGGTTATAGCAAGTTTAGGGCAGCACCCTAGAGGGAGCCCTATTAGGTGACCATTCACCAACCCCTTGTCCTTCTGAGTGTGAGGCACGGGGTATCACTAATCGGTTTCTCGGTGTTGGGAAATCCGGGGCATGATAGATGGTATCAGAGCAGTTGAGGCCTAGGGTAGTGGGAAGGTAATTTATCCTTAAGGCCCTTAGGGAGCATGAAGGGACTCACCTGATCAACGAGACTCTTGTGTTTAACTGACACAAGAGTGTAGACTGATAGTTACATACTAAGTTTTGAAGCTTATACCTACGTTTCTAAAGTCCTTGTAGGTACTGGAGGGAGATTGGAGGAGCACTAGTAGTCAAGTGGGCCATGGTTTGATGCAATGCTTATGTGACGGTAGAAATTATGATTAATATGTGTTTTTTGTTTGGATTTTGATTTCCTGAACATGGGTTCGTGGATATTGTAAGACAGTTTAATTATTATATAGTTGGTTTGTTTTCAAGTATTTTATTTAATGGCTATCATTGGGAAAGTACTATCATACCCCTGTTGTGTGACAATACTAGGGAGCGTGAGACAACACCCGCTATGTTATCCTAAATGTTTGTGAGTTAGTAGGGCGGTGTGGGGTCGTAGGTCACCTACTGTGTATTTTGTGCTCACCTTACATTTTTATCAAGTCTTTTCAGGTTCTAGCAGGAAGTAGCCGCTGGGCTTGTAGTTCAGCTGACTAGACCCCTTTGATGTAGGGGATTTTCTATGTTTATCTTTAGCTGGTTGTTTTGTATGCTTATGATTATCTTCTTTTTTTTTTTTTTCAGACAGTGGTCCGTAGATGTTGTACTGATGTGAGATGATATGTATATGATGTGATGATTAACTTTTAGTAAATTGCACGTCTTTGGGAGTGTATAAGAATACCCTTGTTGTATGATTGTACAAGAGCATCCTAGACAACATCTGATGTATGTCCCCTTTTGGTGCTAGTCACTAGCTCTTTCCCTTCGGGTGCGGGCATGGGAAAGTCGCGTTTCCAATTCTAGGTCTCCTAGAGTTGGAAGCGTGACACGTGGGGAGGGGGGACGATGTAGAGGTGTAACGGAACTGGAGGTGGGTGACAGGTGGAGAGGGATGACGAGGCTAGGGAGGGGGGGCGATGCACGGGAAGGAGTCAAGATGTGGGGAGGAGGAGAGGAGTAGGGGGGTGATATAAACATGCGATAGGACTGGAGGTGGGTGATGAGTGGAGGGGAGCAACGGGGGGTGGGGGTTAACGCATGGGTTGGGCGTGGAATTAATATTATTTATTGAGCTAGTATGATAAGCTAAAAAAAGCAAAAATTATATTTAGGTTTCATTATTACTTTTGTTAATAGTTTAGCTAGACCATTAGAGAGCAATTTAAGCCAAGTTTTGCTATAGCTTTTGCTATAATTGATGTATTGGAGATGCTTTTAGGAAGCTTTAGCTATGTCATTTTGGGAGTTCATTAAATCTTATTTTAATATCAACTTATGGAAAATTATGTGAGAAGTTAATATGTTTTGATCTCTATTTTGATATAAATTGATTGATTATTAAACTAACCTCTTAATGAAGCAATTATAGAACTTTTGTGTTATTAGTGATGTTTTTGGATGAAGAATAGGTCATACACAAAATTCAAAAGAAGAAGAAAAATGCAGAAAGAGGTCGATTAAAAATGCAGAGAATGACCAAGAAGTTTTTATCGACCTAATTTAATTGACCACAACCTCAAGAGATTTTGGGTTGACCAAAGAAGTTGGAGGTTCTCGACTGAAATTTCAGTTGACCAACTTGATCGACCAATATGCGATTTTTGCATAGACCAACTATTACTCAACAAATTTCTTTTCTTGCCACTTGTTCGACTCTCAGTCCTTAAAGGAGAATCAAACGATCCTTATTGATGTATTTTGAAAGGAATATGTAATTTAAAAATTGGTGGGAACAGTTATTGGGTAGTTAGTGATGATTTTAGGTCTTTGATAGAAACAAAAGGGGTAGGGGGTGGATACTATTGGGAGAAGGAGGGATAGATCAAATAGGAAAAACAAGAGTACTTTTGGATGCCAATTGCAAGGATATTTGTATTCTTTTGCACTATAGTTGCTTAAACCTTTATGGGAGAAGAATGGATGTTGATATACATATATAATTTCAATTTCTATGGTATGTTGATTTAAATTTCCTATCTTTATTTATCAGTTATCATATATTTTGTATGGCTAGAATTAGAATTAACTACCTTAATTCTTGTTAAAGGTTCATCAATCATGGATCATCGAAAGATGAAGTTGATAACCAAATAATTAAGAGAATTAACTTGAGAAAGATATAGTTTGCAAAAGCTAGTATCATTCTCTTGTAACCTAGTTAAGATTGATGTGAAGCTAATCTATACTCAAATAACTTAAGCACATAATGGGTTGCTCGTCTCCTAAGCTAGGGTTGATACACGGCTAGATCATTCGAAAGAAGATAATTTATACATAAGTGTTGGGTTTTTGATAAAAAGAAAATTTTATATCATCATTAATTAGAAGTTGGAATTAATGAAGTACATCAATTAAAATTAAAATCCCTAATTCCCTCATAAATCTATTCAAAGTTAGTTTTGTTGATTACTTTTATAAAATTCACAATTTCAACTTTACAAATTCACTCTTTTGATAACCAATTGCAAAGGAACTCTTATTCTTAAAACACCTTCCCTTGGGTTTGATATCTGGACTTAAAATTCACTTTATTACTTGTCATGATCAGTGCATTTTTTAAGGTGACACTCTCTTGCAATCTTGAGTCTTCGACGTATGCATTCTCTCTCTCTCTCTCTCTCTCTCCGTAGATGTCCACTAGTGGCAGTTGGTAAACTAGCATACTTTTAATTTGGCCCAATCTAGCGGCCACATCTGGGTACTACTTGAGACAATTGGGCCTCATGCAAGCAACATTGACTCTAAATAAATACTTACCCTATCGAATGCTTGGAAAATTTTGAGGTGAAAACCTTACATTTTAATATGAACTTGTTTAAGAAATTAGGTGTAAGTTATCTACCATCTATTTGTTAATGCTTTGGATTATGGGATAGTTATAGGTAAGTAATAACCTTTAAAAATATGCTTTGATTGGGAATGAGTATTGGTAACTAATGCCACAAGAAAACTAGGATTTGCCTGGTGATTATCACCTAGCGGACTTATTCTACTAGGTTATAACCATGTTCACTAGGCAAAAATACATTGAAAAGCTAAAGAATCTTTGCATTCATGAATGTATTATTACCTAGTGGCACAGTGGTAGGTAAAAAGTTTCACCCAATGAATATCATTTTGAGCTAATGTATTAACAACATTTCACCTATAGGATTAATTTAGTTGCATAGGGCGGGCTTGTTTTCGTTTTGTTTTATTATTATTACATAACTACACTCACGAAAGCTTCCAACGGGTAGTCTCAAACCCTCAACATATTAATCTTTAGTTTCTTGATTGTTTAAAACTCGTTGCTAGATTATGCCCCACAACGTGAGACGGGCTTGAGAGATCACAAGTCTCAACAATCTAGAATATAAAAAAGGACATATTTACATTTCTTCACACCCTAGCCTACTATTTTATCTCCATAAATCTCATTTTCTTATCTATTCTTAATGGATGGCTCGTGATTCTCAAAACAAAAACCCAACAATAAAAAACCACTTCTCACATCTCATTCTCTTGCACATAGTCATTCCTTAACTTATTTCACAACAAAACCTTACATATATATATATATAGTGTGTGTGTGTGTGTGTGTGTGTGTAACAGCCCAAATTACCTGTAAAGCAATACCGTTTGGTTGAAGGCCCAAGCCCAATTCCTATTTTTGTTCTTGGTGGGATGCACCACTTCCTAAATGTCATCGACCCCCAAAAGGCTTCGTGCTAGAATAGTTCCCATATCTTTAAGAGGAGTGCTTAGTTCTCCACCTCAATTGATGTGGGACTTCACAATCCACCCCCCCTCCCCGGCGCGTAGAGGCTTACGTCCTCATGGGATTATGATACACCAACTTAGGCTTTAACTTTGATACCATTTATAACAGCCTAAGCCACCCATTGCCCGATATTGTCTGATTCAGGGCCCAAGCCCAATTCTTGATTTTGTTCTAGGAGGACTGCACCACTCCCTAAAGGCCGCCAACCCCCCCAAAAGTCTCCTTTTAAAGCAGTTTCCACACCCTCCTTAAGAGGAGCACTTAGTTCTCCGCTTCAGCCAATGTGTAACTTCACAATGTGTGTGTGTGTTTCCATGGTGCGCATAGTCGCATGTGGCTACTGCTTCGCCCCTTCCAGAACTCATCCACCCCCTTTCCATTGTTGGGTTCACGAAGAAGTCGAACACAAGCCAATAAGAGAACTATATCGTTCATTAATACCACATCCGTCAAACTGGATTTTACCATTTTGTTCTATTTACCAAAGGCGATCATGGTGTAGTTCTTAGTTGCATTGCTTATAAAGAAATTAATTTATTATGTAATTATTTGATTAGTTGTTTATTTATTTGTTATATATGTATTAATAGAAAATCCCATAGTAATTAGGTACACTCTAATATTTCTAAAAGTATCTCCATGGAACAATGACAAGAGTTTTGGGAAATAAGGAAATTTGAACCCTTAATACATTAGCCCACTCAAAATACTTGAGAAGATTAGAGCTATAGTGTATTGTCAAATCCTACCATCAAACAAATATAACAAAATTATCCTAATAATTTCCAAGATGAAATTTATTTATGAGAGGTAGGATGTAAAGCCCATGAATTTATCAAAAATAATATTTAATTTCTACTAGCAAATAAATTATTTTGGAAAAATATTTAATAAAAATTTAGTAAACTACCTTACTGGAGCTTGACAACCTAAAATAGTTATTAGAAATAATAGTTAGAATAATAAATGAGCTATTATAGTTATTGTCATTGTAATGACCCGTGTTTGAATATTTGAATGAACTAGTCATGTGTGGTTGGGCAAAATTTGAATGAACTAGTCATGTGTGGTTAGCGAGAGTCCGAGGGTGTAGTGCTTAGTTTTATAGGCCAATAAAGTAGGACTCTTGACCCACTTGTTGCATAGTTTTATGGGCCAATAAAGTGCCGCAACCACTAATATGAGAAATGCACAATGTTGATGAATTTTACCAAAGGCCATAAAATGCCAACGACTAGTTCCAAGTGATAGGGAATCAAAGTGAAAGACCAATACCTTTGACTGCGCTTAACTCTGACAACAAACGTAAATGTTATGGCCAAAATAACGTTTAAATCATCGATAAGTGGTCAACCAATGGTAAATATTCAAAATGACACCCTGAATCAAGTTAAGGATATCATTTTTTTATTCTACTCTGAATCAAGTCAATAGAATTTTGCTACAATGAGAACTTTAATCTGAATCATTAGACATTGCAACTAAGGGTCCATATTATATTTTCATTTAACTGTAGTTTAATGAAAGTTTAATTTAGATCATTAAATTTTAATCTGATGGTTCAAATTAAAAGTTCTCATGATAAGAATGTGACATCACATGCTCTAATTAGCATATCTCTCTCTATATAGCTTATATTTCCTTTTGGAATTTAGTTTTTTGGACAAGAATTATTTTTGTTTACACTTAAAACAATTTAGGGCGATGACTTAACAAAAAAATAAAGGTATTTTCAAAATCAAAATATATGAGAATTGCTCTACCCCGAGAAATAATTTTCTTTATAAAGAATCGGGCCAACCCAAAGCGACCTCAAGCACAAATCATCATCCCCCTCTCTCGCTGCCTTCCCTGACCACGGTTGTCACCCCTCCCCTTTGTATCTCTCTCCATCTCCTTCCTCCGGATTCAGATTTCACGGATAACTGCCTTTCGTTTTTATTTTCCCTTCTCCTTTCCCCAAAATCTCGCCACAACAGGGTCATCTTCCCCAAATTCGGCCAGTCCACCGGAGGACCACCTCCATGTCACCGCTCACCTCCCTCCTCGCCACCTCAAAACCACCATGCCAAACCCCACCCCTCATCCCTACCCTCGTCTCTGAGAGAACACGACCGAGATAGAGAGGAGAGACGGACGAACCAAAAACTAAAGATAAAAATGCACCCCCAACCACTCATGAATTTCGGCCATCTTTTCCGACCATGACCCTAATCCGTCCATCCTACTCGGTCCTCCCTTCCACTGTGACAACTTGCTACAGGTGCTGCCACACCAACCAGCCGATGCCGACTACTCCACCCGCAGCTCGCCTCATCCCTCGACACTGCCACACCAACCAGCCGACGCCGACTGCTCCAACCATGGCACGCCTCAGTCTTCCAACGATGACGCAACATCTGCCCCTCAACCGGTGGCCGCCTCGACGATGTCTCCAATCATGCTTAGAGCCGCAGATCCTCGCCGTTGCTGCCGCTGACCACGAGGCCTCCCTCATCACCGCCACACGGCCGTGACGCTGTCCTTCCGCGCCTTCACTGCCCTACATCTCTCAACTCCACCGCTCACTGGCTGTCCGAGGAAGCAAAAAGAAGGCGACTTGTTCGTGGATTTGAAGGAGGGAGCTATGTTAGGGAGTCATTTTGGTTCGTGTAGTGTTTTGATTTGTTTCTTCGTGTTTTATTTTTTTGTTTTGTTTATGCTCTTTGACTGCTACTAGTTACTTGTTCTTGCCTTTGCTTGATCTTTTTCCTGTTTTTTTTTGTTCATGGTAGCTGCAATAAGTGATCAAAATATGTGCGTCTGTTTTTGTTTTGTTTTCTCTGTTTTATCCAACGTTTTGTTAGTAATTGTTTAGTAATCTGTTTTGACTACCTTAGGTTTCCTTGTTAATTTGTTTTTTTTTTTTTGGGATAAAGATTTCATCCAACGTTTTGTCTTCACAACGTTTCGTTTTCTCTGGCTTTGTATTCGATCTATTTTCTGTTTTTTTTTGTTGGGTCTCCGTTTTGTCTCTGGATTTGATTCTTTGGTTGAGGTTTTTTATGGGTGTGCTTTTAAGATGATAGCTTTTTTGAGTATATAAAATAAAAACAATTATTTTAAGAGTTCTAAAATATTTTTTTATTGTTTTTAATCTTCTGAATTAAAAAAAAAATAATTATTTTTTGAAAATAAAAACAGAAATTATCCAACCAAATATGTCTTTCATTTCTTTTGATGGATAAATTTTGCTTTGTATCTGAATTTGTCTATATGGGCTTCATGAATGCAGTTTGCCTGTCTATTTTGATTTCTATTTTGTTAGTATTCTATTTTGTTTTGTAACCTGTTTTGTCTACATTAGATTTCCTTAGTAATTTGTTTTTTTATAAAGATTTCATCCAACGTTTTGTCTTGACAACATTTCGTTTTCTCTGTTTTGTATTCGATCTATTTTTTGTTTTTTTGTTGTCTCCATTTTTTGTCTCTGGATTTGGAATTATTCGATCTATTTTTTTTGTCTCCATTTTTTCTGTTTTTATTTTTTCTGTTTTTATTTTAAGGGTTATGAAATCTGAAAAATAACTTTTTGTTGTTTGTAATTTATAATTTTTTATATTCCAAAGCAGTTATTATTTTATAAAAATGAAAACTGAAAACATTCTAATGGATAAATTTTGCTTTGGATCTGAATCCGTCTATATGGGCTTCATGAATGTAGTTTGACTGTCTATTTTGTTGTCTGTATTGTTATATGTTTGATTTGTTTCTGTAAAGATAATAGCTTATATCTGTTTTGTTATCTCAGCGGCCAAACAAATAATAGATTTGCTTCTCTATTTTGTTATCTAGTTATAGCCCATGTTACGTTTTATCTTATCTGCCCATTTTGTTATCATCTGTTTTGCCTTCGAGTTTGTTCACTTTGTGGATGCAAATCTACATTCATCGTCTAGAAATCTGTTTTGAAATATATTCACTGTTATTGGTGAAAATCTGTTAAGCTATTTTTGTGAAATCTGTTCACTATTTTGGAAATCAGTCTGAAAATGAAATTTGTTAGTTTTTTTATTAAATCAGTTCCCTGTTTGGATTTTTTTTTTTTTACTGTTTTGCTTTAGCCTTTCGCAAGGTTCTACATACAAAATGATTGTCCACACTGGAGTTTTGATTGACTTCCTATTCCTGTTTTGGGCTTTGAGTTTTGGTTTGGATTTTAATTTTCTATCCTTGATTTTGTATTGAAATTTTGGCTATTATGCAGCCCTGTTAACCTTTTTTTTCAAGAGACTTAAATGGTTTTTATCATTTCTTTTTGTATTATGTATTTTTGGCTGTAATAAGGTCTAGAACATTCACATCAATTTTATATTTCTCATCTCTATTTTGGATTATGTTTAATAAAAATTTAAAGTTTTTTTTAAAAAAGTATACATTTCATATTCTATTTTTATCTCTATATAATAAAATAATATGATAAATTGATGACAAATATAATAAATTAATTATTTGTATAGTTAACAATAAAAGAATGAGTGTGAGAGTGTGTAAAGAAAATGAAAATTCGATTTGCGGATGTATAGTCGATATGCAAATATGTAGAATTTTTGTAGCTAATTTTTAAATCTTAGAGAACATGTTATAATATATATTTTTATTTAAAATTTAATTATTTTTAAAAAATTTTAAAAGAGTATTTTAAATTATTTAATATTTTTTCTCTTGTAATTTGTAACTAATAAAAAAGAGACAAAAAGAAAAAAAGAAAAGAAAAAAATAATGGTGAAAATTAAAAGAGATTGTTTTTTTTTTAGTTTTTAGATGTCACTAATTACATATCAATATTTTTATGTATTTTTCTTAAACTGTTTTTTTAAAGAAAATATTTTATTGAAATTAAAACAAAATTTTTGTTTTAAAATAAACACAAATGGTCAAATGCAAATTTGTCTTTACCTTAAAAAACTAAAAAAATGCTTTTATTAAAACTTAAATTAAAATATTTTTTTCCTCTCTTAAATAAGCAATTAGGGATTTTTTTTATCACTTAGGATTGTCCATAAAATTTTCTTTTGTAGTAATTCCTTTTTATTAGCATCATTCTTTAATTTTTTAGAATAATTGAATTTAATTTTAATTTTAATAAATAACTTAGTAAAATAAAAAGTAAAAAATTTAAGCTGTTAGGAAAGTATACAAACTTAGTTTAGACAAGTGAAACCAAGTTTACCAATAATACAAGTAGTAACTTTTTAATTTTAAGATAGATATCGAAAGAGCATTGTAAAAGTGTTAATTTTTTCTTATACATAATCAACTTTAGAATTTAGTTCCAACAACATAGATTCATTTCTTTTAGGTGATTAATTGCATCCCAAAACCGTTGATGACAATTCTTGCTTTTTTATCACCCTTCTAATAAAAACAAGGCTATATCCCCAAAAGTGTTTCCCCTTCTAATTAAAGTAGGTTAAAGGAATATTTTGAATTCATCTGTGCTATGATTATGACAATGTTAGCAGAATGTCATGGCTCGAAAAGCGTGGTGTTGGTGGGCGTCTCCTAAGTGACGCAACTGCGTGCTACTTGAGGAGGGGCAACGCGGAAAACATAGCTAGTGTGGATGAGATAGGCTCCACGGTAGTTCGTGCAAAAGATTGATAGAGCCTCTTCGGAGTTTAGACGTACCGACCTAGTTAAATGCGAAGAGTACACCGTTAGTCTTGGACTTGACGTTGAAGAGGGGATTTGGTCATCCCTACACAAACTGGTTGAGAACTAGAGTCGTTCTCTTGATGAGCCCAAGGCAGGGCGTAATAAGTCTATGTGTGCCCTGATCGGTATGGCTTACTCGGAACATTTACCAGGGTGACCGAGTGTCTCACGGGTAAAAACCTTGACCCCATGACAAAAGCTCACTTCACCATATGAATATGAAAAAGTCTATATGTAGTCCTCAAATTGGGACTATGTTACAGTCTTTTGTATTTTTATTATAATGACGTCGTTTTAATGAATGAATTTTTAATTAAAATGATATCGTTTTGATAAAAAACAAAAGAGTCTACAGTACAATTTTCATTTCGGAGATTGTAAGTAGCATTACTCTGAATATATGTAGATATGATTCAATAAATATTATGAAGACCATAGAAAGTAATTACCTTATAATTTGTATTTAAAGAATGTAAAGGTTTTATTTTATTACATTTTATGATGTTCTTTAATATCATTATATTTTTTTAAAGCAATTATATTATTTATTTTAATTATTTATTTTATATTTTTAATTATGTTATCAAATATGTTAAATAATACTTTCTTATGTTTAGTTATTGATTTAGTTAAAACAAATCATTTATTTAAACTTAACATGTTAAAATTAACAATGAGATATAAACGGTAAAATTTTGATGAATAGTTCCAATGATAAAAATGTCACGCCCCCCAAATTTCATGGAACCCGGAACCATGAACATGACTTCCCCTTACTCGCACCCGAAAGGTCAAGGGGTTGATGACTAGCACCAATAGAGACTACATCGCTGGTGCTGTCTCAATCATTCAACCTTGTACAGTCATACATCAAGGGTAATCTTGTACTTTATCATAAATCATCATGCATACAATAAGTCAAACAGTCATATAGACATCACACCATAAACAGTATGTAAATACAACTGTCCACGAATCCATATCCGGGATACAATACAAAACAATACAGAATATAGTACTGTATCATACATCGGAGTAGTGGGCACGTCCTCCTGGAAGACCTCCACTAGTCTCGGGTCACACCTGAAAAAGGTAAACAACAAGTAGGGGTGAGCGACAAGCTCAGTAGGTGACCCTAAAACTCCACATCATGCAAACATACAAGTCTATACTATATGCTCAGTGTACTTGTGCACCGTGTGGAACTCGTAAATCCCCTGACAATGTGCTTGTCCCGATCCTCAACATCAAAACTCAGGCTGCTCACACATGACTCCAGCTCACCGCTCGCCCGCCCCACGGCCACAACGCAATATGCCCGGCCACAGTGCCATACAGGCCTGCCACGGCCACAATGCAATATGTCCGGCCACAGTGCCATACAGGCCCGCCATCGTCGCATATGTCTGCCCCGTCAACCACATAGCATCATCTGTGCTTCACGGTGAGAACCCAACAAGTCATAGAGCCCAAGCCCCAATTCCTCAAACCAACATACCAACACCAATGTCGCATTAAGGTTCACCATACTCCCTTTATAACTGAACCCAATCTTCACAAATCGATCATCATTCCTTGACCAAGGAAGGAGATACTCATAGGAGTTGTTTTCTTGAAATAAAAAGTCCTGGCATTGAGTCTCCATATTATAACTATGATAATCTGACTTTTGTGGATTTTTCTGAGATGTCTAACGCACTTTCCAAAAATTCACCTCTACGAAAAATTGGATTTTTTCGAGATTTTGCACTAAATTCCAATTTTCACATTTTGAAGGAGTGGAAATTTAATTTTCTAGTATTTTTCTTTGAATCCAAATGGGGGTATTTTGTTATTTACATTGTAACTTAATACTTAAATGTGGAGAGGCATAATGGTTACAATGTAAATGGGTCCAGGCACCCTGGCAACATACACTGACAACTGCACTGTCTAACTGCTCGAGACACCCTGCTCGACACTCTGCTCGAGGCTAGCCTCGAGCAGTTCCCAGTCGCGAACTGCCAACTGTGTTCTTCCCGATTTCGTCCCAAAACCCAATTATACTCAATAAATCTCCATTTTTAAGCAACAATTCATCCCTATTAAGAGTTTCTAACATCATCTAGCCATATTAGGCTACCAAACAACCTAAATCATCTAGGTTTCATGCTCAATTTCTATTTTCCCAAATTCCTAGGGTTCATCACGAATTTTCATGATTTCATATAATTCTTACATGTTAATGCAATGAAATAGCAAGAAAAGTGTGAAGAATCAATAGAACACCTACCTAGAATGATTCTTGACGATCGAACAAGCTTAAAACGCCCCAAAGCGAAGGATCCAAGCTTCTCTCTCTCTCTCTCTCTCTCTCTCTCTCTCTCTCTCTCTCACACACACACACACACACACACACACACACACACACATATTGAAACGTAACGTGGAAGCTTACTCTCATCCTATTTATATTTCTGCATTTTCTTTTATTAATAAATCCCAAAAATATTAATTGACCTCCCGAGGTCATGAACTCCAAATTCAGCCCAAGTACAATCAAAACGCTCAAAATGACGAGCACATCACTATCCAGATATTTTCCAACCCAATTGACCGCTCAAACACAAGGTCAACCAATAAACCCCGAAAAGTCAATAATCAGGTCACTCGGGGCCCCAACCCGGAATTAGGCCCAATTACAGTCAAAATAATCACATTGATGAACACAATATTGTCTAGATGTTTTTAGCAACAGAGAAAAACTATCTCTCAGCCCTACCAACATACGAGTCTTTACAAAAAATATATAAGTAAAAAGAGTAAAAAGGTAACATGTGAGAGTTATAGGTAAATGAGAGTTATATAACATGTAATAGGTAGGTGATAGACAGGTAAAATATTTAATTAATTTAATAGAATTTATAATTACAAAAAATGTCACTTTCTTTTTACGAAATTGTCATTGAGTTCACCTTATAAATAAGCACCTAGATTTTAAGTCATTTTACTCAAAAAAAATCTAGGCAATCTCACAACTTATTTCTAATTCATGATTATACTTATACAAGTTATTTATAATATACTTATTATAACAGTCCAAGCTACCCGTAGCCCGATATTGTGGCCACTGTCTGCACGACTTTTGTTCTTGGTAGTACCAGTTGGCACCCCAAAATGCGTCGTGCTTGATAGGTATCCACGCCCTCCTTATGAGGTGCGCTTCGTTCTCCCCTCAATCCAATGTGAGACTTGTGAAATCCATGGACTTCACAATCCACCCCGTTAGGAGGCTCACGTCCTGTGGGACTATGGCATATCGACTCAGGTCCCCAACTCTGATACTATCTATAATAGTTCAAGTCACTCGTAGTCTAATATTGTTTCACTTTAGCTACTGCCTGCACGGCTTTTGTTCTTGGTAGTGCTCATTGGCACCTCAAAATGCGCCATGCTAGAGAGGTATCTACGCCCTCCTTATGAGACACGCTTCGTTCTCCCTTTAATCCAATGTGGGACTTGTGAAATCCATGGACTTCACACTTATATAAGTTACTTATGTAGCGTATACGCCTATAGCAAGTACTGCCATCTAAATGACAAATCACCGTATGAATAGACTAATATTCACACCATGATGTTATTTTAAATTTGTTTTCAAAAGTTATTTAAATTCACGGTCGGCTTTATCCTTTAAATGTATTACCATGTGGATTGGATAAATCCCAGTGATTGTATTTATTTATTATGTAATTATTTATATGATTAGTTTTACCTTCTTATGTGTATATATATATATATATATATTATATTATTTGCTATGTGAATTGGTTAAATTCTAATGATGGTATTTATTTATTATGTAATTATTTAATTATTTATATGATTAGTTTTATCATTTTGTATATATGTATATTGTTTTCTATGTAAAATGGTTAAATTCGTATGTTGGTTTTTCTTCTAATGCCCCGTTAGGTGGTTTGATCTCATGGAGATAAAGTAAAATTTATGTGATTTAAATTAAGTATATTTATTTTTATTTTATGATATTAATAAATAGTTTAAAAGGAATAAAATAAATATTACAATATTAATTTAGTGTTTTGATTTTCAACATTTTTGAACATTATACGAGGAACAACAAGAAGATAGTAGAGGTTACTTCCTATATTTCTTTTAGTTTGTTTTCCTAACTTTCTCATTGTCACGCCCCGAATTTCCGACCCGCAGAAACCGGTTAGTGAATTCCCATGCCCGCACCCGAAGGGACAAGGGGTTAAGGGACCTTAGCACGGGTGCTGTCCCTAAACCATATCACACATACACAGAAATCTCATTTCAAAGCACAGTACAAACATACATACAGACATGTTCTTTCCCCACAAGGTTACATCATAGGTTTTATAATACAACAAAACAAATAAGGACACACAAGGTCTTCACCTTTGGTGAACCTCCTAGCTCCTGTAAGCACCTAAAACAAACGAAAACAAACACAACAGAAGGGGTGAGCAACCATAGCTCAGTAGAGATTATGTCTCCCTGACCCACCCCAACTCATCAAATAGTGTAGCCATGTGCTCGTGTAATGCTACATATACATATACATCACTAACTCAATCATGTACACACATTTAAATCAAAGAAAACCTCTCAGGTATTCCCAAACATCAGGCACATAGTACTGCCTCTCGGGCACAGCAGTGCCTCTCAAGCACAGTACTACCTCTCAGGCACAATAGCCTCTCAAGCTCTGAACAAATCTCACCTCCTAGGTCCTCAATAGTAGCCTCTCAGGCTTAATAAGGTAGCCTCGCAGGCCTACATGACCACTAGAGTTCACAACTTTATCCTTATGTCTTGCCCAAGGAAGAGACTTGTCGTAGGAGTTGTTTTCTTAAAATCAAAAGTCCCGGCATTAGCTCCTCATATCATAACTAAGATAATCTGATTTTTTTGGAGATTTTTTTGAAGGGTCTCACCCCACTTTCCAAAAAGTCACCATTACGAACTTTTGAATATTTTCGGGATTTTACACTAAATCCCATTTTTCACATTTTGAAGGAGTGAGAATTTGATTTTCTAGTATTTTTCTTTGAATCCAAATGAGGGGAATTTCCTTATTTACATTGTAACTTAAGTATAGTACTTAAATGTGGAGAGGCATAATGGTTTACAATGTAAATGGTCTTTCGGAACGTTGCTGACAGGCTCCTGGAACTGTTACTCAGCTTAAAAAGATTCTGGAAATTGCACTTGGTCGACGTCGACCACATTGACCACCTCACATCGACTATGTCAGCCACCGAGGTCGACCACATCGACCTACATCGAGCACGTCGACCACCCAGGTCGACCCTGTCGTCTGTGCTCGCCCAGACGGACCTGCAACGCGCTGTTCGTCCGAAAACCCATCCGGTGACCTCAAAAACCCAATTTTAAGCATCAATTCAACCCTAAAATGAGTTCTTAACCCATCCTCGCCATATTAGGGTAACAAAACGACCTTAATTCGCAAGTTCACAATCAAAATCGGATTTCCCAAAATTCTAGGGTTCATCACGAAATTTATCAAATCTCCAAGATTTTGCATGTTAAACATCAAATAACGAAGAGAAGAGTAAAGGAATCCCTATCTGGAATGATCCTTGATGATCAAACAAGTTTAAAACGCCCCAAATCAAAGCCTCCAAGCTTCTCTCTCTCTCTCTCTCTCTCTCTCTCTAAGCTCTCCAACGTACGAACCAAAGAAAACGTAACGTGGAAGCTTATCCTTTTGTCTTATTTATATTTCTGTATTTTCTTAAATTAATACATCCCAAAAATACTATTTGACCTCCTGGGGTCACGAACTCCAAATTGAGCCAAAGTACAGTCAAAATGCTCGAAATGACGAGTACATCATTATCCAGATATTTTCTAACCCAATTGATCGCTCAAACGCAAGGTTAACCGACAAACCTCAAGAAAGTCAAACATCGGGCCACTCAGGGCCCCGACCCAGAATCGGGCTCACTCACAGTCAAAACTCTCTATTCGACGCGTACGTTGTTGTACTGCTAGTCACATCCCTCGATGTATCTTCCCTCCCATGGCTATTTCCTGGAACCCCAAACACGGGTCATTACACTCATAATAATTTGTTTTATTGATTTAAGTACTTTACTATGAGGGTTATTATTACAATACTTAATTTCTTGCGTTGTTGAATATTTTATTTTTATTAAAAAACTATAATTGCATGTAATTTTTATGACCATATTGTAATCAAATTTATGCTATGATTTTAATCATGTTATAATATATTATGTGTATGGACAAATTTAGTTGATGTGGTTCCAAAATTATAACAATCTTTAACGCATTGGGTTAAAAATATCATTGGAAATTGTCAATCTAGTTGATAATATGTTATTGTATCTGATTAGTTAACTTAGATCATTCTAATATGATATGATATTCAAACATAAATTAAATCTTTATAAGATTCTTGTATGTCATATTTCTTTTTATGATATGATATTTCTCATTTGGCTTTGATCTTTCTAAACAACATTTGAATTAGGATTCTATTAGGTCTTCTACCCATTTCATACTACATATTGTTATAATTTGAAGGGGCATGTACAATTCTTGTACTCACCGTAAACTATAATTTGAAATTTTGAAAGACAAAAATGAATTTAAATAACTCTTTTTTCAGTATTAGCTAATTTCAGTGATAACTAATCTTTTCTCAATACATAATCCACAAATAAGTCTTAGAAATTCTTATATCTAAATGGTGTGCATATTCCTTTCGAATTACGTATGTACTAACACCTCCGCATATATTCTGAAAATACTATTTCTAGTTTTAAATTTTTTTTCTATATTTTATTTAAATTTATTTATTTAAAAATAATATATTTTAATATTATTTTTTATTATATATATATATATATTTTCTAATCTACATTTTGATTTTTTTAAACTTTTAAAGAATAATAAAGTAGTTTTTGATTTTCTTTTTCTAAAAATGAAGAAAAAAATAGAGTAATGAAAATATATATGGCTACTTTTAGTAGAATGATATTGAAAACATAACTATTTTTAAAAACTGTAAGTTCGGATGTAGGAGGTGGCACTATGTAGCCCTTAGGGTGTGCAGCTACACACCCTGGAATTCTTTTAATTTTTTTAATATACTTATTATTACACACGGGCCACAACACTTGACATTCAACTTCAGAATGACACTTAGCATTCAACTTCAGAATTACATTATTGCTGTATAATTTAATAACATGTTTAGAGAACTAAATGGAATTGATGAGCTTGCTAGAAAGATGATATAGATGGAGAAGGATGTCATATATCCATTAATTTATTTGTTTGTAAAGTTAGTTTTGACACTTCCTGTTGTGATTGTAACAGTAGAAAGAAGTTTTTCAGCAATGAAATATATCAAGAATTAATTGCACAATTGAATGAGAGATCAATGGATGAATAATTGTTTGGTTATATACATTGAAAGTGATATATTTGATTGCATTGATAATGAAACTATCATGCAACGATATCAAGCTATGAAGACTCGTAAGAAAATTTTATGAAATTTCTTTATATTTTTGTAGTAATGTTATATTTAAACACTTATAGTACTATGTGGATTTAATAACATTTTATATAATTTTTTTTAATGTTATATTTAAGGTTTGTAATAAATATTGAACACCCTAAATAAAATTTCTAAAGCCGCCCTGCGGATGAATTTATATTACTCATACCAAACAATCCTATTACTTTTAAAAATAATAAACTCAAATAATTTAAAATTATTTATGAACATTTTAATCACTTTGAAACTAAAATCCTTTTATATTCTCAAAATAAAAATGATATAATATATTATAAAAGTGATAAATGAAAGAAAGTTGTATAACGTGGGGGCCGGCGGGCCGCGAGTTTGTTTTTAGTACATATCGATGTCAGTTGTGACGTTTGTGTGGTCAATCAGTTCCGATGGAGACTAAACAGTGTCGCTGACAACATATTTTGTATAATTTTTTTTAAAATAAATTGACATTTATTTATTCATGCACTCACAAAGTCGCAGCTATGCAGGTTCAAACAATCAACCCTGCCAATGAGCTGGCACCGTTGGAAATTGTATAATTTTGAAAATAAGAATTTCTAGCATAGTTATAATAACTATTACACTTTATTAGCAAAAATACAAAAAAGCAACGTTTGGTAAATTACACGAAAAGAAATTGATATTTGTTCAAGTAGGAAAAAGTACACATGTAAAAGTTGTTTAGGGGTTTGGAATACAACAAAATAAATAAACAAAAAAATAAATGACATTTTGTCATAAACTGAACCCCGAAAAATAAAGAACAGGAGTTAGTTATGTTGTAATTGAAAATTTTAATCCTGCTATATATAAATTGTAACAAAAGCAGCACTAATTATGTATCCTTTATATTTTGGTAGATAAAGAGGCAAAGCCGTGTGGCCTGGCACCAAACCCGTAGGATTATATATATCTTATTTAAAACATCACTCTCTGGGAAACCTTATCTTGCCCGGAGACCGTTAACAGTCTCACTTTTGTTGGGAGGAAAACCTTTGTCGTCCGTAAACCAAAAGCATTAAAAACTGAAAACCAACGAGTGGACAACATGAGCGACATGCCATACTAGGATTGACAATTTAACTAGTTTTATATCTATATATGTAAGATTACGTTTCGTAGTTATGGGGACAACAACAGACGCGAAACCGAAGGGATAAGGGGTGAGGAGTTGGGATTGGGGTGGTAGCGTGTGGGCATAACGCTGGCACTGGCTGGGTCTTATCCCTTGCCGTCTTTGGGGACCCATTTCTATTCTATGTAACATCCACGTTCGTGAGGAAGATCTACATAGGGACCCAATATTTCTATTCTATGTAACATCCACGTACGTAAGGAAGATCTACACAGGAAGGATAGGATTGCTTTTGTATTAATTATCCATTCTAAAGAAGCCCTATCTGTTTTAAAAGGCCGGTCTTATCCAACCATATTAATCGGATTTCGGACGCCACTCTTACTCAAGTGTACACACACACACAAATCTTTCCCCATGCATTGGAGCACACAAACAAATCCACAAATTTTCGGACGCTATTCTTTACCCGTTTTTTTTTTTTTTTTTTTCTTCTTTTTTCGGTAGTACAGTATTAATATTTCGGCTTCCTACTCCCAAATTATGCTGCATCACTCAACATGATAGCCCGGAGTTTAATCACCCTTTTAATTAAACAAATGTTTATTTATTCTAACGGTTAGTGGAAAGATTGTACCAGTTAATAAGAGATGAGTTACTTAAGGGTGTTAGACATTGAATTAATCATTAGTATTTTTAAATTTTAATAACATTATAATTTCTAAGACATTACCAACATCAATTAGAGAGACTATCACTTAAACTATCTCAAGTATAAGTCGTAATAAGATATGGATCGCTATTTTTAAGTGAGCATGGTACAATTTCCAGAGAGAGAGAGAGAGAGAGAGAGAGAGAGAGAGAGAGAGAGAGAGAGAGAGAGAGAGAGAGAGAGAGAGAGAGAGAGAGAGAGAGAGAGAGAGAGAGAGAGAGAGAGAGAGAACTCCTACTCTATGTGACCAATTTGTTTCAACTTTTATTATTGGTATAGTTTTTGGCATAATATTTGGATATGAAATTACTATTGTATTAACTTAACACATTCTTTACTAGTTGATTGAACGAGAATTGCAAAGTGGTATGAACTAATTGAGTGCATTGAATAAATGTTATATTTGAGAAAAGGCATGAATTTGAAATTTTTAGTACACCCATTCTCTCATCCATATTAGAACTTGCCTCATGTATATGTAACCTATGTTTTTGATAAATACTTCAAAGTTATATTAGTTGATAAATTTTTGATTGGATTACTTTAGTTTGCTCAAGAACAAACAATGGTTCGGGTGTGGGAGTGTTAATAATAATGATTTTTGAGTTATTTCCTAGTGTTAGTTGAGCCTTATTTTATAAATTACTTGATTATTTATCTCTTGTCTTGAGTTTTTCTCTAAACATGTGCTCTATTGGTGTTTTCTAATGTTTAAGGGGTACTTTTAACTATTTATTAATTGTTAGGTTGAAAGACACTTAAGTGAGACAAAAAAGATCAAGTTTGCAATGTTTAAATCTTAAAAGACAAATGTTTGAATTTAATGTTTGAATCTCGAGCATAGTTTTTGAATGTATTGTTCAAATTAGCATTTCAAATCTTGAACCATCTTTGTGCCTTATGTATGAAAGTCTTTTGTTTGAATCTGGATTCGAAACTCTTGTTCGAATCTGATGTAATATTGTTTAGAATTTTCTAGGATGACTAGAATTTGGCCAAAATCACTGGAGACCACTCAAATAAGTGTTGAATCATATTTTAATAACACAATGAATTTTAGAATTTTTGAGGTTAGATGTGTACATATGTCGGTTGTACAAAAGCTTATGTGACAATTATTATTCTTTATGAATTTATGCGAGGTTTGCACACATGAAGAATGATCTGAATAGGCAATAGATAATATTATAAAATGACCTTTAAGGTTTCATCTTAAAGGAAATGTAATGGAAGGAACACGACACCTTGGAGACAAGGTTTTGGAGACAATTTTGGAGAGATAGAAATAGTGATATGCAAGACATAAACCAACATGGTTGGAGTGACACATCCAATCTATTGTCCTTCTTCGTCTAGTACTTGGACAAATATGTTTATGTTTGATTTAACCTTGAGCATGAACTAATTTTTCTCACTCTAGGGGCGATGTAAGTCATTCATGTAACATGTAATCTTAAACTATGCTTGTTCGTTATTTGGTTTAGTTGAATGAATCTTTTGAATGTGTTGTTAGTTCATCTTATGTTGAATGAGTTTGATTTATTGATGAAGAATCGTATGATTTTAATCTCTTATGAGATGGATTAGTGTACTAAAATATAAATACGAGGGAAGGACCAAACCTGCACATATCTATATAACATATCATCTTATTCTTTTACTAGAAGTCATAGGAAATTTAGTGAGAGATCATTAACACTAAATAAGTAATAATTTCAGCTAATTAAATAATTGTAGCATAGGATTAGGGTGAGTAAAATCGTTTCCCTAAAAGTACTCTCCTTAACAAATTTTCAATTGTTATGTCTACTCTTTTTTAGTTTATTTAATTAAAATATTTAAAAGAAATCCAAAACTTTATTTTGTAGATCAAATCGTAAGTTATGATTTTAATGTTTATTGTACTTAGAAATATTTTTCACGTGGGATTGACTTGAAGTCTTAATTAGAAAACTCTTTATTATTTTAGATGAGAATTTAAAAACTTCACACATGTTTTTTTAAATAACAACCTATATAGAGAAATTAAAATAAATAAACATATGTTTATGAAAAGATAAATTAAGAAAAGTTGAAATCAGACCAAATGAGATGTGACAACATTAACCAGTTTTAATTTAATATATTATATTAATTGGTTAACATTAATGAATATTAAAAACATAAATATTTAAAATGATTGGCTTTGGCTTTTTTTTTAAAATATACTTTAAATGAACTAAAGTTAAATGTAACTTATTAACTATTCTAAATATTATTCATTTTGTATGCCATTAATTTAAACTTTAATTTGAACCTAGATGTTTCAACCAACGGTCCATATTAGGCTTTCATTTAACTGTAGCTCCACTATAGTGATTAAGCTATAGTTAGTTGAAAATTTAATTTGGATCATTGATTATTGATCTAACGGCTCAAATTTAAGATTCTCATTATAAGAAGCTGAGATCATGTTAGTATGACTCTTTCTCTTTCTCTCTCTCCCTCCTAGTTGTTGACTAGACCAAACGACCGCCTTTGCTCAACTGCAATCCACACCAGATGGCTACCATCTCTGATTCCATCGACATTGGAAACACATGTATAATGGAAAAGATAACAAACCATTGATGTGGTTTTATTTATTTATTTATTCTAATTTAAAAAATATTTCCATCATTTTATTTATTGCAATGGGGAAATATATTTATGTTGTTCAATGCTCAAAATTGATGTTATATTTTACTCATATATATGTAAACTTAGTTTGCCCAGACATTTACTGATGATATATCCAAGTCTTTAACACATCCTATAAACACAAATTTTGAAAGATAAGATTAGTTGCCCAGTGGCAATTGAAGTCAAAATGCAATGATAAGAAGAAAAAAACTACAATAAATTGCTTTTCTGTTGATATTGTGTTGAGAGTAATGACCAAGTCATATTTAGCTTAATCGGTGATGTGTCACGCACTTTTAGAGGTTTAACTAGCCAAACTGCTTTTCTTTCGACTCACAACATCCTTTAATTGTTATAATAGGGATTCATAAGATCAGGGCATACAACAAAACCTCGATCAGTGGCCACACAGATAAACCTCACAACATTATAAGTTGTCAACTGGTACTCATTCTTACTATAGTCTGGAGGTCCTTGTTTGGAATTCATAGTGACTAATAGGATATAGGCCACCAAAACACACACTATGTTTACCTATATGACTATAGAAAATATCTCCATTAGATGGCTCTGCTTCAACTTGCTTATCAGGAAGGCATTAATTGTACGTTGTCATATACATAATGAATGATTTTGTATTATTAATTATATAGATTGCATAAAAGTTGGGATCGACTCACTTATAGTTGGATTGGGCTGTTTAACATTAAATTCTACTGCCTACAATTAGAAATTAAGTAGTAATTATTTATCAAAATAAATAAATAAACTAGGTAGTCACCAAACAAATCCTACACACTTATTTTTTAAAATAAATAATAAAACAAGTATGTGATATTGAATGAATGATTTTTTAAATGATTTATTGTAGTATTTCAATATTAATTACTTATAATTTTGAATCTAATTATTTATGGGCTGTTTAGTTATTTTAAATAAATATGTTTGTTCATGTTATATCATTGTAATTGTTTGTTTCATTATTTATAGATCTTCTATTATCCCTTGAAATGGAACTTGGAGAATGTTTTACTCCAAACTGAAATAATGGAGCATCGAATGAAATTGTAACCCCCAAAATTAGGATGTGTTTTGACTCACTTAAAGATGGTGAAAACTTTTATAAGATATATGAAAAAAGAAGGATTTATGATGCGAAAATAGATCTCAATATTTGAAAAGGGGACAAAATAGAAGAAGTATCAAGTATTTGTATACTCAAAACCTGGACAATTGAAATAGAAAAAACTTTTATGCCTGATAAAAACTAAAGGAATAGATCTTTAGAAAAAAAAGATTGTCCAGCAAAGTTTAATGTGCAAAGAAAAAATGATGGGATGTGGGTCTTGACTAAATTTGAAGAATTACATAGTTTTGTATGTGTAACCCTAAAGAAGAGAAATTTTTTGACACACAATAAAGAAATTAAAGATGTATATAAGAACTTGATGGAGTCATTTAAGGAGGCAAACATGCGTACATCATAAGTAATGTCAGTTTTTGAAATAAAATACGGTGACTGCATTGATATTGGATGTACTAAAAAAGGATATTCGAAATGCATTACAAAGGAAAAAAGATGTGATGAGATCTCAAGATGTCCAACTCATGATTTAGTATTTTACTTACAAAAATAAATTAAATCCATTATTTTTCTGTGACTACCTATAAGTTGACACATGCATTTTGGGTTGATGAACTTGTAAGAAAAGTATTCCAACATTTTAGTGATGTCTTAGTATTTGACACTACTTATAATACTAATCAGTATTTTCGCACCATTCACAAGTATAAATTATTGCAAGCAATTAGTTAATTTTCGGGTGGGCTTCTTGAAAGATGAGATAATGATATCCTTTATTTGGTTACTTTAAACATGGCAATGAGCCATGTGTTCAGATCACCATTTGTAATAATCAACGATCAAGATCCAGCCATGTTTGTGGCAATATCTCTAGTGTTCTCGGAAAGCATTCATAAATTTACATGTGGAATATTCTAAAAACGTTGAGTGATAAACTAAGTGTAAGAGTTGTCCAAAGAGGTGCTTTTTTTTTTCCATTTCATAAGAATATATGGAAATTGGATACAACTGTTGAATTTGAAAGCAAATGAGAATAGATTTGGTTGAACAATAATTTGTAAGATAACTAGTGGCTTTCATCCATTTATAAGATATAAGAAAAATGGATTCCAGCATATACAAAAGATCAGAATGTGTTTACTGTTAATATTTGAACTACTCAACAATTGGAAAGTATGAATGCATTTATTGATTATTTTGTAATTCATAAAACATTTTGTTTTAATTTATGGGGTAGTTTGATAGAGCTGTAAAAAAATAAAGGCACAACCAATTAACATCTAAGCATAATGATCTTTAGACTTTACTAATACTTGAAAGTAACCTTTTAGTTGAAGCTCAAACAACAAAGATTTACACAAGGCCAATGTTCAAAGTATTTCAGAAACAATTAAAAGCTATTTTTAAGTTTGCTAACGCAATTCAATATATGGATGAAATATGTCACACATATGCAGTAAGAAAAATTGGTACAAAGAATGCCTCTTTGAAAGTTTTATTTACCATGAGTAGCGAATTAACAATTTGTGAGTGTAAACGTTTTCAGATTCAAGACATTCCTTGTAAAAACATTTTAGTGGTATTAAGGAATGAGTTTGTTGATTTTGTATCACCTGATTATATTTTAAAGAGATGAATTATAGTTGCAACAAATGATATTATGTATGATAATTTTGGTGTTGAACTTGGAGGAAGTTATGGGTGCTACAAATGATATTATGTGTGATAATATTGTCTAATGATTAAACAATATTTACACTTTAGTGGAGGTCTGAGGTTTTAATTGCACTAATAGGTTTTTGCCGAAGGTTTTTCCATGACAAAAGCAGTGGCGACAGTAAGTTAGACCAGATTGGGGGAGCCTGCAGACTACAGTGGGCAGGTCTGAAAATAGTCTGGGCCGGGCCTGTATAAGGCTATGGCTCATGGGCTAGCTTGTATCCGTGTGGTCCAAACCCGCTTAAACTGTGACCCTCTGACATAAAACCGTATAGGCATGTTTTAAAACAGGTTGAAAATATATAGCCCGACCGGTTTTAAATGTAACATGCCTACTGTTATAACTTGTTTGGTCTGATAGTTTAATAATTTGCAAGGCCATGTCAGATGCTCGAAAAGTTATTGAAGCCATAATAGTTACAAATAATGAAACAAATAAGAATGTTAACAAAAGGTTGCCCGAATATATTATTCACCCACTTGACATTGCACAAATTAAAGGGAGCGGGTGAAAACTTAAGGGATATAAGCAAAATGCTATTGAGAAATCTCTAAGGTTATATAAATTTTGTTAGAAGCGTGTTTACAGTCAAGATATTTAATATTGTCTAGAAAAGAAAAAACAAAAGTTAGTATTTATCATTTTATTATATAGTTTTTATGTTACCTTGTGTATTTAATTTAATTTAATTTAATTCTTATTGCAATGTGTTGGATCGAACCCAAAATTTGTATGATGCGGATAAAATCCTATATAATTTGGTTTGAGATTTTTCAATGTCTATTCTAACTTGTTGCAAAAGATAAGTTAAACTAGATCCACATTCGTGAGTGCAAAGCTAAGGATATGATACATAATCCTGATCCGAACCAATGTGAGTGTCATCAATCAACTTGGTAAATAACCAAGTCATTACAAGATACGGAGTAAGGATTATTAGTGCAGACTTGGTACTAAAATATATGGACTAAGGAATTCGGGTCTTTACTCGAATGAACTAAGTCATAAAGACACGGAATAAGAATCCTATTCTACAACTTGCGCGGAATAAGAGAGCACACAATTACGAAATAAGTAGCTAAGTAAATAACCAAGTCATTACAAGATACGGAGTAAGGATTATTAGTGCGGACTTGGTACTAAAATATATGGACTAAGGAATTCGGGTCTTTACTCGAATGAACTAAGTTATAAAGACACGGAATAAGAATCCTATTTTACAACTTGCGCGGAATAAGAGAGCACACAATTACGAAATAAGTAGCTAAGTCTTCCACTCACGCGGACTAAGGACAAGAAGATGCGGAGTGAGAAATCCGAGTCTTATATTCGCGCGGAGTAAGGAAGGACTTATGCGGAATAAGGACCCAAGTCTTTTATTTGTACAGAATAAGGAAAAGAGATGTGGAGTAAGTTATCCGAGCATTTGCTCTCGAACAGAATAAGTAAACGCTGACACGGAGTAAGAAATTCGAGTACTTCACTAACGCGGAGTAAGGAATTTTGCGACAGAATAAAGATCTGACTAATTAGTTGACACAGAGTAAGCAACTACTAACATGGAGTAAGGATCTGAGCATTCTCTTGAGACGGAGTAAGGAACCTTGCGACGGAGTAAGACGATATTGCTCCAACTAGTATCCTTATTATCTCAACGCATTCAAACTCATCAACTCGTTGTGTCCCGATATAAGAAGAAATCCATTGAAGATATTTAAAGCATCTTATACGTGGATCATACGGATACATGGAGCGAACCTCAATACACTTGGAACTATATGAAACGAAGTTAATTCATTTATACTTCCAATATCTTGAGCTTCATATCCACGACATTAATACTGAGGACCTTTCCAAGAAGATTATTAATGAAGCTCAGCAGCCAAGACATTCAGTTCCAAGAATGTCATCTTAGGATGTCTATAAACATACATGTAATATTTATTTGTACGTGGGTGTAAAAATATACTTTGGCAAGTGTGTGCGTAATTGAAAAAGAGTGCTACTGTAAAAGAGAAATATCTTCTAGTAGATTCAAGCTAGTGTAAATAACTTTATCTGTTATTTAAATCTATTATAATTATCTTTTGATAATAATACAAATTACTTCCACTGTCATATTGTCTTCCGTATTGTTTTAACCTTTCAGTTTGAATTAGTGCAATGCCAAAAGAGTGAGAAAAGAGTTTTAAAAGAGCCTATTCACCCCCCTTTAGGCTTCTAGACCAACACAATGTGATACAGGAAATTTGAAGGTGAAAATGAGAACCAATGACTATTGAACTATCAGTTGTCAATAATGGAAGAGAAAGGTAAATAATTTTATATTTCCTCATGTTCAAAAAAAAAAAATTAAATCATATTTCAAACTCATTTCCTAGATCATTCATTGCTAGCTCTTGCTAGAGGTGGTTGGTCGAGCTTCTAGCTCTCTGGTTATAAACTCCCTAGGTTGGAGATACATTAGGGAATTAAAAAGCTCACATGGCATTGGTGTTAGGAAATTATGTAAAATTTTCTTATTGCCAAATTTTAAAAGAATCAAAAATGCAAAAATGACACACAAAATTGATAACAGAGTTCGGCTAATTTATGGCTACATCTCTTGGTTGTTGCAAGACTTTTTACTAGAGAGAAAATTTATAGAGGGATTACTATACTTACAACTCATATCCAAGAATTATCTCACTAAATTCTCTTAACTTTACAGAAGGCTCTCTTTTTAATATTCATTTATATCTTCTTGGCTGATACCCTTCTATATAGGGGTGTTACATGGGAAGCTAGGGCCGAGCCCAGCCCGCCCGGGCCTAAACGGACTTAATTTGTTTAGGCTTGCTTTTAAACAGGCAAAAAATTTTTGGCCTGGTCTAACCCGCTGGTAGGGCTGGCTAGCCCATAGGCTGAGCTCTTATTATTTATAACAACAACAACAATAATAATTAATATATAATTATTATTGTGATTGCTACGTATATTAATTACATAAATATATTTAACAAGTATCATATAGCCTAATGCCGGGGGCGACTCTAGGATTTTTTCATAGGGTGTTCAATATTTATTACGAAGATTGAATATAACATTGTATTAGGCTATAAGTGGCAAACTGATAATATGTAGAAATATAATAGTAGGTAGTTAGACAAATAGATTAAATACCACAAACATCAAACACTAGATATTCATGCATTTTAAAACTCTCTAAATTTGTAATAACCCGTGTTTTGGGATGTGAGGAGTTAGTCATAGTTATGCCTTTTGAGTGGTAATTGTCAGGCTTTTGTGAGATTTCTTCTCATACACATTGGCTAAAAAACTTTGTATATAGATGAGCAAGCTTGAGGCAAGAGATGAGCCCAAGAGGGAGCTTTTAGAGGCTGCACGTGACAATGACCTTTGTCACATGCAGTGATGTTTTTGCATTGTCACCTTTGTTTTGTTATGCTGGTAATCTTTTCCCAAAGAGCCATGTTGAAATTGTGGGTTTTTTGTCATGTGTGGAAGTGAAAAGGTTAAAACATGTTCCATTTATCAAAACTACACCGTTTTGATACACAGGTTTCACTTATCAAAACTGCGTCATTTTGATAAATGAGGTGTCTATATAAGGAGGTTGAGGTCTCTTTGTTTTAGTTTTAGGGTTCATTGTCAGCCGCCGCAGCCGTCGTAGAGAGAGAGAGAGAGAGAGAGAGAGAGAGAGAGAGAGAGAGAGAGGATCATCTCCTGTTCATGGCTGTTCTGTTCGCGTGGGTGAACGACATCTAGTGTGGGGGAAGGAGTAAGGAGGATCCTTCCAAGGTAGAGATTCTGTACCTCTTGAACCTGTTCTAGGGTGATACCTTATGGAAATTGGTGTTATGTGTATATATATATATGTGTGTGTGTGTGTGTGTGTGTGTGTGTGTGTAAATTCATATAGGTGTGATATCCTATATGAATGTTGGCCTTCAATGGCAAAGTTATGTATGGATATGTCGTTGAGTCCGGGGTCTAGGGGGATTTCGAGTTCGTTCTCATGGTAGTGGACCCTGGGGGCCGTTGGGGTATCTGCGCTGTTCGTTCAGTGGTTGAGATCGTTAGGGTTAGTCCTGCGGTAGGGCCTCATGGGGATACCTTAGGGTTTCCGGGGGAGTTATGTTGATATGATAATTATGTTTGATAAGATGATTATGTGGTTATGATAATTACAGATTGTGTGGATTGTTGAATACATGTATTTATTTGATGTGTTATGAATGTGTGACTAAGTATTCTATGTGAGACTGTGGAGTTTGTGTGGTTGTGGAGCCTGTGTGCCCTGTTTGTATGTTGACGTATTTATAAATGTTAATTATAACCTGTTAATAAACTATTGCCACGACACTTCACTTGAGCATGTTATCATATAGATGCTAGGAGCATGGAATGAGCTGGGGAGACTTGATCCCTACTGAGCTGTGATTGCTCACCCCTCCTATTGTGATTTGTTTTCTTTTTAGGGGCCTACAGGTGTTAGGTGGAACACCAAGGTGGAAGACTTTCTTTGTTTGCTGTTTTATATTTCTTTTTGTTATTTTGAGGGAATCAATGTAACCTGTAAAGACCCATATCAGTGTGTGACCGGGTTAGGGCCTGAATAGACATTGGAATATCTGTTTGGCAGCGTGGCCTTGTTGTTATTTTGTGTTATTTATTTTTGATAATATGATTTTAGTATATTAAAAACAAATATATGTATTATGATGATTATTAAAATATATTTAGACATGTCATTATTATTATGTGATTATTATTAATCCGAACATTTAATGTTGAGGCCTGATTATTATTATTATTATTATTGTTATTATTTTGTTAGTATTATTTAAATAATTTAAGAGTACCTATGGATAATGCTTATAATAAATGATTACTATTATTATTACTCATTTTATTATTAATGGATTAAGATTATTATTAAAAGTTATTATTATTATTATTATAGAGTATAAATAGGAGGAACTAGGGTAGAAACCCTATTTTTGGTTGTGCGTGCGCGCTTGGCAGGGGAAGCACAGGTTTTAGGCAGCGAGATTTGAAGTAAACTGTTCAATCAACCTTTCCAAACCAAATCCAGGTAGGTGTTTTTCGATTATTTGTTATCTTGTGGCCTGAACACGGAGTTAGAATTTGTATCTGTTGATTTTATGGGTCTAGAGACGTATTGTTTGTTTTAATACACTCGGAAGTGTATTTGGCGTTCGGCGTTGCGACGGTTTCAGGCGGCATCGGCGCTAGGTTCAGATGGTATCACGGGCGACGGTCTCAGACGGCTTTCAGCGCCGTCGGATGGGAGGCGACACCGGCGCTAGGTTCAGACGACAACCCGGGCGACGGTCTCAAGCGGCGTCGCGGGGGGGGGGGTGCCGGTTGAAGCGCCACGGCCGGACTGTCGAGTCCTTGCGCGCCCTTGGAGGTGTGTTGGAAGGGGTGAGCGGGAGCAGGTGTGGCGTCGGTGTTGGCGTGGGCGTCTGCGCAGAAGAGAAGAGCTGTCGTTGTGCGTGCGTTGGCAGGGAGGAGATCGTGGGGGCAGCGCTGGGTGCCGCCGCCCTCCCCCGCGAGCCCACCAACCCTAGTGTTGGTGGGCGGCTGCTGCTACGCGCATGTGTGTGTGTGAAATATCTTTAATTATATATATATATATATACTTCTATATATATATATGTAAAAATATCCTAATGTCTTTTTAGCTGGGGATATAAGCACTTATATATACATCTTTGGGATTGTTGTCGTGACATTGGAATTATATAGATGTTTATGAATATCATTGTTAGTTGTTATGATTAAGGTGTGAATAATTTAAAAAAAAAAAGGTAGAAGGTAGTGGAAGTAATAAAAGATAATATTACCCTAGCTTGAAATTGTAGACCTAAACTATGAATATAAATTGGGTTTTGTTATTTTACGTTGGTGTCATAATTAGCAATTGTACCCTATTAGTGTGGTTTTGATGATTTCAATACTCTGTTGTGTATTTGATGTTGAATTTAATTTTGTTTTGCTCGTTGGTTAACGTACGTGAACTGGTGGAAATTTTGGTGGTGGGTTTTGTTGGGATAACCGCAGGTCCCACATAGGGCTGGCAAGAGGCCACAGGTCCCTTATGTGGTTGGTTACCTCAGGTCCCATATGTGGCTGGTTGCCAACTGGAACGTCATGGGTCCCACATATGGCTAATTGGGGAAGATTAGACCCCCTATGAGGTGGGTTGCGGAAATTCCACAGATGGTTGGGTTATCTGTATAAGTTGGGATGACCTAATTATGACGTGTGGGTTACCCGTTGAGGTTATATGTAGTGCGAGTTGTTTTAATCCATTATTCTAATATATGCTTGTCGTAATAGAGTAGGACACTACACTGGCACAAGTATGCACTGTTCATATAGACTTGGGTTTTCGTGTGTTAAGGTGTTGTAGATGGGGATCACCTACTGAGCACTCGTGCTCACCCTACTTTATTCTTTTTTTTTTCTACAGGTTGTAGGAAGTAGCTTTTGGAGCCACAGCGGAGCGGGTCGGGATATCCTCATGTAGTATTTCCCTTATAGGCTTGGTTTATTTTCCTACTATTCATAAGTTTTCCGGACAAGGGTCCGTGACAGTTGTATTAACTTGGATAGCTGGACCTTGTTAATTAATGTTTGGGGGTGTTAACTGAATTTAGTAATACTGACTGCACTGATATAAATATCGGTTGTTTGCATGTTGTATTTGGATCATTGGTAAGTACAATACTACCACGTTGTGGTATCGTACATGGTTGAATCCGTTACCAACCCCTCGACCCTGGAGTGGGCGTGGGGTAGTCGCGTTCCTAGTTCTGTGGATTTTAGAATTTGGGGGCTTGACAAGTTGGTATCAGAGCATGGTCTAGTGGACCAAGGTTAGTGAGGGGTGATTGATAGACACTTAGAAGCTTGGAAGACTATAGGGAGGGCGCCTGATCAACGTAGTCCTTATATGTGTTCTGGGTTGACTAAGGGTCCGTCAGATCGTCTTAGGAAGCATTTGGGTTGGGTGTATACATGCTGCAAACTGATTGTGCATATCTAGGCACTAGAAATGATTTGATGATGTTATTCTGATGACTTGTTTGTTGTATTATTGAATGTTTGTGATTTGATTTTTCCTTGGTGACTGGTTCTGCTTGATTGAAAATGCTATTAAGTTGGTTTAAACTTAGGAAGCCTAAGTGAATAACAACCTATTGTGATGTGTGTGGATGAGAGGCTTGGAACCTCATTGTTAATTTGGTGGTTTGACTAGTACGCAATAGTTAATAGATATTGTTGATATGTGTTGGTGCAGAATGGCACCCAAGACTAGGGCTCAAGGTCCAGCAGAGGAGCTATCAATTCAGTCTGAATCACAAGAAGAACAGAGTTCTCCAATACCTGCCTTGGGTTCGGAGATTGCTGCTCAGATTGGGGCTCAAATATTGAGCCAGATCCAGGGTGCCATGCAGGGTACCATGAGGGACGTGGCTAGAGAGGTGATGCAAGAGGAACTGAGGAAGCAGCAACAGCCTCAGCAGGAGCAGCAGCAGGAAGTTCTAGAGAGCCAGCCACAGGTCATGGCTGTACCGCCCGCAGTATCGATCGACTGGGTGAGTCGGTTCCTGAAGCAGAAACCGACGAAGTTTGAGGCAAATACGAGACCCGATGAGGCCGAGGAATGGGTCAAATGGACAGAAGATATCTTCGAGCTGATCCAGGTGCCCGATGAGGCTAAGGTCCGCTTAGCCACACATTTCCTAGTAGGTGGGGCCCGCAGGTGGTGGGACGCTGTGAAGCATGTTCACGAGAGCCCGATGGCATGGGAGGACTTCGTAGAGCTCTTTTACATAGAGTACTTCCCTCGCTCTGTGCAGAAGACGAGGCGACGGGAGTACTATACGTTGGAGCAGGGCAGTCGGACTGTGACAGAGTATGTCACTGCTTTCACTGAGCTAGGGAGATTTGCCCCATAGTCATGGAGGGTTGAGGCTAATAAGACCCAGGATTTCATTGATGGGCTGAGACCATCACTCAGGAGGGGACTAAACATGATGGAGTTGACCACTTACAGTGACGCGGTCAACAAGGCACTTATTGGAGAGCGGGACTTAAACCAGATCAGGACTCAGAAACCAGGGAGCTCACAGGGGCCTAGCCAGAAGAGGCCAAGAGAGGAGCAGTCTGAGGGACAGGGGGACAATAGGCCGGTGCCCAAATTCTCACATACGGGAAACTCAGGCAGCAGTTCTACCTCACGGTTTTCAGGGACGTGTCGATCCTGCGGACTTCGGGGACACAAGGAAGCAGATTGTAGGCGGAAGAGTGGTAACCCACTCAAGTGTTTTCAATGTGGGGGACTGGGACACAGAATAGGAGAGTGTCCTTCTGCCAGTTCAGCTAGTGTTGCGGGGCCACATCGACCTCGTGACCAGGGACAGAGGAGCGGTGCTCCATATCAGAGACCAGCCCAGTCAGGACAGTCAGTACAGGGACGGCCTACTACTCAGCAGCCTCAGCGGGAGGTCCAGGCTCAGAAGGGACAGAATGATCGAGCTACGACGAGTCAGGCCAGCGGTAGTGTGCAGAAGGGGAGGAACTATGCTATCACTGACAGCGAGGCAGAAGTTCCACCAGTTGACGAGGCGAGTCAGGGGCCAGCTGCTGTGAGAGGTACGATTTTGGTTTCACGCACTATTTGTACTGTCTTGATTGACACTGGTGCTACACATTCTTTTATCGCACACTCCACGGTTGAAGGATTAGAGTTGGATTGTACTACTGTTGAACAACCCCTTGTGGTTGATACACCCATAGGGGGCCTGGTGGTGATTAATAGGGTTTGTTCGGGATATGAGGTTACTCTCGGAGGTGTTGACCTCCGGTGTAACCTATTTGTGATGCACTTTGATGCTTTTGATGTGATATTGGGTATGGACTGGTTGACCCATGTAGAGGTGGTGATTGAGTGTTATAGGCGACGAGTGACCTTCCTCACACCTGAGGGTACTCGAGGCACCTTCATGGGTGAGTGGTCTGGTGATGTATGCAAGTTGGGGCCTTTGAAGCAAGGATGGGGTGATGTAACCCATCAGTTAGCCAGTCTAACTCTAGTTGATTCCCAGCAGGAGGGTAAGGTGGTGTTACCCAAGGTGGTGGATCAGTTTCCCGACGTGTTTCCCGAGGACTTGGTTGATTTACCACCAGAGAGAGAGGTAGACTTCTCGATAGAGTTGCTACCCGGGACAGCACCTATCAGATTAGCAGCTTACAGGATGGCACCAGTTGAACTTCGAGAGCTCAAGAGGCAGGTTGACGATCTTTTGGCGCGTGGTTTTATTAGACGGAGTAGTTCGCCTTGGAGTGCTCCGGTGTTATTCGCCAAAAAGGCAGATGGTTCGCTTCGGTTGTGTATTGACTATCGACAGTTGAACCAGTTGACAGTGAAGAATAGATACCCACTACCGAGGATCGATGATTTGTTTGACCAGTTCAGGGGTGCCTGCTGGTTTTCCAAGATCGACTTGAGGTCTGGATACCATCAGCTACGTGTGCGGGAGTCAAATATCCCGAAGACAGCCTTCAGTTGCAGATATGGCCATTTTGAGTGGCTGGTGATGCCTTTCGGGCTCACAAATGCCCCAGCGGTGTTCATGGGGTTGATGAATCATATCTTTACACCTTATCTCGACCAGTTTGTGGTGGTCTTCATAGATGATATCCTGATTTATTCCCGGACAGAGAGCGAACATGAGGAGCACTTACATTTGGTATTGCAGACGTTGAGGGACCATAGACTATACGCAAAATTCACGAAGTGTGACTTTTGGTTGCAAAGGGTGAAGTTCTTAGGGCACGTGGTATCATCGGAGGGTATCACGGTAGATCCTGGCAAGATTGAGGCAGTGATGTCATGGAAGCGTCCAACGAACGTTTTTGAGATTCGGAGTTTTCTGGGGTTGGCAGGATATTATAGGAGGTTTGTTAAGGACTTCTCCAGTTTAGCGGCACCGATGACTAGTTTAACCCGAAAGGGGGTACAATTTGTCTGGTCGGATGCTTGTGAGAATGCTTTTAGTTAGTTGAAGGCCAGATTGACTTCGGCACCTATCCTAGTCCTGCCACAGGAGGGTATAACCTATGAGGTCTACTGTGATGCCTCTAATGTTGGTCTGGGTTGTGTACTCATGCAGGAAGGACGGGTAATTGCTTATGGTTCCCGTCAGTTGAAGACTCATGAGAAGAACTACCCTACGCACGATCTGGAGCTTGCTGCAGTGATCTTTGCGTTAAAAAGCTGGCAGCACTATCTTCTAGGGGAGAAGTTTGTGGTATACACTGACCACAAGAGCTTGCAGTACATCTTCTCTCAGCGGGATCTGAATCTCAGGCAGAGGCATTGGGTGGAGTATATGCAGCAGTTCCAGTTTGATCTTCAGTATACACCTGGGAAGGGGAATGTAGTAGCTGATGCCTTGAGCCGGAAGAGCCAAGCCGTAGTGGCTCTCTGTGCTGTCAAGGAATGGGAGATGATGGGGCAACTAGCTGCTCTGAGGTTACGACAGTGCAGGGGCTTAGTGCGGGGTATCCTGAGTGTGGTTATAACGGTGCCTGAGTTGTGGCGTCAGGTTATTGAAGGTCGGTTGGGGGATGTTGAGTGTGAGGTCATTCGAGATCGATTCGGACTGCCGTACTTTCTGGCGATTGGACGGAGGATTCCGACCATGTGTTGCGCTATCGAGGTCGATTGATAGTTCCATTTTCTCTCCGGGAGACAGTTCTACGGGAATTCCATCACTCTCGTTTGGCTGTTCATCCTGGGGGAACGAAGATGTACCATGCTGTTCGACAACAGTTTTGGTGGTCGGGCCTTAAGAAGGCTGTTGCGGAGTTTGTTCGACGGTGTTTGACATGCCAGCAGGTCAAGGCCGCGCATTTGCGGTCTGCCGGTGAGTTGCAATCGTTACCTGTGCCGGAGTGGAAGTGGGATCATGTGACTATGGACTTCGTCACAGGGCTTCCTCGTTCTAGAGGTCATGATACTATTTGGGTTGTTGTGGACCGTTTGACGAAATCTGCCTACTTTATTCCGATTCGTGAGACCGATCCAGTCCGGACCTTGGGACAGTGTTATGTCGACATGGTGGTACGATTGCATGGTGTGCCATTGTCGATCATTTCTGATAGGGATGCTTGGTTCACTTCGTAGTTCTGGCAGCAGCTACAACGTGCTTTGGGCACCCGAGTGAACTTGAGTACTGCTTACCACCCTCAGACAGATGGCCAGTCTGAGCGCACTATCCAGATTCTCGAGGATATGCTTCGTGCTTGTGTGTTGGATTTTGGCGGTTGTTGGGAGGCACACCTTCCCTTGGTGGAGTTCTCCTACAACAATAGTTATCAGGCTACGATAGGAATGGCGCCATATGAGGCATTGTATGGGCGACCGTGTCGCTCCCCTCTGTGTTGGGCTCAGGCAGGGGAGGCAGTTGTTTTGGGTCCCGATATGGTTCAGGAGACTACCGAGTTGGTTCAGCTGATCCGACAGCGGATGTTGACGGCCCAGAGTCGACAGAAGTCATATGCTGATAGACGGCGGCGACCGCTTCAGTTCGTCGTAGGGGATCGCGTCTTCTTGCGAGTCTCGCCACGGCGGGGGCACAGACGGTTTGGGCGAGGTTCCAAACTCTCACCTCGATTTGTGGGTCCTTTCCCTATCATTGCAACTGTGGGACCGGTAGCCTATCGATTGGAGTTACCACCCGAGTTGGCTCGTGTTCATGATGTTTTCCATGTCTCCCAGCTGCGGCAATATTATCCGGATCCTTCCCATGTGCTCGATTGGCGTGAGATAGAGTTAGCGGATGATGGTTCCGTGGTAGAGGCACCAGTTCAGATTTTAGACCGCCGGGAGCAGGTCTTGCGAGGCAAGACGATTCCATTGGTCAGAGTTTTGTGGCGCCACCATAGTATGGAGGAGCAGACCTGGGAAAGGGAGAGTCAGATGCGTGCTCTTCACCCCGAGATGTTCGAGGACGAACAACCCTAAGGTGGGGAGGATGTCAAGATCTTCTTCATGCATTGAGGTAGTTAACCTTGTTGTTTGTTTGTTGTGCTTATGGGTGTTATCTTTGGGTGGCGTGTGAATTTTTGTGCTGTTGGTTACCATGTTTGTGGGCATTGTTTTGTCTATCATGTTAATTGGCGCTAAGTTGTGCATACTTTGGTTAGCCGGGGTAGTGTTACCTCGTAGTGGATGACTTATCTTTTCGGGGACGAAAAGTCCTAAGGTGGGGAGGATGTAAATACCCGTATCAGTGTGTGACCGGGTTAGGGCCTGAATAGACATTGGAATATCTGTTCGGCAGCGTGGCCTTGTTGTTATTTTGTGTTATTTATTTTTGATAATATGATTTTAGTATGTTAAAAACAAATATATGTATATGTTGAAGCGCCACGGCCGGACTGTCGAGTCCTTGCGCGCCCTTGGAGGTGTGTTGGAAGGGGTGAGCGGGAGTAGGTGTGGCGTTGGTGTTGGCGTGGGCGTCTGCGCAGAAGAGAAGAGCTGTCGTTGTGCGTTGGCAGGGAGGAGATCGTGGGGGCAGCACTGGGTGCCGCCGCCCTCCCCCGCGAGCCCACCAACCCTAGTGTTGGTGGGCGGCTGCTGCTGCACGTGTGTGTGTGTGTGTGTAATATCTTTAATTATATATCTATATATATATATATATATATATATATATACTTCTATATATATATGTAAACATTGCTTAATGTCTTTTTAGCTGGGGATATAAGCACTTATATATACATCTTTGGGATTGTTGTCGTGACATTGGAATTATATAGATGTTTATGAATATCATTGTTAGTTGTTATGTTAAAAACAGTGGGGCTCATTATTAAGGTGTGAATAATTTTAAAAAAAAAGGTAGAAGGTAGTGGAAGTAATAAAAGATAATATTACCCTAGCTTGAAATTGTAGACCTAAACTATGAATATAAATTGGGTTTTGTTATTTTACGTTGGTGTCATAATTAGCAATTGTACCCTGTTAGTGTGGTTTTGATGATTTCAATACTCTGTTGTGTATTTGATATTGAATTTAATTTTGTTTTGCTCGTTGGTTAACGTACGTGAACTGGTGGAAATTTTGGTGGTGGGTTTTGTTGGGATAACCGCAGGTCCCACATAGGGCTAGCAAGAGGCCACAGGTCCCTTATGTGGCTGGTTACCTCAGGTCCCATATGTGGCTGGTTGCCAACTGGAACGTCGTGGGTCCCACATATGGCTAATTGGGGAAGATTAGACCCCCTATGAGGTGGGTTGCGGAAATTCCACGGATGGTTGGGTTATCTGTATAAGTTGGGATGACCTAATTATGACGTGTGGGTTACCCGTTGAGGTTATATGTAGTGCGAGTTGTTTTAATCCATTATTCTAATATATGCTTGTCGTAATAGAGTAGGACACTACACTGGCACAAGTATGCACTGTTCATATAGACTTGGGTTTTCGTGTGTTAAGGTGTTATAGATGGGGATCACCTACTGAGCACTCGTGCTCACCCTACTTTATTCCTTTTTTTTCTACAGGTTGTAGGAAGTAGCTTTTGGAGCCACAGCGGAGCGGGTCGGGATATCCTCATGTAGTATTTCCCTTATAGGCTTGGTTTATTTTCCTACTATTCATAAGTTTTCCGGACAAGGGTCCGTGACAGTTGTATTAACTTGGATAGCTGGACCTTGTTAATTAATGTTTGGGGGTGTTAACTGAATTTAGTAATACTGACTGCACTGATATAAATATCGGTTGTTTGCATGTTGTATTTGGATCATTGGTAAGTACAATGCTACCACGTTGTTGTATCGTACATGGTTGAATCCGTTACCAACCCCTCGACCCTGGAGTGGGCATGGGATAGTCGCGTTCCTAGTTCTGTGGATTTCAGAATTTGGGGGCGTGACATAACCCCAATGGGGAAAACGATGTAACCCCAATGGGAAAAGCGATGTAAAAGGTTTTTAAATTTAATAAAGTGATATGGTTTGTCTTATGGATATTTATTGTGGTTTGAAATTAAATAATGAAATGTGATGTCCCGTGTGAGTATTTATCCCAACCCCTTATCCATCGCGTGGGTAAAGGGGAGTCACGAACCGGTTTCCTCGGGTTGGAAATCTGGGGCGTGACAAAATTAAAACCCTAATAATTAAAATTCCAATTGAATTTATTAATAGCATAATATTAAATAAACAATTATTAAAAAAATAATGCAAAAGCAACAACTAGAATTAAGAAAAAGACTACGTAAGGAAGCCAGAACCAATCGTCTTAAAAGTCAAATACAAATTATTTGAACAAAGAGATGATTATCGGCCAGAAGTGAGATTATCCAACGCTAATCAAAAATTTAGAATAGATTGTCTAACGGTAACCGGCCAATGCAAGCAACAATTTAGATCTTAACACTCTCATAATATTTAACTAACCAGATAATTTTATTTTTTTATTAATTAATTAATTAATTAATTAATTATTATTTAAAGGGATGAGTCAGACTAAGGTGTGCAGCTGCACACCCTCACTAACAAGTAGCGCGCTCCTGGCCTAATGATTAGACAATATTTACACTTTAGTGGAGGTCTAAGGTTTTAGTTGTACTAATAGGTTTTTGCCGAAGGTTTTTCCATGACAAAAGCAGTGGCGATAGTAAGTTAGACCAGATTGGGGGAGTCTGCGGACTGCAGTGGGTAGCTCCTTAGTTTCCTTAGTTTTTCTAAACTGCAGTGGGCAGGCCCGAAAATAGTCTGGGCTGGGCTTGTATAAGGCTATGGCTCATGGGCTAGCTTGTATCCATGCGGTCCAAACCCGCTTAAACCGTGACCCTCAGACTTAAAACCATATAGGCCTGTTTTAAAACAGGTTGAAAATATATAGCCTGACCGATTTTAAAAGCAACATGCCTACTGTTATAACCTGTCTGGTCTGATTGACGATTGAAGATGTGCGTTAGGGTTTTGTGCGAGATAGTACATTGAGGAGGGTATTTTGAATTTATCATTTTTAATTTAGAACACTTAGAATTAAGATCTAATGGTGGTAAATAGGGTTGTACTAAGGCACTTGCACTTATTTTTTCTTTAACATTAGAGAGAGATATTTCATTAAGTATCATAAAGTTTGGTGGAAAAAACTTTTCTTATCTAATTATTCAACGAGTAATTTTTTGAACATAAACGAGGGAGAGAGATTAGAAGTGTGGAATTAGATTTAGGTTTATATTTTCTTTTTTTAATCATTTTGTTCAAAATATAATTTATTTGCATTTTCATTATTTGGCATACATGACACATGCATGATTGGACGACCCGGTGCACTACTGTACTGCATACTAAACATATTGGTGTAATTTTGTCAATCAGTGCACATTGTTTTACTCATTTTGTCACAATGAAATGTAAATTATTTTTATTTTCATTATCTGCCATGCTAAACACATTGGATGGGCCCAATTCGCTACTGTACTGCATACTAAACATACAATTTCTAAAACTCACCGCCTGGCTGCGGCGAGAGCCGGTTGCTGTATTGGTCGAGTCACACTACTTCGTACCAGCGACAGAAGAGATTCCTTTGCCCGTGACCATGCACTTTGTAGGTACATAGTTTATAGCTACACGGATACTTCAAACTACTTCTTTACATCATCAATATATGTATATCATTTTATTATAGTAATAATAAAAACAATAACTAAAACAAGGGACACTGGTTGTTTGGTCCATGGAGGGTTTTGTGTGGGAATTTCTTGGATCCGCTTTAATTTTTAGGACTTTGTTTTGGTTTTTTTTCTTTTTCATCACTTTCCATAAAATATAAATAAATAAATATTTTTTAAAAAGGCAGGGGCTCGAAAATGCGTGTACGACCTACTCACTCACGAGCACCCAATCTCTCTCACCTTCCTGCAACAATTCATGCTACATGTAATAATCAATCGTTTTAGGAAATACGTGGAATTCTAATCATGGAAACGCCTTATTCCTCGCACGCTATTGGGTCTCCTCTCTATATATACGAACCATATGCGCACCTTTCTTCTATCTATCCATATACCCACTATAGGTAGTAGAAGGTACCATTTGATAGTGAACAGCTAGCAATGTCGTCGTCTCACTCACAAATCGGTGCATGGTCCCTCCTACTCATTCTCTCATTCTTCAATGTCTCCATCGTCCACTGGGTGGAGTCCCAGCCCGTGGGCTGCGTCGATGGGTCGTTCCGGAACCTTCCCTTCTGCAGGGAGTCCCTTCCAATTCAGTACAGGGTGAGGGACCTCATCGGACGGTTAACATTGCAGGAGAAGATCGGGCTGTTGGTGAACAACGCAGCGCCGGTGCCTAGGTTGGGCATCCGAAGTTATGAGTGGTGGTCGGAGGCCCTCCACGGGGTGTCCAATACGGGCCGGGGCGTCAAGTTCGGTGGGCGATTTGCTGCCGCCACCAGCTTCCCTCAGGTCATCTCCACCGCTGCTTCTTTCAATGCCTCCCTGTGGGAGCAAATCGGACGGGTACGATTTCATTTTATCTTCTTTCATATTTTATTCCATATACTGTATTTTTTAAAATTGGAAAATATCAATTTTATTATTGCGCGGGAATAATTATGACAATAAAAACACGCAAGGACAAAGACAAATAAAACCAATGAAATCAGTGTTCATTATTATTGTTTGTTGTTGTTGTTGTTGTTGTTATTATTATTATTATTATTATTATTATGTTAAAATTATGAGATGAAAAAGATAATATTTATAATATAACTATTTTAACGGTTTTGAATTGACTGGAAATCCGAATATTGGAATTGGATGTTAAGCTTGGTTGTTGAAGTACTGTTCCATCCGTGACCTTAGATAATTGGTTTTGTTGGCCGTGGACGGTAATTTATGTTGAAAGAAGATGCTGAAATTTATTAGTATTACCATAAATGATGCGTACATGTGTCTATATTTATGTTATTTTAATGGCCTGTGCCTAGCACTATATAACTATGCCGTGGGGCGACACGACATCGCCGCCAACGGCGAAAGACAAAACAGTAAAAGAGGTAAGGGTGGAGCTCTCGTGAGAGAGAGAGAGAGAGAGAGAGAGAGAGAAAGTGGGGGGACAAAGTAACACAGGACAGTAAATCAGAAAGAAAACAGTTAAATAAAGCTTTTTGTGGGGGTAAAGTATAAAGATTTTGCCCACTTTATAACAATGTTTCCGGTTTTACAATCATTTTGAAGAATAATATATGCCAGTAGGATACATATTAAAAATGATCTCCGGAGTATAGTAATAGTGGACAAAGAAAAAAGAAATAGGAAATGAGGAAAAGATTTTTGTTTTTAAAAGAAGAAAGGTAAGTATCAGTCAGGAGGGGAACTTAACAGAAGAGATTTATTTTTCTTTTTGCCTCGATTATAATTTTACAATAGTTTAGTTTAATTTTTTCTTCATTTTTTCGGTACATATTACTTGGCTCGGACAGTTCACTCCTTTTCATGCTCGAATATGTTCATAAGTGGTTTGAAAATGACGGAACCCATTTGGGGCATGCAGTTCAAAGAGTTTTACCTAACATGCCTGCACAATGTCGCGGTCAAAAAGGTTTCGAAATATGTACATGTATGTATATATATATATATCCGTGACGGGTGTCTCGTGACCGATTGCTACTATACAAAACGATATAATATAATGCGTATATATATAAATTTAAAACATCATATCAAATATATTTATCATTATATGTTTTGAAGAGACTATTCAATTAATTTGTTAGTTTACAAATAAGTTTTTGTTCTCGTAGACAAAAATAATGTAATTTCAAACACCCGTGGGGGTGGGGGTGTTTACAAACTGAATATATTTATTCTTACAAGCTATAGCGATGTGTTGCGCAATCAATTTCAATGATGAAAAGAGGCAAGCTCGGGCTTAATTAAATTACAAACCTACGTACGAACTACTACTACCAGTCTATCTCATATATATATATGGTCTTTTAAAATTAAGAAATTAATTAAAGATTAGAAAAAAGACAAGAAAGAAAAAGAAATGAAACAGATGGCCGCGGCGCGCAGGTTGTTTCTGATGAAGCGAGAGCGATGCACAACGGGGGTGCAGCGGGGCTGACTTACTGGAGCCCCAACGTGAACATATTCCGGGATCCAAGGTGGGGGCGGGGACAGGAGACACCCGGCGAGGACCCTAAGGTGGTTGCGGATTATGGTGTCCGGTACGTTCGGGGACTCCAAGGTACGGGCGCACCCGGCAGCAACCGGTTGAAGGTGGCGGCCTGTTGCAAGCACTACACAGCGTACGACGTGGACAACTGGGAAGGCGTGGACAGGTTCCACTTCAATGCCCGGGTGAGCAAGCAGGACTTGGCGGACACCTTCAACGTCCCCTTTCAGCAGTGCGTCGCCAGAGGCAAAGTCGCTTGCGTCATGTGCTCCTACAATCAAGTTAACGGCAAGCCCACCTGCGCCGACCCAGATCTCCTCCGTGGCACTCTTCGCAATCAATGGCGCCTCAACGGGTACGTACGTGAGGTTTTTTGTTTTTTTTTTTTTTTTGAGTCTTTATTTTATATTATTACGAATGACTTAACTAACTAACTAACACAATTAAGTCAATCAATGGCGTTGACGTTGAGCCTCCTACTACTACAACTACTACTGCTGTCGTATCAATGTATGTCTAAGTACTAACGTTCCGTTGAAAACAAAATTCATATGTATAGGTACATTGCGTCGGACTGTGACTCGGTTGATGTTTTATATAATATTCAACGCTACACCAAAACGCCTGAAGACGCAGCGGCCCAGACCCTAAGAGCTGGTAATTAATTAATTAGTTTTATTTAGTCGAGGCAAATAAAAAACAAAAAAAAGCTGATTATTTTATTGCTTCAATCAAGGTCTGGACTTGGACTGCGGGCCATTTTTGTCGGTCCACACTGGGGCGGCGATACAGCAGGGGAAAGTGAAAGAGGCGGACGTGAATTGGGCCTTGACCAATACACTGACGGTCCAAATGAGACTGGGCCTGTACGACAGCCCATCTTCCTCGCCCTTTGGAAGACTCGGCCCTAGAGACGTGTGTACGGCGGCCCACAAAGAGCTAGCCCTTGAGGCCGCTCGCCAAGGCAGCGTTCTTCTTCAGAACCGTGGGCGATCGCTGCCGTTATCAATGCGCCACCATCGCACCGTGGCAGTAATCGGCCCCAATTCCGATGCCACCGCCACCATGATCGGAAACTACGCGGGTACTTTCTTACTGGCTGCCTACGTACGTAAGGCAAAGCATGCATAAATAATAGCAGCAAGAATAATAATAATAATAATAATGGGAATTAATAGTCCAATTAATTAATTTTAGGTGTTCCGTGTGGTTATACGACACCGGTGCAAGGAATTGGAAGATACGCGAGGACCATTCACCAGAAGGGGTGTGCGAGCGTGGCCTGTCCGGGGAATCGGCTGTTCGGAGCAGCGGAGGCAGCGGCGCGGGGGGCGGATGCGACGGTGTTGGTGATGGGGCTGGACCAATCCATTGAAGCAGAGTTCCGGGACAGGACAAGCCTCCTCTTGCCAGGTCACCAACAAGAGCTGGTGTCCAGAGTAGCCAGGGCCTCCAGGGGTCCCACCATTCTGGTTCTAATGTCTGGCGGACCAATTGATGTCACCTTCGCCAAGAATGATCCCCGCATCTCAGCCATCGTTTGGGTTGGATACCCCGGCCAAGCCGGTGGCGCTGCCATCGCCGACGTTATCTTCGGAGCCCACAATCCCGGTACGGGTTAAAAACTTATTAAGTTACCCCACTTCGGAGCCCTGGCCCTGGCCCCTGGGTAATATGAATATGAAATATATGATCATATATATGAATGAATTGTTACAATGTTTTTTTTTTTTTTTAATATGATTATTTGTTTAAGCTTAGGGGGGAAGCTACCGATGACGTGGTATCCACAGAGCTACGTGGAACGGCTTGCAATGACGAGAATGGACATGCGAGCGTCACGAGGGTATCCCGGCCGGACATACCGATTCTACAGGGGTCCGGTGGTGTTCCCGTTCGGGTTTGGGCTGAGCTACACCGCTTTTGCCCACAGCTTGGCGTCTGAGCCCCCATCGGATTTATCGGTTCCGCTGCTGGCGGCTGCTCATCACGTCAGCCCCGCCGGAAATGCGAATTCTTCTGCTTCCCCTGCTTCTGCTTCTGCTTCCTTAATGGGGTCGCGGAGCAATAATATGGATCGGATCAGGGTGTCTCACGCCAGCTGCGACAATCTCTCCATCGGGCTGCACGTACACGTGAGGAACACCGGGGACACGGACGGTTCCCACACGGTTCTGCTGTTCGTCACGCCGCCGCCGACAATATCTCAGGAGGGCCGGCGGGGAGGGGGAGGCGGCGAGCCGACAAAGCAGCTGGTGGACTATAGGAAGGTGCACCTGGCGGCGGGGACCCGGCAGCGGGTGAGGTTTCAGCTCCACGTGTGCAAGCACCTGAGCATTGCAGACCAGTTCGGGATTCGAAGGATCCCCATTGGAAACCACACGCTTCATATCGGTGATGTCGAACACACCATCTCCATTCAAACCAGCACCATCAATATTCCGTAGTAGGCCTATCTATCTTATCTATCTATGTATGTCCCGCGGGTCCGCGAGAATCGCGCTATGTGCCCGTGACGCCTAGCTTAGCTAGCTGGAGATAGGAGAATTATTATTGTTGTTAGTATGATGCATTTGACAGTCTGTACAAAAAGGAATAATACATGTATTTGGTTTAGGTTTGGTTTGGTTTGGTTTGTGAAATTTGAAAACACAAAGAGATTGCAGCATTATATTATATATCCTTGGAATTTAATTATTGGACCGCACCAACTGGATGGATTCCAATTTGGCATCGAATTTGAGGAGCGATTACAGCATTGGCATCCAATTACAATTTTGCTGATAAAAAGTAATTTTATCATTTTTATTATAATAAACGAAGTTGGATAATAAGGGTGATCTAATAATTATAAATATTATTTTTTTCCCTTTCAATTTAGAAAAAAAGAAGAAGAAAAACCAACTTCCCTCTTTGTTTTTTTTTTTGGGTAATCAAATGCCGTCTGTCCGTTTTTTTTTTCAAATAAAAAAAAATCACAACCTGTGTCCAACAGGCCCTCACAATTCACAAACCTCCCTGTCTCTCGTTGGAAAATATCTGATTAATTGTCTGTTTCGATCGGTACTAGCGATCATGGAATGACTGGGTTCTGTTTTCTGGTTTCGTAAGTAGGATCAGTGTGTTCAAACTTCCAATCAGCGATTGTGTTACCTGCGTTTATGTTATTTGGGCTTTATTACACTTCACTATCACGACCCGAAACCTTGTGTTTGGGGGGACGTTTCTTAGTGGCACGATTTAGGAATGGATTCGTGCTACGTAAAGAGAGAGGGGTTGGTTGAAGGGTGCAGGGTGGGGGCGAGAAGGTTCCAGTTCGTGGAGGAGAACGGATGAACCCCTTCGAGTTCGGACGTGCCGACCCGGTTGAATGGGGGAGCACGCCGCTAGTCGAGACTTGACGTTGAAGAAGGGATTTGGCCATCCTTACACAAACGGTCGGGAACCGGAGCCGTTCTCCGATGAGCCCGGTGGCGGGGCGAAACCGGTGGCTTAGACCCTTAAAGGCTAAACTTAGCGGACCGTGGATGAGAAGCTAAGTGCCCCAATGGGTTGAGAGCGCAGAAATTCGACCCCGTGACAAGTGGTATCGGTCGAACCGGCCCGTATCCCGAAGACTCGCCGAGCACTCTGCGAGTAGCGTGATCCCAAGGTGGGAGCTCGCGGAGGTGAGTCGACCGATGGTGTCTTGCACGCTTGCGTCCATAGAGTTGGAGTATCCTAGAGTGTGATACGAGTTGGGCAAGGGAGTACGAAGGAGCGCGTCGGAGCGTCTTGGAAGCCTCTATCCTTTGGACATTGGGCAGTGGGGCGAGCATCTTGGTAAAGGTGGTGCAACTGCGGGGAAGCGATGTCCAAGCGCTGACATTGGGCGAGTGGGAGGCGTCGAGGTAACGATGCCATCGCCGCGGGGAAGCGATGTCGACAAGCGCAACGAGGACGTTGCGAGGATTGGGTGGAGGAGAATGTCACGACCCGAGCAGCGTGGTGCTGGCGGGACGTTTCTTAGTGGCACGATTCGGGAATGGTTCGTGCTACGTAAAGGAGAGGGGTTGGTTGAAGCGTAGATGGTGCGCGGCGAGAAGGTTCCAAGCGGTTCGGGAGGAGAACGGATGGAACCCCTTCGGAGTTCGGACGTGCCGACCCGGTTGAATGCGGGAGCACGCCGCTAGTCGAGGCTTGACGTTGAAGAAGGGATTTGGCCATCCTTACACAAACCGGTCGGAACCGGAGCCGTTCTCTGATGAGCCCAGGTGGGGGGCGAAACCGGTCTACGTGCGCTTCAACCCTTAAAGGCTAAACTTAGCGGACCGTGGATAGAGAAGCTAAGTGCCCCAATGGGTTGAGAGGCGCAGGAAATCTGACCCCGTGACATTACGGAGGTGTTGCAAAAAATTGTACACGCGCGTTATTCACGTGTTCAGGCGTTGACAGATAATAAGCTCCCTCCACGCCTTACTCTAATTGAATGCTAGGTAGTGATGGCAATTTAACCCATACTCGCTCTGACCCGTTCCGTACCTGTCTCAATGGGGCGAGTATTTTTTGAATTTAACGGGTAACGGAATGGGTACAGGGCAACAATTTTTTGTCCCGCCGGGTAATGGGGCGGGGACGGGGCAAGCATGCCCCGCCCCGCATACCCGCCCCTACCCGCCAAAAATTTCTGCCACGCATCCCCACCTCGTTTATCCGATTAGCTTCCGCCCCGTTAGCTACCGGCCAGCCCGCATACAGGTCCCAGGTTCTGGGTTCGATTTCTCATCCTGACAAAATATTTTATCAGGATTTTTCGCGCGGGGCAACTGGCGTTGGGCTGGGCGGGCGGGGTGCCTTGGACTGGCGAGCTGGGCTCGGGTGGGGTTGTGGGTTGGGCTGGAGTGGGCTTTAACTGGAGCGGGACGGGGAATCCCCGCCCCGCCCCGTGCCCCGGCGGGGCGGGAATGGGGCAAAAATTTAATACCCACCGGGGCACGGGGCGGGTATGGGTAATTTTTTCCTTAGCGGGGATGGGGACGGGGTGACCCAATACCCGCCCCACCCCGCCCCATTGCCATCCCTAATGCGAGGGTTAGAGGCCATACTTAGCTCAAGTGTGCGCTCCTGTAAATTTTTCAACAGTGTATGAGCTAAACAGTTCACCAACAAAAGTTGGAGAAAACAATAGAGGACAATAGTTGCTTAAAGTAGTAGACACAATAAATTTTAGTTATAATTTGGTTAAGGAATTGATTTTTATATATTATAGCTAGTCTCATTTGATATCATAAAATAATGAATTCAATATAATTTCAATACTTTTATTAAAATATTATTTATTTAAAAGATCGATTATATTTTTAACAGTCTCATTGTTTTAGCGTAACATAATCCTTCTTTTACGATCTCTCTCGTCTGCGGCATTTGTCCAGTCCAACAATATCGATATCTCTCTCTGCTCCCTCAACCCCTCTACATCTCTCATACGCACCAAACATCAATCTTCTCCACAGGTTCACTTCCCATCCTGCCCCTCTCCCTTTACGTTTTGTGAACCACTTCTTCACTTTGCATGAGTCTCTCAGTCTCTGCCAGTGCTATGTTGTCTAGTTGCTAGCTGTCAAACTATCCCAAAGCGCAAGGTGGCAACTGGCAAAGCTAGCCCTCCTTGCCCCCTCTCCCTCCCTAGCTGCCTCTAAGATTTTTAAAGCACCATTGGTTCATCGGGCATTGACGATTTGATGCTTGGCAGGTACGTTTTGATCCTGGACCAACTCTGGTGACTAAATGACTAAATTTATATATGACTGCATTATTTGTGTATATCATTATTTCTAGCATTTTCTGTAGATTTTCTGCAAATGGGAACTGTAGGGCAGAGCTATTTTCTGATAAGGAAATAAAATAGCTATTTTATGGAAATGAGAACTATAATGTGGTAGATAATGAAATGGATCGTTCACTTTTTCATAAAATGACATTTAATGATTTAGATTCTCGGCATATCGCGCGTAACAAATCCTTTCCAAGGAAGAGGTGTGTTGGGAAAGCGTACGGTACTGGCCTTTCTCTGACTGGAGAAGTCTTTTCTCGCCCAGCTCTTTCCGGTGCTTTTTAACATACTTATTAATAGGGTATATCATTGCCCAATTCTGCTTACTGCGTTCTCTACCGCCGTATAAATGGATATGCTTGAGAAATTAATAGACCTAGGTTTGATAGGAGAATTGAGAAATGGAATACAAATGATGATAGAGAAAGAATTTGAGATAGCGACGCATCTTACTTTGAAAGATCAAGGATCAAGTGGTTCTTCTAAAAACTCACGCACATTTATAAGACGTGATCGATTGCAAGCCCACCAAATTTTATTTCATGATTACTTTACTGATTCTCTAATTTATCCTCACAAATATTTTCGAAGGAGGTTTCGGATGAGTCATCATCTATTTCTTCGTATCCAGGTAGCAGTAGAAGCTAATGAACCTTATTTTGTCCAAAGACGAAATAGTGCTGGAAGGCTTAGTTTTTCTTCTCTTCAAAAAATAATAGTTGCTATAAGAATGCTTGCATATGGTGTCACGACAGATTTTATGGATGAATATTTGAAGATCGGAGAAACTACTGCATTAAAGAGTGTAAAGAAATTTGTTAGCGCTATTATTTTAATTTTTTCTCAAGAGTACTTAAGAAAACCTTGCAATGATGACATTGTTAGATTACTTGCAATTGGTGAGGAACGTTGCTTTCCAGGCATGTTAGGGAGCATCGACTGTATGCATTGGAAGTGGAAGAATTGCCTAACTGTCTAGCATGGTATGTTTTCTGGTCATTTTCATGAACCAACAATTATTTTGGAAGCAGTGGCTTCTTACGATCTATGGATTTGGCATGCTTTTTTTTGCTTATCAGGATCTCATAATGATATAAATGTACTTGATAGATCATTTATGTAAAGACTCGTATTTGGTTAGTTTTGAGAGATAGTCATTCTATAGGAATGCAACTATTTGGACGGTAGTGTAGTCATCGATGTGAGTACTTTGACTGTACCTGGGCCCAATTCCGAGTCGGGGCCCCGTTTGACCCGATTGTTGACTTTTTGGGGTTTATTGGTTGACTTTGCGTTTGGGTGGTCATTTGAGTGTGATAATATCTGCTTAGTGTTGTGCTCGTCATTTCGAGCGTTTTGATTGTAATTTGACTCAATTTGAAGTTCGGGACCTTGGAGGTCAATTATTGTGTTGGGAGGTCAATTATTGACTAAGTCAATGATTGACTAGGTTAGTTATTGGTCAATAACTAACAGAAATATAAATAGCAGGAAAAAGAAAGAGCTTTCACTTTACGCTATCACGTTTGTGCGTTTGAGAGAGATAGAGAGAGAGAGAGAGAGAGAGAGAGAGAGAGAGAGAGAGCTTAGAGCTTGGTGCCTTGGCGATTTGGAGCGATTTGGGTTCGTAGAGCTCAAAGAATCACTCCAAGTAGGTGTCTTTAAACTTCTTATCTTGATTCTATCCTTGGTATGCACGAATTTATCATGATTTATAAAATTAAGCATGAACCCTAGGTTTTGGGGGAATCCAATTTCGGGTTAGATCTAATGGTTTAGCATAAGATCTGTGGTTAAGAACTGTTTTATATCAGTTTTAATATGTGTTTCTGTGATCTGAGCTGTTTAATTGCATATTCCATGAGGATTGAGAAGTCAACTATGGAAATCTGCAATTTGGTGCGTATTTCTGCTGTTATCTGTGCGATTTAGAGGCATTCTGGATGCATTTTGAGGTAGATATCATAGTCTGTTGCGTAAAATGCGTATTTGTGAGCGTCTGGGGGTTGCTGGGTTGGTTCCAGACGAAGAACTGGCAAAAATGATGATGAACAGTACCCTGGGCGGATTACTGGGTCGAAATGATGAAGATCCGAAGTTCTGGGTCGAAGATCCAGGGTCGTTGGGTTGAAGGTTCGTAGTTCGTAGGTCGAAGTTCATAGTCCGAAGGTCGAAGATCGAAGACCGGCTTCGAGTCTTCGAGGTGCGCTGCAGTTCCGCGCTAAGAGTCGCAATTCCAACAGTGTAACTGAACACTGGACTTACATTGTTGTCACGCCCCCGAATTCCAGGGAACCCGGAACCGGGTACATGACTTCCCCTTTGCCCGCACCCGATAGGTCAAGGGGTTGGTGACTAGCACCAATGGAGACTACACCGCGGGTGCTGTCTTAAATATGCAATCCTGTACAGTCATACATCAAGGGTAATCCTGTACTTTCCCATATATCATCATATATACAATGAGTCAAACAGTCATACAGACATCACATCATACAGTATGCAAATACAACTGTCCACGGACCCATGTCCGTGATATCACATAAAACACTACAGAATATAAATGTATCATACATAAGAGTAGTAGGCGTCCTCCTGGAAGAAAGTCCTCCACTAGTCTCGGGTCACACCTGGAAAGGGTAAACAACAAGTAGGGGTGAGCGACAAGCTCAGTAGGTGACCCCAGAACTCCACATCATGCAACACATATAAGTCTATACTATATGCTCAGTGTACTCGTGCACCGTGTAGTTTGCACAATCATCAGGACTCAACCTGCAACAAACATTAGGACTCAGCCTGCTCATATAGGACAACTTGTCCACGATCCTCCATGCGATCCCAGCTCAGGGCACTCAACCCTAGCTCTATGAGCTCAACGGCTCAACTCAGGCCTTAGCCTGTCAACAGCGCAATATGCCCGGCCACAGTCGCCACACAGGCCTGCCATCGGCGCATATGCCTGCCACGTCAACCACATAGCACTATCGGTGCATCACGGTGAGAACCCAAACATGTCACGGAGTCCATGCCCCAATACCTCACACCAACACACGAACATGAGTATGGCATGTCATTCTCAACATTTCCTTTAAAACTATAGCCAGTCTTCACAAGTAAATCCTCAATCCTTGATTTATGAAGGAAGTACCCATAGCAGTTATTTTCTTGAAATCAAAAGTCCCGGCATTGGGTTCCCATATCATAAATAAGATAATCTGATTTTTGGGGATTTTTCTGAGATGTCTAACCCCACTTTCCAAAAATTCACCACTACGAACTTTTGGGTTTTTCCGAGATTTTACACTAAATCCCAATTTTCACATTTTGAAAGAGTGGGAATTAATTTTTCTAGTATTTTTCTTTGAATCCAAATGGGGGGTATTTCGTTATTTACATTGTAACTTTAGTATATACTTACATGTGTAGATGGGTATAGGTTGCAATGTAAATAGGTCCAGTCCAGTGCTGTACAGTGTCTAGTTACACTGCAAGAGCTGCGACTCGTAACTCAGAACCTGCGACTCATAGCTGCGGAGTGTGGAGCTGCAGCGCGCCTCGAAGACTCGAAGCGAGGCTACGATCTTCGACCTTCGGACTACGACCCTACGAACTACGAACTTCGAACCTTCGAACCTACGAACTACGAACTTCGAACCTTCGAACCTTCGAACCTATGAACTACGAACCTTCGAACTACGGGTCTACGAACTACGACCCTACGAACAACGAACCTTCGACCTACGAATTATGGGTCTACGAACTACGACCCAGAACTTCAGATTTTCGTTAGTTCGACCCAGTAACGCGCCCAGGATACTGTTCATCATCGTTTTTGCCTGTTCTTCGTCTGGAACACGCCCAGAAACTCCCAGACACTTACTAACACCCCTGTTTCGCAACAAACTACGATATCTACCTCAAAACGAGTCCAGAACGCCTCTAAATCATGCAGAAACAACAGAAACACGTATAAAATTCCAGATTTTCAAGAATCTAGATTTAAACCCAGATTTCCATGGTTGACTTATCAACCCTCATAAAAAACACAGTTAATCAACCCCAAAATCACAGAAACATATATCTACAATGATATAAAACAGTTCTTAACCACAGATCTTATGCTAAACCATTAGATCTAACCCAAAATTGGTTTTCCCCAAATTCTAGGGTTTATGCTCAATTTCATAAATCATGATAAATTCGTGCAGATCCAAAACAAGAGAGAGATAAGAAGTTCAAGAACACCTACTTGAAGTGAATCTTTGAGCTCCACGAACCCAAATCGCCCAAAATCGCCAAGGCCTCCAAGCTTTCTCAAACGCACAAACGTGAAACGTAAAGTGAAAGCTTCTCCTTTTTTTTTTTACTATTTATATTTCTGCCAGTCAACTAACCTAGTCAACCATTGACCCAGTCAATAATTGACCTCTCAACACAAAAATTGACCTCTAAGGCCCCGAACTCCAAATTGAGTCAAACTACAGTCAAAACGCTCGAAATGACGAGCACAACACTAAACAGATATTATTACACCCAAATGACCGCCCAAACGCAAAGTCAACCAACAAACCCCGACAAGTCAACAATCGGGTCAAACGGGACCCCGACTCGGAATCGGACCCAAGTACAGTCAAAATGCTCACATCGATGACTACACTATCGTCCAGATAGTTACATTCCCATAGAATGACTATCTCTCAGAACTACCCAAATACGAGTCCTTACAATTGTAACCTATACCCATCTACACATTTAAGTACTACTTAAGTTACAACGTAAATAACAAAATACCCCCCATTTGGATTCAAAGAAAAATACTAGAAAAATTAATTCTCACTCCTTCAAAATGTGAAAATTGGGATTTAGTGTAAAATCTCGGAAAAATCAGTTTTTCGTAGAGGTGAATTTTTGGAAAGTGGGGTTAGACATTTCAGAAAAATCCCCAAAAATCAGGATATCTTAGTTATGATATGGGAACCCAATGCCAGGGATTTTTTATTTCAAGAAAACAACTCCTATGGGTATCTCCTTCCTTGGTCAAGGAATGATGATCGGTTTGTGAAGACTGGCTTCAGTTATAAAGGGAGTATGGTGAACCTTAATGCCATATTGGTGTTAATATGTTGGTTTGAGGAATTGGGGCTTGGGTTCTATGACTTGGGTTCTCACCGGGATGAACCGATGGTGCTATGTGGTTGATGTGGCAGGCATATGCGCCGATGGCAGGCCTGTGTCACGGACCGAGGCTTATCCTAGCATACTTAGGCCATTTTGGGGTATTTCCCCTTTGTAAAGTGTTGTACTTAGCTCATAGAGTAAGTTGTAGAGATTTTAGATTTCGATCATATATGATGTCTCCTGGCGACATAGCCAGAAAAGTGTTAACATCTATATGAAGGGGAGTGATGTTGTACGACTTTCAAGCAATCAATACAATCGTTTGTTGCCTTCGTTTAAATCGATCTTCCGTAGCGCTTCCCTACACAATTGCTTTACAACGGATCGATGGGTTCCGATCCAAATGCGACGAGTTAGGCGACCTAGCGTTCCTTCGTACGGGTGGGAACTAGGTGCCGCACGGGTTAAGCGCTATAAAGGCCGACCCGTGACAAGTGGTATCAGAGCACAGTTCGGTGCTAAAGTTCGGTGGAACAATCAAAACTTCGAGACGGTGTAAAAATGACAAACGGAGGATCTATTGTCATTAGTGGTGGCGACCAAGAAGGCCGCGACAAGGAACACCACGCTAAAGAACGGAGGAGACCAGTCCGTTTCGAGGGAAACATGTCCGCTGGAGAGTCGACTAGCCAAATTGGAGTTGGCGTTAGCCGAACAGATGGAGGTGGTCGAGGAGCACACTGAAAGCATCGAAAAGCTGGACTCAGAGGGTGAGGAAAGCTTTGGGATGATGCAAGGGCTTCTCAACTCCGTCATGGATGACATGAACTCTCGATTCGAGGCTTAAGGGTTCTCTCATGTCCCAAATCTTGGCGATGCAAGAGGAAATCAAAGAGATCAAGGCGGATTGGTCTCTATGCAAGATGGCGGTCACCCAAGGTGGCGTTGGCGGCCATTCCAGCTCCAAAATCGACGTACCAAAGCCTAAGACCTGTCTGGGTCAAGGAATGCGAGGAGTTAGACAACTTCCTCTGACCATGGAGCGAGACTTCGATGCCTTGAACATCATCGACGAGGCAAAGAAGGTGAAGACCGCTCCGTATACTTAGTCGATTCGACTATGGTGTGGTGGAGGCGACGATATGCCGACAAGGAGTGCGGCCTATGTATCATTGATAACTGGGCGGATTTCAAGCGGGAGATCAAGGCCCAGTTCTATCCCCAGAACGCAGAAGACGAGTCCCGGGCGAAACTTCGGCGCCTTACCCACAAAGGCATGGTGCGGGAGTACGTCCGTGAATTTTCCGAGCTAATATTGGAGATCCCGGATATGTCCGCGAAGGATTCATTATTTTCCTTCATGGACGGATTGCAACAATGGGCGAAGCTAGAGTTGCAGCGGAGGAATGTGCAGGACCTGGTGTCGGCCATGGTGGTGGCCGAATCACTCATCGAATACAAGAAGCCGGAGAAAACCACCAGTTCTTCATCGACTTCCAAGGCGAACAGGTTCCACAAGGAGAAACGTGGGGGAGACAACCGGAGTGAAGGAAAAGGGAGACCCTTCCAACCGTCTAAGGACTTTCGCCCAAAACACTTCGCGAATGGTTCCAAGGACGGGGAGAAGCCAAGGATCTCCTGTTTCCTTTGTGAAGGCCCTCACAAGGCGTTCGAGTGCCCGAAGCGCTCCAAGCTCTCCGCGATGATCAATGAAGACGAAGGAAGGGATGCGAGGGATCCACGACTTGGTTCTTTGCAACTCCTCAATGCATTCAAGGCGAAGGTGGAGGTGCCACCATCCGGATGACAGAAAGGGTGCATGTACGTGCTCGCTAAGGCCAACAACCTTGAAACTAAGGCCTTGGTGGACACGGGTGCAACCAACAACTTCATCAAGGTCGAAGAAGCTCGTAGACTGGGGATAGCTACAAGGAAGAGAAGGGGCTGGCTGAAGGCGGTGAACTCCGCCAGGGGTCCACATCCATGGCGTGGCTCGAGGCGTCGAGCTAAGTATTGGCGAGTGGAGAGGCAAGGTGAATCTCTCCGTGGTGTCGATGGACGACTATCCCATGGTGTTGGGGATGGTGTTCGTTGACCAGGTGCGGGCAATTCCAATTCCTAGCACCAACACAATGTGCATCATGAATGAGGGGAAAACGTGCATGGTGAAGGTAATGCGGGAGGAAGAGCTCAAGGCGAAGTCTCTTTCGGCGCTCCAACTGTCCAAAGGAGTTAGGCGACAGGAGCCAACCTTCATTGCCATGGTGAAGGAAGAATGCCAAAGTGTTGGGGAGGAGCTCCCAACGGAAGTGAAGACGGTCCTTGAAGAGTTTGGGGACGTTATGCCACCCGAACTCCCCAAACAACTTCCGCCAAAGCGGGAGGTGGACCACAAGATCGAGCTAGAGGCCGGTGCAAGGCCTATTGCTGCGGTGCCCTATCGGATGGCACCACCGGAGTTAGAGGAACTTCGGAAACAACTGAAAGACTTGTTGGATGCCGGATTCATTCGGCCATCCAAAGCGCCATTTGGAGCACCGGTGTTGTTCCAAAAGAAGCACGATGGGTTGATGCGGCTATGCATTGACTATAGGGCGCTAAACATGATAACGGTGAAAAACAGCTACCCCATCCCACTTATATCTGACCTCTTTGATCAACTTGGTGCTACGAGATGGTTCTCAAAGCTAGACTTGCGGTCAGGATATTGGCAAGTGCGGATAGCCGAAGGTGATGAGGCAAAGACGGCGTGCGTCACAAGATATGGCTCTTACGAGTTCTTGGTGATGCCCTTTGGCCTCACAAACGCCCGCCACATTCAGACGTTATGAACCGGATCTTCCAACCATACTTGGACAGTTTCGTCGTGGTGTACCTTGATGACATTGTCGTCTGAAAGAAAACCTTAGAGGAGCACAAGGCACACTTACGGCGGGTTTTCCAAATCTTAAGGGAGAACCAACTCTTTGTAAAAGAAGGAGAAATGTGACTTTGCGAAGAAGGAGGTGCCCTTCTTGGGTCACATCATTGGCCAAACTAAAGATGGATAACAAGAAAGTGTTAGCCATCAAGAATGGGAGATGCCCAAGAAAGTCCCTGAGATGCGTTCATTCCTTGGCTTGGTTAACTACTATAGAAGATTCATCCCGGTATTCCCACATTGCCGCACCCTTGACGGAATTATTAAAAGAAGAACAAGACTTGGGTGTGGGATGATATTTGCCGAGAGGCATTCGAGAAGTTAAGCAAGCCGTGACAAACGGACCGGTGATGGCACCGCGCGGACCATACAAAGCCTTATGAAGTTCACACGGATCTTAAACTTTGCCATCGGTGGAGTTCTAATGCAGGAGGGGCATCCTGTAGCATATGAAAGCCGGAAACTCAACGGCACCGAACGGAGGTACGCGGTGCATGAGAAGGAGATGACGGCTTTTATGTATTGCCTTCGGGTGTGGAGGCATTACTTGCTAGGGTCCAAGTTCGTAGTGAAGATGGACAATATTGCTACGAGTTATTTTCTAACTCAAAGGAACTTAACTCCGAAGCAAGCACGGTGGCAAGGACTCCTAGCAGAATTTGACTTTGTGCTCGAGTACAAACCGGGCACAAATAATGTGGTGGCCGATGCACTAAGTCGAAAGGCGGAACTAGCCATTAGCCAACCACAATTCCCCCTGGTGGACAAACTGAAGGAAGGAATGGAGCACGATCCATTAGCCAAGTCCTTGGTGGAATGCGTCAAAGCTGGGAAAACACGGCGATTTTGGCTAAGGGATGACTTGCTCCATACTCGAGGGGAACGGGTGTACGTTCCTAAATGGGGAAGTTTGAGGAGAGATATCCTCAAAGAATGTCACGACTCGTAGTGGGCTGGCCATCCCGGAGTCGATCGTACCTTGGCGTTGGTGGAACGGAGCTACTACTGGCCTCAACTTTACGAGGATGTCCAGGTGTACGTGAGGACTTGTCATGTGTGCCAGCAAGACAAGATAGAGAATCGGCAATCGGTGGGTTGTTGAACCGTTGCCCACCCGGAAAGACCTTGGGAAAGTGTTTCGATGGACTTCATTGTTTGTCTCCCAAGATCCAAGGATGCGGAACGATCATTGTTGTGGTCAACCGATTCTCTAAGTATGGAGTTTTCATTCCAGCTCCGAAGGATCGCACGGCAACGACGACACGGCGACTATTCTTCAAGTACGTGTGAAGTACGGGGATTCCAAAGACAATCGTGAGCGATCGAGACTCACGATTTACGGGCGGTTTTGGACCAGTGTTCCAGATAATGGGTTCGGACTTAAACTTTTCAACAAGTTTTCACCCACAAACAGACAGCCAAACGGAGCGTGTCAATGGCTTACTAGAGCTATACCTGAGGCACTATGTGAGTGCCAATCAAAGAGATTGGGCCAAGTTGTTGGATATAGCCCAATTCTCATATAACTTACAGAAGAGCGAGTCCACGAACGAGAGCCCGTTCGAACTCGCACCGTGGAGCTAAGGCTTAGTGCCTTGAGCTGGGATCCCATGGAGGATCATGGACAAGATGTCTTGTAAGGGTAAGCTGGGTCTTGATGTTTGTTTGCAGGCTGAGTTTTGATGATTGTGCACACTACACAGTGCACGAGTACACAGAGCATGTAGTATAGACTTGTATGTTTGCATGATGTGGAGTATTGGGGTCACCTACTGAGCTTGTTGCTTACCCTTACTTGTTGTTTACCTTTTTCAGGTGTGACCCGAGACTAATGGAGGACTTTATTCCAGGAGGACGCCCCTACTCTGATGTATGATACAATATTATATTCTGTATTGTTTTGTGTGATATCCTGGACAGTTATATTTGCATACCGTTTATGATGTGATGTCTGTATGACTGTTTGACTCATTGTATGCATGATGATATATGGGAAAGTATAGGATTACCCTTGATGTATGACTGTACAGAGTTGCATATTTGAGACAGCACCCGCGGTGTAGTCTCCATTGGTGCTAGTCACCAACCCCTTGACCTTTCGGGTGAGGGCAAGGGAAAGTCATGTTCCTGATTCCGGGTTCCTTGGAATTTGGGGCGTGACAATTTATATTTTTTGACCTTGCTTAACGGCATACTCTGACCGTTAATTACACTATTAATGGTCATAACTTTACAATGGGGTACTATCTTGCAAATGGAATTTATCCACAATGGCCTACATTTGTTAAAACTATCTCTGCTCCACGAGGAAACAAGGAAAAATATTTTGCTGCAGCTCAAGAGTCCGCAAGGAAGGATGTGGAGCGTGCTTTTGATGTGCTTCAAGCACGATTTGCTATAATTCGTGGACCCGCACGATTTTTCCACATTGAGACACTCAATAAAATTATGTTAGCTTGCACAATTTTACATAATAGGATTATTGAAGATGAAAGGGGTGACCATGATGAAGAAGAATTTGACTGTGAACAGTTGCCCGGAAGTACACATGATCCAGTGCCAAGTGGCAACTCCAAAAAGATCTTGTCAAGCAATTATGGCAACAATATGGTGCGACATAAGACATAGTTATATTAAATTTATGGTTTCTTATAGTAAATAATTTGATTTTTTTAGTGAATATCTTTCTTGAAGGAAGTAGCAGACGTGTGATATTGTGAGAAGTGTTTTTTATTTTTGTTGTATTTTTGTAAAAGAACAAATATTCTAATTATGGATTCTTATAATTCTAGTTTTTTTCTTTTTCTGGTTTATCGTGATTCTAGTTTTGATTATCTTTTCTATATGTTAAATATACAGGCCTGCATTACCTCGCTGCGTGATTTTGGTTTTGCTTTGCTTTTGTAATTACATGAAAATTTGTCTATATCAGGCCTGCATTGACTCACTATGTGCCGTTTGTGACAATCATAACTCCAATGTGTTTCCTAGGCTGAGGAGGAGAGGTTGGAGAAGGTGTGGTTTATGACAATGATGCAACGGCCACTCATAAATTAAAGTGCCAAAAGATCACATTGCAAATTCAATGACAATTACAGTTAGTAACTCCAATGTGTTGATAAAATTATGATGCAACGAATGGACTTATAATTTAATGTGACACACATTATAATTTAATGTGACAGCTAATTTATTGGATTCCATGTTCCATCTTCCACATCCATGTTCAATGAATTTTGAAAACTTGTATTTCTAGATTTTGCTTCGTGAACCATCTTTGTATTATTTATTTTTTCCCAATGTTGGTCTAATTTATTTGTTTTCAACCATCTCTGCATTTTTCCTGATATTTAGAGAATGACTCTTAAACTCAGTGTTGGGTTTCTGTGTAGAGAAATTGTTGCAACAACTGTTGTTTAAAGAGATTCTTTATGAACCCATGAAAGAAATTGGAGAACGCTAAAATTGTTACTCATAATTTAATGTGACAGAAGATCATATTGTAATCCTATGAAAATACAACTAATAACTCCAATGTGTTGCCCATGCCGAGGAGGAGAGGTTGGAGAAGGTGTGGTTTATGACAATGATGCAACAATCACTCATATAATTAAAGTGCCAGAAGATCACATTGCAAATCCTATAAAAATTACAACTAGTAACTCCAATGTGTTGACAAAATTATGATGCAACGACCAAACTTATAATTTAATGTCACAATTACAGGTAATAATGGAGCACAACTTGAGTATATATTAATAATAGAATTATACAATGGGATGGAGAAGGTGTGGTTTGTGACAATGATACAACTTCTAAAAATTATAGTTAGTAAATATATTGTTGAAGCACATTAATAGCTTATACAATTCACGGCAGCTGCTTACACATTGATGAAACACATTCTTATGCTGTCAATGGAACACATTCACGACAACTACTAATGGAACACATTTTTCAGCGTCAGCTTGGTTGTTTTGCTCAATGGCTACACATCTAAATGACCAACATCCCTTGAATTCAATTCTGCAACATTTAAATGACCAACACCTAAATACACGCTTGATTGAATAAGTCATGTTTCTGAAGGACCTTATTACAGTGCGAGACAATAGTTACATGATACAATAAAACCGTTCATGGGTCACCTGGTCTGCTTCTGGGAACATGACATCAAACTGATGGGATTCAAGCGTTGTGAGAAGGGTACAACTCTCATGCTACTACAGGTGAAATGTGCCCCTTCTAAAAGCAGATCCATTAATTCTAGGTCCTCAATTACTTCTGCGTCTGTGTATTTGTGCATGTGGGCGGGGTGTGTGTGCGCGAGAAAAAGAGAGGATGATTATTATCTTCCTTGATATTGAGTTTCTGCCCATGTGAAGGTTTGTAGTGTCACTGACTGATCTGCCTCTCTGGACAATAAATGTAATTCCAATTGACAAACCCAATACCTTACCTATTGTTTTCGATAGAGGGTTGATTGGAGTGTACCATGACTGGTGTGAGCCCTTTAATACCTATCCCCGAACGTATGATCTATTTCACTCTAGCTTCCTTATCAGGAATATAACGTCAAGGTATAAATATTTTCAAAATCACAATCGATATAAAATTGTAATTGGGAACTTAAATCCAACACATAATATTAATCTAACAAATTTTGAGTTTTCATAAAATAATATCCAACAACCATTGAGTTTTTTTTATCACACATAATATATCTAACAAACATAAAATATAATACTACTCCATGATGGCCAATGTAAAATGTCCCTTTGTCATTGAAGGTAATACTGTTGTAGCATTGGAGTCATGGCACTTGTATCTAATGTCCTAATTCTCTCTTCTTCCTTCTTTTTTTCAAGTCGTGATTTTACTTGTTGAACTTGCACTTTCTCTTTTTGAATAAGCATTTCCTCTTGCCTAAGACACAACATTTTATTGTCATGATCACGTGCCTCTTGCATAAGCAAAAATTTATTATTTCTACTTTCTGCCATCTACTTTAGGGTCACAAGAGAGTTAAAGTTTGTCAATTCTTTTCTCTTTCGTTTCTCTTTTTCTGCTTTACGGCCTATTGGTCGTTCCAAATTTGAAGATTCAATATGATAATTCTCCTCGCCTAGAGTTGATGAATTTGGTGTCGAATCATTTGAACTTTGTTTCTTCTTTGGCTTTGCTAGGTCCATATGTTCCACCCACTTTGGATGAAATCTTAATACTCGCCAACAATGATCAAAGTTAAAAGACTTTCTTTCAAACTCTACGAACATAGCCTTTGCCTTGCCAATCTAGCTACATACATAAAGTATTAACCTTTTAAATAAGTGAGATATTTAAAAAAAACATCTTCAAAATTGACCTTAAAAGGTACGAAACATACCTTGTCTTTTTCATTACACCCACTTGGATGCACTCTTTCAACTTGAGCCAAGTAACCACAAAACTTATTTGTAGCTTGTTGAATTGTCGACAATCGATTCATTAGTGATATATAATTCTGTATTGTGCCAAATTTGTTGTTGTCCCCCAAATACTTATGAATTCTTTTTCATAAGATTTGATTCTTTTGATTTTTTCCTTATATTGTGTCTAAGGAAATTTCAAGCCATCTCTCCACAAGTAATAAATCTTCATCATTAGTAAAATTATTACCTCATATTTTTCGTCCACTAGATTCAACTTCAATAAACTCTACTTGGGGCAGCAAAATTTCTTCTTCATTTGTGACACTCATCAAAGCTTCATTGTTATTTAAAAGATTTGTAAAGTAGCCATCACATTGAGTGGATGGATCTATTCCTAAACAAAGAAATTAAACAATAAAATCATAATGAAACATAATTCCCAAGTAATTTTTCTACACAACCTTTAATAAATAATCCCAAAGTGTCAAACTAAATACAAAAATCCAATTTATTTATCAAACAAAATTCTCCCATCGTATCAAAAAAAGCATAGCAAACAAAAAAAATTATAGCAGATTGAAATGTCATAAAATACACACAAAAAACAATTTGATAAAATTAATGTATAATAACCCTTTATCCAGCGTCGTTGAAGTGCTTGATTTGGGGACCGAAGACACCCAAAAGCTAGCAACGTTGTACCCAGCGTGGATAATGCCAGATCCATCGAAGCCATTGTTTTTGGCTTAGATCCGTCTAAGAAGCCACTAGGGATGCTGATAATGGAGCCATTGGTGAGAGTTATAAGCGTTATTAAATCAATCAAGCTTGTGATTACTCATCCACAAAAAACGTATTATCAAATGTCAAACTTACAGTTTATCTGTCAGTTTGATCACACCAATTTGTTTCTAGATTTAAAACCATAAAAATACCGTTTGTAGTATTAGGGATTAATTACCAGAGAACTCCAAAATAGATTTTGAATACCTATTACCACAACAATGCCCCAGACCACAACAAATCTAAAGAATGAAATACAAAAACAAAGATAATACTAAATAAAAAAACATCCAGTAACATTATTTGAGAGCACGAGAAATCTAAATAATATATTAAAGTGATAGTAGGCATATAGGATTAACAATAACATAACCAAATAAAAAGGAGAATTCCATAATAGATTATTACGCAGGGAAATAGGTGAGAACAGGAGAAATCCGACCTGAATGTGTTGCATCAAATAGCAAAACTGATGAGAGCGTGAGAAAAAGGAAGCGGCAACAGAGGGCCAAGTTGCTCGATCTTCCAGTAACCTTTGTTTTAACCCACACAGTGCAAGAAATTTGAACAAAAATGCTTAGGTTATTTTAGTGAGTGGTTGAGGCCGATGCTCATTGGGTAAGGGGCTGCGTAAAGAAGGAGGGAGAAGAAAGAGAGAAAAAAGAAGCAGGAGAGAATTGACAGAGCGGGAACATATTATTTTATTCTTATATAATATTTGGCGAAGGGAGAAGGGCTCGCTACATTTAGCGAGGGATACACTCAGCCGCTAAATTTTTTGTAGTTTATTGAGTCTAGTACGGAGTGTTTTTTTTATTTTTTAGCTAAAATTTGCATAAATTTGGCTAAGTTGAGTCCAGTACTAGTGCTCTTACATTCTAGCTTTCGTAGGCAAAACACATCAACCTATGTTAATTTCCCAGTAGTTACCCAAAATTTTCATATGGAGGTCCTACCAAGAAATCAAGTTCAGTTGAAATTTTCAAACAGTGTACCAGCTAAATGGTTCACCAACAAAAATTCTAGAAAACAATGAGGGACAATAGTTGTTTTATGTTTAGATAAAAAAACTCAACTTAACTTTCTCAGTAGCTACCTAAATTTTCCGTATGGAGATCCTATTGAGAAATCAAGTTCAGTTTATTTTTTGAGCCTATGGAGGCTAGGACTATTGTCTGTCATTCTTTTTTAGAAATTTTGTTCCCAAAAAGCAAACAATAGTAGGCGGTGCAATTAGTAATTGGTCGTGATAGAGGAAATGATAACAAAGTGCGTCATTGGCAAATTTGATGGGGCAAAGTTCTTGTTGTGGAAATTAAAAGCAATATTGATTAAAAAAAAGTTTTCATATTATTAATGACTAGTTTTTCCTCTTTTCTTTATGTTAGATACGTAGATTGTCATGTTCTTAATTTAAAACAACTATAATTGGATAATAACTCTTTAAACGCACACCCGAAAGGTAAAGTGATTGATAACTAGCATAAAAAAAACACACAATAGGTGTTACTCAAGCTACTCGTACACATACAAATAGGGGTTATATGTGTAATTTCTCAAAATTAATCATATATAAATAGCAAGTCTAGTAGTGTATAATCAAATCCAATCAATGTATCAATCTCCAAGGTTAAAATTCAATACAACATATAGGTTATAACCTAGACACATAAATTACATGCATTATAATACCACGCTAAGAACATGGTAGAAGTAGTGGTCCACCTCAAGTTTAGAATCAAGTCACAAAGTCCAAGGTAGCTCTTAATGCTTACTAGGATATGAAAAAAATGTAAATAAGGGAGGGTGAATAAATCATAACTCAGTTGGAAATTGAAATTCAAGTCTAGCCTTATGTCAAACTTCTATAGTAATTATATGTCAAGCGAATGCCTATGTTAGTGTAGTGCACAACAAGTACAATAATAGAAGTAAACATTACTTGACTCAAACTCTAAGGTCTTCCTAGCTAACATAATAAGCAACAACAATGTATGTACATTATTAAAAGGTCAAATCCCTATAACTAGTCTAACAAGTCATCCAGGTGTCTCATCATCAATAATCATACTACATACTCCTTACACATAACATAGTCACTCTTGGCAACTCGGTAGGGAATTACAATTAAACAAGCTTAACATAACATACAACATTTTTACAAAGAAATTACAAGGCCAACATCCCTAGCAACACTATAAGAAGGAACTACATGTTGAGCCACACACCTTTTAAGAAATTATCATGAACTAAACACAATATAGTACATTAACGACTTACAACCCACTTAGGGCACTCACATGAGCTTTTCAACTATTTTTTTAAATTTATATATTTAAATTACTTTTTGCTTTCTTATATAAATTTATACTACAATAAATTTCCTAAATTATTTTCTATATCATTAAAATAATATTTTATATTATTTTTATTTAATAATAATTTTTTATAATTTAATATGAAATAAAAATGAATATTATGAGAAAGGTAAAAGAGAGAGAAGAGAAAATTTCTATATATAATTTAATAATTATAGGGAGTGAACAGTACTTCCCAATACATCGAAAAACACTGTATAATCACAATGGAGAAAGTTAAATATAGGAAATCTATTGTGGGAATGATTTTATAACTTTTTAAAATTTTTTCCTTAAATATAGAGAAACAAACTTCTATAAGAAATCTGCTACTAGTGCTCTCAATAAGTTACACAAAAGCAAATTATAACCCTTTTGAACATCCCCTCTCAAACAAAGGTGTAAACAATTACAAAACCAAATCAAATGGATTATCAACCCAAAACACCCAAACCATACCCTTAGAACGTAGAACGGGCTCTTAACATGCACAATAAACTAGGCATTAAAAAACATTCCAAATAAATCATTTTGTGATACGGTCATTATGACGCCCATTATAGTAATAATGGAGGTGTCAATTTCTTGTTGGAAGTCCTCATAATGCTACTCTCCACCATTATCAACATCAAATCTCATTATTGTTGCATCCAATTCCACCAATGTGGTACTATAGTTTGAAGATTTAGGGTTAGTAAAAAAATTGTCACCATTGCGGCATGTAGTAAATTACTGCAACTCTAGATCTGAACAGATCTAAAAGCCAAACCAAAAGCCTTATTTTGTCGCAATACTCACACAACCCACTACAACGCTAAAGAAAAAGTTTAGTAAAATCAAAAGTTCACTATAACTATGGTGCTCAATTCCACTACTGTAACATTGAATGTTCGAAGATGCTATTCAAATGTACAATTGAAGATTTCACTTTGCTATGACACCTTTATTAGAAAAAGCTCAAATTTGTCTAATTTTGTCTAATTTGTGTTGGGATTTGCACTAAACTAACCCTATTTGATTACAATTTAGATCATTATAGGCTTTAAAACAATCATAACCATGTATCAAATGACCTTTTATGAAATTATCATCAATGTAAAAAAACAAGATTCCTAGCCTCCTATTTACCCAATTTCCAATCAAATCAATATTTCAGGTGTCAAAAGTTATGATATAAAATTATGGGCAAACAGTTGGCCCCTTTTTTTCAGCAACGGCTGGACACGACACTAACTCACTGACTATAAGAAAGAATAAAAGAATAAAAGAAGGAAAAAGTTAGATAACTCCATGTCAACATAGGCGGCCTTTTTTCAATGCATGTTAGCATTACAATGTGGTTCCTTTAGCCTATAAATAGGCACACCTAGAAGCAAGCAAATCATCCCAAGCTCTCAAGTGTATGAGATAGAGAGAGAGAGGGGAGAGAGAGAGAGAGAGAGAGAGAGAGAGAGAGAGAGAGAGAGAGAGAGAGAGAGAGAGAGAGAGAGAGTGAGAGTGAGTGAGTGAGAGAGAAATAGTAAGTATTAGAGAATTTTCAAATTGATAAATTCTCAGGTGTACTTGGGTATTGAGATTGAGAGTTTGTAAACTTAGTGTTATTTTTTTTCCTATAATGAAAATACTGCAATAGCTCCGTGGACAAGAAATTTACTGAACCATATAAAATTCTATGTGTGCTAATTTTTATTTCCTTCTGTTTTATATTTTCTTCCAACAACTAGTATCAGAGTTCTGGATTCGAATTCTTTTGAAAAATTTGAGTATGTTCTATAGCTGCAACTTTGTTTGATCTGTCATTTCAGAAAAGATTTGTTCTTGAGTATTTTGGTTTTTTGTACATGTATCACTTGCATATACAATACTATTTAGGCATATGGTGAAACGATAGGTTCGAGTTCGAGAAGCTGCCATGATATCCAAGAAGGATTTATACAAGATCGAGAAATTTGATGGTACAAATTTTAATTTCTGGCGAATTCAAATGGAGGATTATCTGTACCAGAAAGACTTGTACCTACTAATGTCACGCCCCAAATTTCCAACCCGAGGAAACTGGTTCGTGATTCCCCTTTACCACGCGGTGGATAAGGAGTTATGATAAATAATTCCACAAACATCATAAACATCCACGGTAATTGTCCACAAGGCAAACCACATATATTTATTAAATTCGAATATCTTTTACATCGTCTCCCCATTGGGGTTACAATAGTTCCTCAAAATAACACAATACAAAAACGACAAAATAGTAAACTCAGTCTTTCACCTTGAGTGTCCCACCTAACGCCTGTAGGTTCCTGAAAAGAAAACAAATCACAACAGGAGGGGTGAGCAACCATAGCTCAGTAGGGATCATGTCTCCCCAACCCATCCCATGCTCCTAGCTTCTATATGATGACGTGCACAAGTGAAGTGTCGTGGCAATAAAATATAAACAGGTTATGAACAATATTTATAATTAAGGCAACACATAGGCAAGCACAACCATAGCCACAGACACACAAGCTTTCACAATCATAGCCACGCAGGCTCCACAGCCACACAGGCTACTACAATTCCACATAACACACTTACAAGCACAACATAGTAATACACATTCATAACACATCAAATAAACACAAGCATTCAACATCTATCACCCAAGCCATTTTTAGGGTTAAGTTCACATGAAACATTATCAACCACAACCCTCTTATAATTCCCAAGTTCCCCCTCCAAACTCTACCGCGAAACTATCTCGCACGAACGCAACCCCACCACGAAACGGACCCTTCATCCCCACTAGCCCCGGACTCATCAACGTCCACAAGCACAACTTGCAATGAAGGCCAACATTCATATAGGAGATCACACCTATATGAATTTACATATATACATACATACATACATACATACTAATTACCTCAAGGTTTAACCCTAGAATAGGTTCAAGAGGTACAGAATCCCTACCTCGAGTTCAGTAGTGTTAGGGTTTGGAAGAAGATCCTCCTAGCTCCTTGCTCCTCTCCAAAGGCACCTCTCTCTCCAAGAACGCAGTGGCAACGAACGCACCAAGAACGGTCTTTCTCTCTACGACGGCGGCTTCAGAAGAACAAAACCCTAAAAAAGAAAAAAAAATCGTATCGAGGATATGCTACCGCAAAGACGACGTCGACCAAAATAGGCAGGATCGACCACATCGATCACCCTTTTCTCACGTCAACAAGACCCCATATCGACCAAACTTCATATCGCACAAGGTCGATCTCAAGCTAGGTCGATTGCGTCGACCTCACATCGACCACTCTTTCGCATCGACGAACACACGGGAAAGGTCTCGGGAAACTGCACGTGGTCGACCTCGACCACGTCGACCACACATTAATCCCACGTCGAAATTAATCTCGCATCAACCACAACTCAAACGACAAACATTGACCACGTCGACCGCTCATTCTGCCAAGTTGACCACGTCGACCTTTGCCACATCGAATAAGACTATATTAAGATCCCTGCCGAGGCACTGCGCCCTCGAACTCCCGCTAACCGTCTAGACAAGAGTGACCTTTCCAATAACCATTTTTTCTGAATATGTTCCATCACGCAAGAGAAGTCTTTCCCTTTTTAATATTATCTTAATTATTTCTTCTAAATAAATCCTACTAATTCAATATATTTGGGACCCTAAACTCTCATATCCAAGTAGAATTAAAATGTTCATATGAACTAGCACATCATTATAGACACCGAATACTTATTATTTTCAAACCCACCAAATGATTAACTATTAATTAACCCAAATACGAATGTTTACAGAAGCAATAATCAACTTGGTTTGAGTTCAACCAAGGTAGTATTTTGTTCTTCCTGCGATAAATATGTATCATACAATTCTTGAACCTACTCTGGTATGGATATATATTCATCTTATACTTCAAAACAAAATCTGTCATATGGGAGCCATATGTTCATGTAACCTATGAAAGAAGTTTTGAAATTTTTCGCACTATGAGGAGATTATCAAACGGGTTAAATGATTTCAGTTCTAACAAAATCAAATTCATTTAGACAAGAATACAGAAAATGAGCTTATACTTATTAAATTGGCTGCAAATTGTTTTAGGAGAAACTTACGTGTATTGGGCTATTGATTTGTAATAGGGATGTACTTTCAATTTTTCTTGAATGAAACCACAATAGTGAGAAAATTAGGGGAGATAAATATTAGGAATACAATAATGAAAAGCAAAGACTATCCATATCATTTTTTTTATTACATGCATTGGGCTATTGATTTTGTTTTGTAATCTGCAGAGAGTTAAGTTCAATTAATTCCGCCCAAACCGGCCTCGGGTTCGGTTCATGCACATATGGCTAAGCCCAACACCGCAGGAGGGTGGTAAAATTTGGTTAAAGAAGGGAATAGTATAAGTTTTGAATTTTTACTCAATAAATTAATTGAATTGAAAAATTGGACTTACGTGCCAATGCATAGATATCAAAATAATTTGATCAAAACATAAATATCAATATACGGATCTCAAGATATTTTTGATACTTATGCATATTCCGTTTGCCAATCCGATCAAAATCGAGACAGTACGTTAAGAATATAATATGTAACGATGAGAAGGAAGAATATAAAATTTACAAAACTAGGATCCGAAGGAAAGAATTGTTAGAGACTTGGGATGACGGGAACCTGAGAATATTAACACTAGAGTGCGATGCAATTCAGCCAAAAGAAGCCCCATATATAATTTATATGCTATTATACTAATCTTAAAATAATCTATAAGCTAAAGCTGTTGATTGCTGAGTTTATGAACATTAAAGCATTTCAACTTCAATCCATAAATCTACTCAACCATTTGTGAATTGTGATAATAGGGAAATAAATGCATGATTAAGATTTGAGGTGGCAGAAGGGTCGGTACAAGGGAATTGTCAGAGACTCGGGGAAATTAAGCATGCATGTGGTTGTACAGCAAACGGTGAGGTTTGGTGCAAACATACAAATGTAGGGACCATCCAACGTACGATGGCGATGTTTCAAATTTTCAATCACAGGCTGTAATTGCTTCAACGTACATGTAAGACTTATAGGTCGCATATAGTTATAATATGTAGGGAGGAGAGAAAGAATCTACTAATCTCCTACCTCTTTAAAGCAGCCCATCACCCCCACACACCCCATCTCTCTCTCTCTGGTACTAATATTTTCGGACGGCAGAATCGAAGGTCAAGAGGGAGCTAGAGACCTGGAATCAATGGAGGACCACTGCTTTGCCTCCCATGAAAAGGAACAGGTTTTTCAATCCCTTAGTTTCTGATTGTCATACAATACTTTCATTAGTCTTTGGTAAGTGGATAAGCATGTTTTTGAAAATAAGTGGGTATTCATGGCTATGTTTGTAGGATAATATTATTTTTAAAACCAATAAACTTAAATAACTTAAAAATATTCACAAGTGTAATATAAATTTATTATAATTTTTAAAAATAATCCTACCAAATTAAACAGTACCTATTTTGTTTGAAATTAACAACCTAGCTAATATGCAGGCAACATCCACCGTCAACAAATACGGAGAGCTGGCCTCCAAGAAGAAACCTTTGATTTCCAAGGTAAACCCTTTATTTGCCTATGATCTTCCACACCTACTCCCCTTATCTTAGATTATTTCACAATCAATCGAAACGAGCATATTTATGACATTGTTGGCTGTGTGGATTCAGGATCGTGAGCGAGCCTTTTTCGACTCTGCAGATTGGGCTCTTTGGAAGGTATCTAAGTTTCACAAAATGAAATATAATTCACTTTCATTATGTGTCGGAATTATATTTATAGGATATATGACATGAGCATACACGTTTTCTTTAATTTCAAATCATTAAGAATCTACTCCTTTTTTAACACCATGAATTTGTTAATAATCATATTTTCATTAAATGTTTACATCCAAGTTAGAAATTTTAATAAATGCATTAACTATGGAAATTCTAAGGAAACAGACAAATTGTGCCATCTACCAAAAGATTAAATCGTTATCCATATCTTTAATTAATTGACTATAATTATTTTCTACTTTAAAAAACATTCATACCAGCAAGGTGTAGGAGTGGTTGAAAAGTCAACAATAGCAGTGGAGAATTTGCGTCCAAAATTGCAGGTATACATATGATATAAAATACTATATATATGTATGTATGTGTGTGTGTTCTATTTTCTTTAAATTTAGTAAATTGCAATTTAGCATAATAATAGAAGGTATAATTGATGTTAATTTCTCAGAGAACGCCACGTTACCGAATCCCCCCACGCAGGCCAGCTTGTACCAAATAAACGCAAATTCGAAGTTGTTTTGTTCAGCGTCTTCTTGGTAATTAATTGACAATTATGTATTTGATGTCCATGATAAGTTTGTATTTACTATTTACGATTTGAATTGTAAAAATCCCAACCCGTTTTCCACTTTTGTTTGCTTAGGTTTAGAGACGTAAATGAATAGAATAAAACGTTTGTGAACAACCTTATATCGGCTCGTTAAAAGATCATTTATGTTTGTTCGTTAAAAAATAGTGTCATTTGTAAACCGTTCGCGAACCATTTCTATATTCATAAATATATTCGTGAACGTTTAGGAACAAGTATTTATGAACGATTCATAAATATCGTTCGTGTTTGTGAACGAAAAATTAATAAATCAATTAATATATATAAAAATTATTTTATTAAATATAAATATATTTTTATTAAATATAATTTAATAAGCATATACTTTTATATTATTATTAAATAAAAAATATATATTTTTAATTTATTTGTTTATTATTACTATTATTATAATATTTTCATAACTATATATAATAATTATTTAAAATATTAAACAAATATAATACAACTTAACAATTAATTAATTATACTTTTTTATAAGTTTACGGTATAGATTGTTTTTTTTACAGATTTTTACGATTTTATAATTATGTTTGTAAACGTTCTTAAACAGGTTTGTAAACACATGTTCATGAACGTTCGTGAATAAAAAAGTAATGTTCGTGAATATTATAATTTAAGGCTCGTGTTCGTTTCAATTTAATTGCCTTCCGCCTTGAAGATAACCACCTAGAGGCTCCGCCCTATAGCCCACCTCATTCATGTGAGGTGAGTAGAGGCAGCTTGTTCCTCCGACCATCAACACAAACATTTAAATAAGTTTTTTTAAAAAAGGATTAACTTGTCCCAAAACCCCCCCCCCCCCCCCCCCCCCCTCCTCTCCCCCTCTCTCCCCTCTCTCTCCCTCTCTCTCTCTCTCTCTCTCTCTCTCTCTCTCTCTCTCTCTCTCTCTCTCTCTCTCTCTCTCTCTCTCTCTCTCTCTCTCTCTCTCACATCGTCAATCATCAAACAAGAAGCAACAATGACATTGATTATCAATCATCAAAATCAAAGTTGCAGGGATGTCGATTGTTTGTCATTGAAGTCGACATAGCAACGATATCGATTGTTGATCCTCTTCCTCCTTTCTTCGTGGTTGAAGTCGTCATCTATCCTCCTCTCTAGCATCGTTAGAGCCTCTTTCGCTGCTTCATCTTCTCGATCATCAATCCTCTATTTCATCGTTGATCATCATCTACTCCATCATCGATTGTCATCTCACTCTCGTGAGCTCCAATGACTTTATCATGGTCGTTTATTGTTTCTTTCTTGTTTGTTATCTCTCGTTAATGACATTGTCTGCCATTTCTTAATGTTACTAAGTTAATTTAAATTTGTGGTATTTATAATTTGTAATGGTAGTAATTAATTTATAATATTTTTTTTATATTAATTTATTTAAATTTTGTTAGCATTTTATTCATCCATGACAGTGAAGTGCATAAAATTCATACCGTAATACATTTTATATTTTTAAACTTTGACATGGAGATATCAATAAAATAATATTATTTTTGTTTATATCCGTTTTCGTTCTTTTTGTACTACATAACTAAAATAAACAAAAGTGCATGCTTCTCTCTAACAAGGTATCCTGTTTTTGTTGATTTGTATTTTTGGCAAACTAATCAAAGCTCAGATCCGTATCCGTAGCTACTGTGAGCAAACAAACAGACTGAATGAGACTGGTAACCTTAATGCGCCAAACAACTACACCGAGCAGTACTGCAACAGGCCTTGTTTGCAAGATATATTGCGTGTAGTTCTTCCAAAATGGATCTTTAGACCAAGACAGTGAAAACAAATGAATTGAAGTACATAAATTTCAAATAAGTGCATCTGAAATTCATAATGTACATGAAAGTTTGTGTTCCATCAAAAGCATAAATGAGGGCCAAACAGTACATCCATTGAAAAACAAAAAATATATATTAACTCCGAAATAAACATCGATCACGAGGAAATCAAAGATGCATTGAGTGATCATGCACCTCAGAAATACAAGAAATCAGCTACTACTTCATCAACTAAAGATCTGAGTATCTGATCTTGAATATCTGCTCCAACTACAAATGCTTCAACTTCGAAATCAAGCCACCTCCCATGTTGGCTGCTCATGTCCTTGTCCACAAGCTCATCCACAATACGGTCACACATGCGTCTCCACCCACAAATCTCTCTGTACACTTCTTGTGCCAACCACTTATTTCTTTTAACCATTGCCAAGCCTTCTGCCCACAGTCCACATCCACCACCCACATAACGCCTGCATTTCAAGTCCAAGCACTCGCTCACCCCATCAAACAGCTCCTTTCGCCTTATCCTCGACCCATCTCCATTAAGCAACCCACCTTTCCGATTTTCCAATTTATAAAAAAGATGGGGATTTACAATCTCCCGAGCTCGGCCTAATGTAAAATCCTTAAACATCAATTCTACATTACACAGAATCTCCTCCACGTAGGCTAGTTCCCATTCAGTTGATCTAGCATGATCCTTCGTAGTAAATGGAAAGGCTGTCTCCCAAGCCATTTTTCTAGCAGATGTTGAAGAAGCTGAGTCTGATAATTCAGTATCACTTTCCACTAAACGGAACTTCTTTGAAGAACCTAAATCAACTACTTCCTGAGCTTGAACAGACGAACAATGCCTGCTTCCTGTATGCATGTGTAAAATAAGATATATATTAATGTGAACCCGTGATTTATAAATGCGGTCAAACATATATGGTGTGCTACTGTTACCTTCTGTGCTATGACTCACAGCGCTATCCGATGAATTACAACTTTCAGTTGTAATAGGTTCAAGAATAGAGATTGGACTAGGATGTCTGGCGTCAACAGGACCCTCGCTATGCTCAGACATCTCTTCCATACCCTGAAAAAAGTTCAACCTTAGTTCATCATCCCTAAACAGGGCAGCAATCTTATGTTCACAACTACTTAAGCCATTACAAGATTTTCTGAATTATGCTTCTTATCTTGTTCTGCAATTGCCTAAACAGGGCAGCCTTCTTACGCAAGTGGACAAATTCAAAAACTCTCTAGATTTTAGAAGCCATACAATTGATTGTAGAATTCTGTCATATCACATTTAAGATTCACATAGAGACAATTGCTTAGGTCGCTGATGATAATATAGTAGCCTAGATGGCACTATGAATGCTAACTAAAGTCAAAAGACTAAAGAGGTAGTTCTAAGGCAACAATAGGCAAGAGATGGTACCTACAGAAAAGCGTTAATATAATAAGATAATATCTGCGATGCCTAATTTTGTCATATGGCTTATCAGACCAGTAATTAAGTTAGGAAATATGCCATATTTCATACAGAAGACTACAACACAAAAACCTTAATATTATAAAATAATATCGGTGATTCCTAATGTTGTCAAATGGCCTATCAAACCAGCAGTATGTTTGAAAATATGCCATATCTCATATTGACTTCAGATCACCAGAGGCACGTTAAGTAAATGAATAGATATTCAAAAATTAGGCAGAAAATGACATTTATGCATCTTGCAATTTAGAACCAGCAACAACATAATATATTTATACCAAAAGGTGGTAGAATAAATGAGAGGAAAAAAACTAGGAATTATAATCGACACTCATCAATAAAATGAGAAGTACCTGAAACTTATGTCTTGTCTGACATTTTGACGATTCAATTGAAGACAAATTGTAATCAAAACGATTACCTAATTTGTCTACACGATATCCAAGATAATCCCTTTTGTCATGCAACCTGGGCACCATATCGTGCAGATGTGATGTAGATTTCCCAACTGCTGTGGAGTTACTCTGGGATGATCTGTTTCCAGACGTTAATTCCATAAGTTTCTGTTCCAGGAGAACACTCAAATCATTACTGCCTATGACATTCAATCCAAAAGAAGATAATTTTGTACGATCTTTTTCACCCAGCTTGTTTTTGCCTTCATACTCAGAGAAAAAACCATTATTTTTGGCCGGCTCTCGATTCGTTGATTCAATACCAGAAATTGGTCGAGTCATTGGGGCTGTGAATGTAAAAGAAACAATATCCATGCCCTTCTTTCTACTCTCTTCAGCCCACTTAAAGCGGCCGTCAGTCCCTGGATTAAATTGATTCTCACCATTGTTCACCAATGAATTATCAACAACATGATTTTTCAGAAACTGAAAATCCTCATCAACAGACCGTTTCTTGCGATTGAGACTCTTAGGTTTTGAATATGAGACACCTCTATCACTAGCTGTCACCTCTACTCCTAATTTCTTGGATCCACCTTTATATGTGCTTGTAATTTTACTGACGTTTTTGTTTCGGCCCACAGAAGATTCACGAGACACTGCTTTTCTTGTTTGCCAGTTTGAAACTGAGGGCTTTGCAGAAACTCTGTCTTTGTCCAGGCAATTCTGTTTCTGATCATTCGGCCTGAGCACAGCAGTCGTATCACGAGTTGAGCATTTATTAATGTTCTTCTGAATATTCGGACGACTGCTAAAAGATTGGCTTGAATTAGACTCGTCTTGTTCTCTCTGACCAACACTGCATTGGTTTAAGCCTTCCCGTCTCTGTACATTGACCTTTGCCTGAATTGCTAGTGAGATGGATTTGCCCTTGGTTTTCAGATTATCTGAATTTTCATCTGCATCATTGAACACCTGAAATGATGTATCTACTGATCCGTTCCAGCTCTTGTTCAAAGATTGTCCCTTAAGATACTTAGCAGAATTGGATTCAGCATGCCTTCGAGAAGTTTCACCAAGCCTAGACGCCCTGGATGGAGCTTCCAGTTTCACTTTCAGATCTCTTGTTTTCAATGTCACTGATGGAACTGCATGAGATACTTTTGCCCTCGTAGTAGTTTGAGATCCCTGGTCTATAATTTTTGCAGCTGCTTCCATTATGTGTGCTGCATTTTTAGCTGGAATGAAGCCTGAGTTCTTGATTGGAGATAACATTTTATGTTGGGTAATTGGTATTGATTTAGCGGATTTAGGGGGCAAAACTTCAGTTTGGAACTTTTCAATAGGCCTGTTTGAGAACCTCGGAGGCTTTGACTCCATGATCTTCCTAGCAGGCCCCTCCACCTTATAGGCCAAATTTCCAGAATGCAAGAGCTGATGATCATGATGAACATCATAATTTTTCCTGAGGTGATGAGAATCTTTAATAGACTGGGGATCAAAAAATGGGCTAGAGTATGGCTCAATTGCATTGGACGTGGGCAATGAATCCAATCCCATAAGCCTTGCAACTACGCCAGGGGCCTTAGTTCCATATCCATCGTCGTCAGTGACTGATGAACCGCAACTATAGTCACTACTTCCTTTATTGCTTGATCCTGCTCCAGTTTCATTGTCATCCATCTGGAAGACAGAAGATTTATTAAGTTAGCAAACATATCAGGATACTATCAAGAATGGCAAAAGGAAACGGAATTATCACCCACCAAATGAAGCCGTGTCATTGGCAAGTTTACATCACTTTTCTTTCCTTGTTTCAGGCGTTCTGGAAACATTTCAGAAGAAAAACACTCAATAATCACAATGCCAAAAATAAAACATGATAAGCACCAAAAAAAGGTTCAGAATATTTGGTGAGATCTGAACATAAAAAAACATAGTAAGCACCTAAAAAGCACTTAATAATCATAATGCCAAAAATAAAACATAATAAGCACCTAAAAAAGGTTCAGAATATTTGGTGAGATCTGAACATAAAAAACATAATAAGCACCTAAAAAGCACTCAATAATCATAATGCCAAAAATAAAACATAATAAGCACCTAAAAAAGGTTCGGAATATTTTGTGAGATCAGAACCTAAAATATAACAGTACCTGGTAAATCTGACTTGCTTGAGAACAATTTCTTTCGAGATTTCACATTCCAGTCAAACAAGTTAAAAAAACCTCCCGTGCCTTTTGCTGCTTGCTTATCAGTTCTCATTTTTTTCATGTACAACCTAATGCTATGCACATACGAAAACCAGAAAGGAAGAAAGGGTAAGTATGGAGGGGGGCGAATTTCCTCAGCCAAATGCAAATTGCAAAGACCAAAAAAAAAAAAAAGAAGGAAAAACGCATCAAATCTGAAGACCTTGACTTTTCAAGTTCCAGTGATGGTCAGTCTAATCAGTAAATAAGATACCGAGTGTTAAATGAACAAGCTTTATTATTTATTGTCGCATAATTGAAAATTACCACCTTCAAATTTTACGCTAGGTAAATTATGGTTATGAAGGTAATAAACTATAATATCCTACGTTAAAAATGGCTAGGCCAAACAATCCTACTGTAAAAATGCGGTTAGTTCAGATGGTAATTAAGATAATAAACAATAAATATGGAAATAACAATTGAATATGTAAGGTGTTGTGAGAATGGTAAAATGCAAAGGCCAACCAATCCTACTGTATCATGCGATTAGTTCAGACGTCAACAAGGGAACGAAGGTACAATAGCCGTAATGCTAGCTCATAAATATGGAAACAACAGTTGAATATGTAGAGCAATCGAAAGGGTTGATGAAAAAGTCTGTCTTACCCCCCTACATACTCTCTTACCATTTCATCCATTACAGCATCTGGAACTTTAAGAACTCTGATAAAATATAAGAGTAATTATTTCTCCCATCGATTGTCAAGTTTATGGACTCACTCCCCAGACACTTGAAATTTGAAGCTAGGAACCATAAACCAGCTGGGTAATAAGCTAGGACTCATGGGTAATGTTACACTCCTCGTTCCTGTTGAATCCAAATCCAGATACAACACAAGGAATAAGCTGGGGCTTATGGGTAATGTTATGGACTCACTCCCCAGACACTTGAAATTTGAAGCTAGGAACCATAAACCAGCTGGGTAATAAGCTAGGACTCAAGGGTAATGTTACACTCCTCGTTCCTGTTGAATCCAAATCCAGATACAACACAAGGAATAAGCTGGGGCTTATGGGTAATGTTACATTCCTCGTTCCTGTTGAATCCTGATCCCCGAATACTTGAAATTTGAAGCTGGGGACCCTAAATAAGTACCAAGTTCAGCTGTCAGAGCGTGGATGTTTTTAGGCATCATTAGACCACACAGGAACCATGAACCAGCTTTTCAAATTTCACTTCTTCTATGTTCTACCAGAACCCTCAACACTTGGTCATTCAAAAACAGGACGCGAAATTCCAATTTTCTTAGAAATTTAAATTTTAAAACTTGTTCTTATCAATCCATTGCAAACCAAGAACACTTGCGCTTCCCAAAAAAATAAAAAATCACAAAAAAAACCTGAAAATTGTAGAATATCTGACGTGGGATTCGATCTTCACCCCAGTTTAAAATGTGTACAGAATTTGAGGAATTAGGGCTTCCGTGACGAAGATGAGGCGAGTCAGTGAGTGGAGAGCGGCGGGGCAAGGACGAGAGATGCGTGGATTGGTGTGAGAACAGTGAGTCTACACTCCAGGGAGAGAGAGAGAGAGAGAGAGAGAGAGAGAGAGAGATGAGGTGGGTGGCGGTGGCTTAGCTGAAACATTAAATTTAGACACAACATATAAGATATACTTCTTAGGGGGGAACAAATATATGGCCGTAAAATAATAAATTATTATTGTACGAAGCTCCCCGCAACGTCTCTTTCGGCTTTTGGGAATTCAAAATTTTAAACGGGCAAAACGGGTGCGTGGAAGTGCAACTTCGCATTGTTTGTGCGGGAGATCTGACGGGGCTGTGTGATCCGTTATGGCAGGGTGGGGTGGGGGGAGCATGTGAGAGCGAAAGAGACGGACATGTGATGATCGCGTGGAATGTCCGTCAAAATTTTAAACGGGCCTTCTCTTGCGTGGTTGAGCCGAGATACAACTGCTGTCGAGGCCCAAAAGAGAAGAGGACCTAGAGTTTGTATGACTACACACATTAATGGTCAAACCTGTTTATAATATAGTCCTATAAATGGTTATATCTATAAGAGCTTATATTAATTTTTATGAGCACATTTCTACTTATAAACATAATGTAAGCATCCTCATGCTTATAAGAAGAAGCTTCTCGACCGTGTAAGGTTACAAGAATTATTGATTTTCTTACATTATCGCACTGATTTACTAATAAGAACTTGTTTTTAAAAATATTAATTTATTAGATTTTAATTGAATGTTCAAAATATCATAATAATAATAATAATAATAATAATAATATGGTCATAAATCTGATTATTTTGACTATAATTAAGACTGATTTAAAATTTAGGGTCTTAAAGGTCATTTTAGAAATTTAATTAAATAAAAGAAAATTGATGTTGAATGCTAAATTCAGAAATAGTACAAAAAGAATAAAAAAAATTAAAAGATCAAAACAAGGCAAGGCCAAGAGTGTTTAAATCAAGTTAAAAGGATTTAAGTCAACTCTTAAGTATAAAACGCGTGTTTAATTCAGTTTAAATCTAAAATCAAAGTGCTATTTTTAAATAGTATGTTCGTAGTGCAATCTCGTTGAATGAACTCATAGGAGGAATCATAATTGGATAACATTTGGTCTTAGAACAAGGCCTAAATTATTAATAACTAGTTTTATAGCCAAATAAAGCCTTGTGAAGTATATACAGGACAAGTTCGTGTGAAGAAAGCTAAAAAAGATTAAATGACATCATTTTAGGCTCATCGGTTTTACACTTGTAATGCCTCGTACTTGAAATAAGTTTAGAGATAACCTATATTTAGGGTTGAGGATATCATTTTGATGTTGTGGCAAAAAAAATATGATCATTTGGACTATAAATGAATTTTATTTGAAATATGGACAACCTAGGGGCATTATAGTAATTTCATGAGGAATATTTAAGGGTAAATAATTCAATTAAACTGTTTTGGGATATAATAATGTTAATATTTAATGAAAAATTAGGATTTAACTAATTAAAGAGCGTCTTTGTATTTCCTTAGTATAATAAGTTACTTGTTCGGCAACAAAATAATAATTTAGTGAGATTTGGACTCTTGGAAAGAGGGAGAATGTCTCTATAAATAGGGAAGTCATTCTAGGGTGTTTGTTCTTGATACTTCACGTTTTAGAGAGCCCTAGCCACCTCGGGTGAAGAGAAGAGAGAGAAAAGCTAAAGCTTGAAGTTTTAAGGTCTTTTTGGTAGAACTGTATAACAAAATTGTCAACCTGACTTAACCCGAATAAACCGACCAAACTGAACCACCCAAACCGATGAAAAGGTAACTTAACTTAACACAACCCAAATAATCTAATGACTAATTGGACGGGTTTCAGTCTACGGTAGTAAAATTCGGTTTAAACCAAAATCGGCCATTGATGCCTTATTGAGAATATGTAGTGAATCATTCAATTTTTTACGATCTACACATGGAGGGTTCAAATTTTTTTCAACTTGCACAAATGCTTTATGCTATAGTGTGCATATGTTATGACTCGATGACAGTACATGTGTAGTCTGTCCATATCTAGGTAGAGTCATTTCCAAAGCACTTCCTTTTTATTCTAGTCTGCACTTTGTTTTTTTCCAAAGTTAGAGATTAGAGTCTTGATTTTTGTTACAGTGCATGTACATTCTCACCACATCTAGGTAGATTTCGAAATGTCTATGTGATATTAGCTATTTAGGTGGGTTGGTCGGGTTTAATCGACCAAACTATCGGTTGGTTCAAACTATCGGTTGGTTCAAACTAGATAAATTAATTGGTTGGGTGGGTTGCCTAACTCAACTGATAAATTCAATTTGGTTGGGATAAATGGTCTAACCTGCCCAAACCGACTGATTAACACTCCTAATTTTTTCTCTTATAGGGTTTGGTAATGGTATAAGTTGATTTGGGTTAGGGATTGAACTTAGAATGAATAAGTTTTTCATGTAATTGAGATTAAGTTTAAAAAACTATGAACTTTAATGGGAAAATTATGAGGGCTAGCTAACTTATGGTTTATGTATGGAATTTGATAAGTTATATGAGGCTTAAAGATCTTACTTTAGGCTTCGTATTTGAGTTAGGGTTTGGAAAATCAGTATTTGCAATAGTTGAATCATATTGCATGAATGATGATAAGGTGGTACTGGTTATTGGTAATGGATAAAAAGATGGTATCTAAGAGTGTGGTGTTGGATAGTGTGTAGTGAGAGCACATAGGGGGTGCCTGTGATGCCTTGCCATAGCCAGTTGTGATAGCCAAGGCAGTCCGCTAGGATGGACACGAGCGTGGCTCGTAGTGCGCCCACGTGGAACGCTCGTGATGCCCGCCATAGGCAGTCACCATGAGTAGAAGGGAGGTTAAGGCATTAATATAGGCAAGGTTATGGTGGTGTATATTGTCATCACCGGTTTTCACTCGGGGGAAACCCACTTTTGGGGATGCGGTTCACCAACCCTTCGCCCGAATGGTGATGAAAAAGAAACATAGTCGCCATCAACTATTTTTGGGGTGCAATTGGTCACTTAAAAACTTGATCTACGTCGCCGGAGCTAGATTCGAGAGTTAATTACATGCAGGGAAGGATTAGCACCCCCACGACGCCCTTTCGGTACTTATCTTAAGATTAGAAGGTTTCTAACTTGTTTTTATTATTTGCTTAAATGATTAATCTAAAGTAATGCTGAATTCAAATTTGGTCTAAAGGTTTACACTTTTTATTTCTTGAGTCATTTGTTGAAGTGGAGTTGAGTTCAATTTGTCCTAAGTCTCTAAAGGAAGATCCTATTATTTTTTTAATTCAAAATAAAATCTAACCTAAACATCTAATAAGAAATGATAAGTTATTTAGGTCATCTTAAGGTGATTATGCTACAAAATTAAATTAAGTCCAATTATTCTAAAATGTCTAAGAGAAATATAAAGTGTTAGAGAAAAAAAACTAAAATACAAATCTAAAATAATTTAATCCTAAATTGATTGTCTTCCTAAGTCTAATTAATTTTCCTAAAGACCTACAATTTCTTTATTTTATTGTTCTAAGTTAGTTAAAATTAAATTCAATTTGCTTAAGAGACCTAAGGTAATCTAAAAGAATTATCTAAAAAGATACAAAAAAAACAATTTTTAGTAAAAGCAATTTTGTTTGAGTTTTGATAAAAGTAACATTTTTCCTATTGTAAAAGCTCAAGAAAAACATTTTTTCATTTTAGTTTCTTTGAAGACATTTTAAAATAATTTTTACAAAAAAAAAATGTAAAAATAAATAAATAAATAAAATTAAAGCAAATCAATTTTTTTTTAAAAAATAAGTGTTTGTATGTGAGAGTGACATCCACAAAATTAAAACAAGGATATCTCTTTTCTCTCTTTTTTTTTCTTGCTCCTTTTTTTCTCTCTTTTTTTTTTTCTTATTTCCACTATTTTGATTCTTGATTACATGTTACAATGAAAAGGCCTTAGGCCTGATCACAAATAAACATACAATAACAAAAAAGAAAAATAAAATAAATAAATAAATAAAGATTACAACGCCCCTACAAAACCAAAGGTTAGATATGAAACACACAAAAAAAGAAAAATAAAAAAAACCATACAAACAAGTTGGTTAAGATAGAATAAACATAAAGAAATAAAATGCACAAGTGGAACTCAGTAGTCATGGAAACAGAATAAAACAGGACAACAACAATGTCATGTAAACAAATAGAAATCAAGAATTAAAACCAAATGAAATGAAATGAAACGAAACATTTTTTTTAAAATAGATTTGTGTGGGTTTGAACTGGTGGGGAAAGATATGTTGGCCTAGTGGTATGACGCTGCAGACGCTACTGAAGCTACAGGATGTACGTTGTCGGCATCTCGTGTGGGGGACAGTTTCATGCAGTGTTTGGAAATTATATAAACAAAAACTCAAAACAATAATAAAACAATAACTAGGGGGGGGGGGGGGGAACATACGTAACAAAACAATAGACAATGTTTGTAGTGTTGGAATAATGAAACAATGACCAGTAAAAGAGATAAACACTTCCTGTGAAAAGAATAGGCAGTGCGTATAGGTGTTATCACACAAAAAAAAGACCAACATTCAAATGGATAAATTATTAAAGGAAAATGAATATGCAGGCAAAGGCAGAGAAGGTGGTTTAATAAAAACAGGGATTGATGCTCATGATAGGGGGAAACAGAAAAAAACTGGGTATTCTATAAAAAAATAGTATCTAACAAAACAAAAAAGACAGTGTCTAAAAGTCATTACTCCAGGCAGTCAAGAAAAAAAAACTAGAAAATTACCCTTTAAACATTACTCAACAATCAAAAATATGGATGAGCAAACTAGAACAAACCAGAATAGTGTCCAAAATCATTAATCAAACAGTCAGTGTCAAAAAAATAAAAATGAGCCTTAAAGACGGACCGTGACAAGGAGATTACCAAACCAAAGGATCACCACTCAAACGTAGATAAATCATAAGAAGGAAAATGAATGTTCAACATAGGCAACAAACATGTATCAACTTTTATGCTAAAATGTTCAATAGAAAACATACGAAGTGAGGACATGGATTGACATTCATGGTTAGGATAGAGGATATTTAGTCATGAAAATAGATCACATCCATGAATTGAAATCATTAACAACAATCACCAAACAAACAATGACAACATCGACTAAAAACCAAGAACCAACAATAACCAGGCCAAAACAAAACCCAACAGACTAGAATACGCTCTCCCAAATACGGCTTCTCCACGAGCTGGGTGCTCTCCCAAATATGGTTTTTCTGGAGACTAGCCGGCCTCCATGAAATTGGGAGATGCAGGATGGTGAACTGGTGGAGCGTCGTAGGATGGCATCAACCCAATGTAGCAGTGGCGAAGGAGGCCTCGTGATTAGCGACTTTATCGGGTCGCCTGTTGAGGGGTTGGTTTCAAAGTGAAGGTAGCCGGCGACTGATAGCTTTGAGGCGGAGCGGCGAGGTCTGTGCGTGTCGTAGCTGATCTAGAATGGATGACGTCAGATGGTTGGTGCAATAATGCCGAGGAGGGTTATGGCGTCTTCGGTTGAACTAGTTGACGTCGGATGGTGTCTTAGACTGATATTCAGCGCCCTACCATAGGGGTAGAGAGGGCCATGTGGGATGGACGGGAAGGTTGGTCGTCGTGGTGATTGAGGCGATGGCAGTTGGTGTAGTCTACATCGGCTGGCTAGGGGGAAAAAAGGCGACAGCGGATGGTGGTGTGGCTTCCAATCGGGGAGACCCACTAGGGAGGACGGGATTTGTCAGTTGTTCGAATAGGTTTTTTTGTTTTTGATTTTGAGAGCGTTGGCTATGGTTATTACTGAGGTTTATATAGAGGAAGGATGGTTAGAGGAGTGTTGATGGTTTAAGTCCGGATGAGGGTGACTTAGCTTCGTGGCTCAGTCCGTCCATGGATTCGATCGCTTGGCCTTTTGGCTCGGCCGAGGGATTAGTGGGTTCGGTGGTTCAGGTGGACTGGGTCCAAGGGAGAGAAGAGAGAGAAGACCAGGAGATAGCTGGCTGAGATGTGGTCCTACGGTTGGTGTGGCATCACGACGGCCATGGTGGAACGGAGGAGGAAGACGACGCCAAAGTGGGAGAGAGAAGGAAGAAGACAACAATCGGGTTTGGTAAGAAGAGATAAGGTGAAGGATTTATGTGGTGTAGGTTTTTTTGTTTTAAATTTCATTTGGTTTTTGGTTTTGTTTTGTGCTTTTTTTGTTTTATTATTATGAATCAATAGAAAGCTAACATGTGGCCAAGGGTAGGCAGGAAAAGAAAAAAGAAAAGAACAATAATTTTTATTACTCTAATTTGTAATTTGTAACTGATATTTTGGGTTTTTAAGATTGGCAGAACAATTTGGTTTTCAATAAAATGTGAAAAAATAATTTTTGTACTCGGAGCATCACAACAAGCGATCCCGTGTCATTTTTATTTGAAAATGGTCTTATTTTTGTACCAAGACTATATTACACGTCCCTAAACCGCTTTATTACCGAAAAGAGTTTTTTGTTTTATTTTTTGAAATTAAGCTCTGTGAGCAAATATATGCAATATATATATATATATATATTAAAATTCTCATAACGACGAGTGCAGTGAGAAAATAAGGTTCGTGACCTGATCTGGGGTGTCGTTTTGAATATTGGCCGCTAGTTTATCATCGTTAGGAGTCCAAATACGATTTTAACCATAACTTCTTTGTTTGATCTCGAAAGTGAGTGCAGTCAAAGACATTAATCCTTGAATTTGATTTTCTATCGTCTAGGGCTGACTCTTTGGTATTTGAAGGCCTTTTTAAGGAAGTCATTGAAATTCCCCTCTTAGATTGGTGGTCACGTCTTTTTATTTAGCTGTACAAAGTGATTGAAGTGAGATGCATGCTAGGTGGTTATAGGTTACATAGATAAATTTCCTTACTACTTAATTCATAATTTAGAGCAATAATGATATTTTCAAGATCCCAACAAGGTTCTTACAGGTTACTTGAATGTATACAAAGAGGGGGGTAAATTTGTATATTTAAAATTAATTCCTTTAATTTTAATCTTAGACTCTCTCTAAGAGATTACTCTATAAAGTTGTCTAATCAAGTACAAGTATACAATCTATCCAGTTGTCCTCTTGTTAAACCCAGACTATTGACAACCATGACAACCCAAAAAGATTATGGGAATAACAAACAAAATAACGTAACTAATGCTTTGGGTCAAAGAGTGACTTTGATGAAAATCTGTAGTGTTGAAATTGTGGATTTTCAAGTGCTAAATGGGTATCTCTAAAACTATCAATGATGTAAATTCTAAATTGGCCTGTAGATGGATTGACGCATTCAACAGTTCGCTCGGTACCTATTTGACTAAGCTTAACTCGAGCTTGAGCTTGAGCTCGACGTTGTACAAGCTCGGTTTGTTACTATTCAAGCTTGGCTCGATTACTATGAAGGCTCGACTCGATTATTGTACAAGCTCAGCTCTGATCGTTTACAAATCTATCTAGCATATGCCTTTAAATAAGCGACATACTCGATAGCTCACTCGATACCTGTTCGACTAAGTTCGAGCTCGGCACTATACAAACTTGGCTCGGTTACTATACAAGTTCGGTTCGACTCATTTACAAGCCTAATCTTAGATTATTATAACTAGATATGAGCTTAGGGTATCATAAAGATACGTCAAAAATGAGTTCTTTTCAAGTGGAGGTAAAGAATGGTGTCTATATATCGTCTATGGCCAATGAAAGAGGTAAGACTAGAGGAGTAGGATTAGTGAGCTCTATGATCACAGCGTGCAATTAGTTAGTGCTATGATCAATGGAAATCGTATGATCAAAGAATTGGTTATGAGATTCTAATAGTAAAAGTCATGCGATCAACCTTGATGTGTGTAATCAAGCTCTAGTGTGCAACCAGTGAAGGAGTGTATGATCAAGCATGAATATTATAAAGTTTTTATTTTCTTTCATAAATTAATTTAATTAAGAGGAAGGATATTTACACCCACCAATAATTTTAACCTCAAGTAAAATTACAAAAATACCTTTAAAAAATCATTTTTTATTATATTTGAATATTAATATTAGAGCATAATAATCTTTGAACACACTAGTTTAAATTTCTCATTCTATTTGTTCAAAAATGTTTATTCAAATATAAATTAAATGTTTGAAAATCATTATTGGAACATTATAATTATGTTCGAATAATGCTGTGAATTATTTATGTTCAAATAATATTTTTTTGAATATTGTATTAGTATTCAAATATTATTATTTTAACATTTATTATTATTATTTTTTATAGAGTATTTTAATTTTTTCACACCAGCAAGTATGTTGATCAAAACATGTGAGTATCTGTTTCATTTAATTATTTCTCAGTAACCCTCAAGTGTCTTATAATTTATAAATAGCTAGAAGGGTTATTGTAATGGGAAGAACATATTATTATTAAAGAATTTCAAATTTCTTTGACCTTTTGCTGAATTTATCAAATCGATCAACATGCTAAGTCAACAACACTAAAATTACATATATTATATAAATAGAAATAAGTAAATTAATTAATTAATAATGCATTTTTTGCTTTTCGCGCGGTTAACTAAATATACAAAAGCCAGAAATCAAAATCAAAACAGTTCATGTTTACGATATTTTCTACACAAGGTCATGTCCAAAAACCAAAAAGAAAAAAATTTGTCTGATTACTTGGGATTTTTTTTTTTGGTTTTTTTTTTGATGTTTTTGGTGAGCTGGAAAAACTGCCATGTTGCGAAGCAGGAAAGATAATTCATTTGTATGTGTTTGCATTTTATCATTTTCAATTCATTTAAAAGGGCAATTGAGAGATTGATGGAAAACCCAAAAGGAATTAAAAGCAAAAATCAATTGGGACAGCAGGTTCACCTTAGTTTGGTTCAAATTTTGGGTGTGACCCAAATTCTGTGCTGCACCACACCATTTAGCTTCTAGTCATCGACTTATCGCCTCAAGGGAAACACATGCGTGAATAGTCTATATATATAGATTATGAACCATAATCTCTACCTTTTCTCTCAATCCCCATGGATTTGTCGTCTCTTCTTGTTGGCGGGTGATGTTGCTAGGGCAGCTCAGATCCCATGGAGTCATTTGTAATTTTGCTTGTACGTTTTTTTTTTTTTTTGGATTAAAGGGTCCTTTCTTTTTTGCAAATGCCCTCCAAGCAAAACAAACAAAAAGGACAAAACTTTTATTGAGATTAGGGAAAACAAACAACAAGGAGCATAGACTCACGGGGTTTGAAACCAAAGAAAACACAAAAGCTAGGGAAAAAAAATGAAAAGAAAAAGGGAGGCCATCTAGAGTAGCCCCTCAAGCTCGTCTGTTGGGAAAATGAGAATAAATCCCTGAACATCACGGCTCTGTACAACACAACATAAGATTGATGGCGCGCGTTGTTACATACACATACGCTAACTAAATAATTCTCCGCAAATAAAAGATAAAATATAAAAATAATTTTTTTACATAATTAATTCTTTATGGTGGAAAAACAGTACATAAATAAAACATGTAATTAAGACACGTACGTCTGCAAGACATGATTGGCATACGCCATACGGATATCGATCGAATCCAGAGCTAGAAGCCATGCATATTGATCTGGGTGCATTTGGTCTAGACATTGTTGCCTGCATATGTGGATATGGATCGTGCCTAGAAGCCATGCACGATCTTGGAACACTTGATCTTGACCCATCGAAAGGACCTCCGAAAAGAGGCCTTAAACTTACCTTCCACGGCATAGGCTTTGTACGCTGCCACTCGCTTTCTTCTCCTCGTGTCTGCATCTCTCAAGCCCCACGGTGTCGATGACGACGACGACGACGAGGAAACGATTCCACCGCCACTCGATGGGGCCAGTTGCAACCGGCCGGGCTTGGTCCTGGAAGCGTGGTGCTTCTGGTTGTAGGACGACCGAAAATGGTCCATATCTCTCAAATCCTTCCCACCAACCAGATAGCCCTGCCGATCGTGGCGGACTCAATATGTTGGCGACGGTTAAGCTGGGTGATTGTACGAGAAATGGGATTTGGGCTAATGCCTGGTCATGCGTAGAACTGGAAGCAAAAAAATACGTATTTGTCGGAAGGGAAGGAAAAGGAATAACACATAAGATGAGGTGGGTGTACGACCTCATTCATTCTATATATGCTGCTGTTGATTAACGAAGGGGCTGAATATCATATACTTTGTAAATATTTCTATATTAAGGAGACGGTAGGATACGTGACATATTTAATAAACCGGTTGTGAATTTCAAATATCAGCCACTGATATCCATGCACCACATTAACTATATATTCCATCAAATTAATAAGTGGCACATATTTTTCAGTAACGGTAATTAATTTTAGATCATATATATATATAATAATGCTGCTACTATGCTACACGTGACATTTTCTAACCTCTGCACAAATTAGAGCGTGATTTAATTATATTAATGCACTCTACTAAATTATTTATCCAGACTACAATTAAATAAAAATTCAATAATATAGTTCTAACAATAAAAAATAAAAATTTTTACATGTTATATGATCACATTTTAATAAAATTATATATATATATATATATATATATATATATATATATTATATCTATTACACGGGCAAGAGAATTGAGGGCAAGAGAATATATATATATATTGGACGTGGATCCAAACTTTCCCCTCGTTTTGTGGGGTCATTTGAGATTGTTTCCACCGTGGGCGCAGTGGCTTATCGGTTAGCCTTGCCATCGAGTTAGCGCAACATGGTGTGTTCCATGTGTCTCGATTGCACGGTATCACCCAGATCCTTCTATGCGTTGTCAACGACTATCGCGAGATAGACTGCGATGATGGTGCCGTTGTTGAATCCGACTAATTTTGATAGGCGGGATCGGGCATGGGCAAGAGATCCCATAATTCGAGTGTTATGGCGACACCGAGGCATGGAGAGTAGCTTGGGGAAAGAGAGCGGGGGGGGGGGTGGGGGTTCTTCATCCCGAGCTATTCGAGGACGATCATCCTAGGTGAAGATGTGAGGACCTTCCCCGAGGTATGAGTTATGTTTAATGCATTTGTTTTACATATGTTGTTTTAGATGTGGTTTAGCTCATTGTTGTTGGATTTTGTCAGCCCTTTTGGCTTGTTGCGAGTTGTATTGCACATGTGTGATCGGTGATTATGTTTTATGTTTTGTTGTTGGGACATTGAGCATGAATTTTGCATGTCCATTGGGCATGTGTTTTATTTTCGAGGATGAAAAGTCCTGGGTGGGAGGATGTAAAGACTTGTATTTGGGTAGTTTTGAGAGATAGTCATTCTATGAGAATGGAACTATCTAGACGGTAGTGTAGTCATCGATGTGAGCATTTTGAATGTACTTGGGCCCGATTCCGAGTCGGGGCCCCGTTTGACCCGATTGTTGACTTTTCGGGGTTTATTGGTTGACTTTGCGTTTGGGCGGTCATTTGGGTGTAATAATATTTGTTAGTGTTGTGCTCGTCATTTCGAGCGTTTTGACTGTAATTTGACTCAATTTGGAGTTCGGGACCTTAAAGGTCAATTATTGGATGAGAAGGTCAATGATTGACTAGGTCAATTATTGGTCAATGACTGGCAGAAATATAAATAGCAGAAAAAAAAAGAAGAAGCTTTCACTTTACGTTATCACGTTTGTGCGTTTGAGAGAGAGAGCTTGAGAGAGCTTGGAGGCCTTGGCGATTTGGGGCGATTTGGGTTCGTGGAGCTCAAAGATTCACTTCAAGTAGGTATCCTTGAACTTCTTATCTCTCTCTTGTTTTGGATCTGCACGAATTTATCATGATTTATGAAATTGAGCATGAACCCTAGAATTTGGGGAAATCCAATTTTGGGTTAGATCTAATGGTTTAGGATAAGATCTGTGGTTAAGAACTGTTTTATATCATTGTGGATATATGTTTCTGTGATTTTGGGGTTGATTAACTGTGTTTTTCATGAGGGTTGATAAGTCAACCATGGAAATCTGGGTTTAGATCTAGATTTCTGGAAATCTGAAATTTTATATGTGTTTCTGTTGTTTCGCGTGATCTAGAGGCGTTCTGGACGTGTTTTGAGGTAGATATCGTAGTTTGTTGCGAAACAGGGGTGTTAGTGAGCGTCTAGGAGTTTCTGGGAGCGTTTCAGACGAATAATAGGCAGAAACGACGATGAACAGTACCCTGGGCGCGTTCCTGGGTCGAAATGACGAAGGCCCGAAGTTCTGGGTCGAAGGGTCATAGTTCGTAGTTCGTAGTTTGTAGCCTCGTAGTTCGTAGCCGAAGGGTCGAAGTTCGTTGCCTCATAGGTCGAAGGTTATAGCCTCGCTTCAAGTCTTCGAGGCGCGCTGCAGTTCCGCACTCCGCAGCTACGAGTCGCCATTCCGCAACTATGAGTCGCAGGTTCTGAGCTACGAGTCGCAGCCCGTAGTGTAACTGGACACTGGACAGCACTGGACTGAACCTATTTACATTGTAACCTATACCCATCTACACATTTAAGTATACTTAAGTTACAATGTAAATAACGAAATACCCCCCATTTGGATTCAAAGAAAAATACTAGAAAAATTAATTCCACTCTTTCAAAATGTGAAAATTGGGTTTTAGTGTAAAATCTCGAAAAAACCCAAAAGTTCGTAGTGGTGACTTTTTGGAAAGTGGGGTTAGACATCTCAGAAAAATCCTCAAAAATCAGATTATCTTATTTATGATATGGGAACCTAATGTTGGGACTTTTGATTTCAAGAAAATAGCTACTATGGGTACTTCTTTCATAAATCAAGGATTGAGGATTTACTTGTGAAGACTGGCAACAGTTCTAAAGGAAATGTTGAGAATAACATGCCATACTAATGTTAGTATGTTGGTGTGAGGTATTGGGGCATGGACTCCGTGGCTTGTTTGGGTTCTCACCGTGAGGCTAAGGCCTATGTGGCCACTATGGCCGGGGCAGGCATATGCGCCGATGGCAGGCCTGTGTGAGGACTGTGGCCGGGCATATTGCGCTTTGGCTGGGGACAGGATAAGGCCTGAGTTGAGCCGTTGAGCTCGTGGAGCTAGGGCTGAGTTCCCTGAGCTGGGATCCCATGGAGGATCGTGGACAAGTTGTCCTATGTGGGCAGGCTAAGTCCTGATGTTTGTTTGTAGGCTGAGTCCTGATGATTGTGCACACTACACGGTGCACGAGTACACTGAGCATATAGTATAGACTTATATGTGTTGCATGATGTGGAGCTTTGGGTCACCTACTGAGCTTGTCGCTCACCCCTACTTGTTGTTTACCCCCTTTTCAGGTGTGACCCGAGACTAGTGGAGGACTTTTTTCCAGGAGGACGTGCCCACTACTCTGATGTATGATACAGTACTGTATTTTGTATTTTATTATGTGTTGTATCCCGGACATGGGTCCATGGACCGTTGTATTTGCATATTGTTTGTGATGTAATGTCTGTATGACTATTTGATTTATCATATGCATGATGATATATGGGAAAGTACAGGATTACCCTTGATGTATGACTATACGGGGTTACATATTTGAGATAGCACCTGCGGTTTAGTCTCTATTGGTGCTAGTCACCAACCCCTTGACTTTTCGGGTGTGGGCAAGGGGAAGTCATGTTCCTAGTTCCGGGTTCCCTAGAATTCAGGGGCATGACAAGTTGGTATCAGAGCATGGTCTAGCGGACCTAGGTTAGTGAGGGGTGGTTAATTGATTCCATGTGACTTGGAAAACTGTAGGGAGGGCGCCTGATCAATGCAGTCCTTACATGTGTTCTAGGTTATTTTGGTGTCAGTTAGATCATCCTATGAGCATACATGGGGATGAGGTGCATTGCTAGTGGTATGATTGTGTGCATATAGGGCACTAGATTGTCTTTGTGTGTGATGTGCTTGTATGTGGTGCCAGGATGGCACGTGGCCGTGAGAGCCAGGACTTGATTATAGTGTACCCTGAGGGGTGACACGATGCTATATGCATGGTTGTGGACCTACGGGTCGTGTGGTGAGAACCTACGAGTCGAATGTGCCTTTGATGGCTGTTTGTGCTAGCAGTGCTAGTGTTGATCGTTTGTTATTTGTTGTTACGGCCAGTGTGATGGCACCACCGAGGAGAGCTGTCCGAGGCCAGGGCCCGGCAGAGGAGCCCACGATAGAGTCGGGGCACCAGGGGCAACAGAGCCCGCAGCAGAGATCGTCAGCTCCCGTTGTGGGACCTGATTTGGCTCAGGTGTTGATTTAGTTGCAGGAGGCCATGCATGGTATGCAGGGCTCGATGAGGGATATGGCTAGAGAGGTGGATGAGCTGAAGAGGCAGCAACAGCCTCAGCAGCCGCCACAGCCTCAGCAGCAGGAGGCGAGGGTGGTACAGGATGTGCACCAGCAAGAGGTCGTGATAGAGCCAGCAAGACGAGGAGTGGACTGGGCTGCATAGTTTTTGAAACATACACCCAGGACTTTTGAGGATGGTTCGCGGCCAGAGGTAGCCGAGGACTGGATTAGATGGACAGAGGACATCTTTGAGATGATTGGGGTGCCAGATGAGGAGCGGGTGCGAGTGGCGACGCACTATCTATTGGTTATCCCACACAGGTGGTGGGAATCCACGAGAGCTGTCCATGGTAGCCAGATGAGCTGGAGAGAGTTTGTTGAGCGCTTCTTTGGGGAGTATTTTCCCAGCTCGATACAGTATGCCTGACGGAGAGAGTATTATGAGCTTCAGCAGGGTAGCCAGACTGTGGGTGAGTATGTGCAAGCCTTCACAAATTTAAGGCGGTTTGCTCTTGAGGCTTGGGAAAAGGAAGCTCATAAGACACTGGATTTTATTCAGGGCTTGAGGCCATCTCTGAAAAGACAGCTGGAACCGATTCAGTTGACCAGTTACCAGGAGGCAGTCGACAAGGCACTCATTATTGAGCGAGGTCAGGATCAGGCGAGAGCCCAGAGGCCGGGCGATTTGGCAGGACCGGGCAAGAAGAGACAGAGTGGGGAGAGTAGTATTGCTCAGCCTGAGAGGAGGCAGGTGCAGAGGGTTTCCATCCAGGTAGTGGGACCCCGTGAGAGTTCAACCAGTAGGAGGCCAGGGGCCTGTTGGAGCTGTGGTTTGACTGGGCATGTATCGAGAGATTGCCCGAGGAAAAAGATGACATGCTTCCGATGTGGGAAGGTGGGACATGGAGCTAGGGAATGTGTTACCCTTAGCTCGACCAGCAGTGTAGGCCCTCATCCGAGAGATTAGAGACAGAGGAGTGGGGCTCCATCTCAGAGGTCAATGCCGCCGGCATAGAGCACGCAGACGCGACCTGCGGTGCAGCAGCCTCAGCGGGAGGCACATTGTCATGTTGATCAGCGGGGCAAGGCCCTAATGGGCCAGGCTAGTGGCAGTGGGCCACGAGGGAGGACTTTTGCCCTTACCAGCAGAGAGGCAGAGGTTCCACCAGTGGACGAGGTAGGAGCAGGACCTTCAGTGGTGAGAGGTACTATTATCATTTCTTATACTATCTATTCAGTTTTGATTGATACTGGTGCTACTCATTCTTTTATTTCGTATGCTATGGTGGTTGGCTTAGAGTTAGATCAGGAGACAGTTAGTCAGTCTCTGATGGTAGCTTCACCTTTGGGTGGAATTGTGATACTTGAGAGTATTTGTCGTGCTTGTCAGGTAACACTTGGCGGTGTTAACCTGTTGTGTGATTTGTATATCATGGAGTTAGATGATTTTGATGTTATCTTGGGTATGGATTGGTTAGTCTCCGTGGAGGCCAAGATTGATTGTTTTCGACGGCGTGTGATGTTTCTCACACCAGAGGGCACGCGGGGTGTTTTTGTGGGTGAGTGGACCGAGGAGGCATGCAGGTTGGGACCTTTAAGGCATAGGTGGGGTGATGTGACCCACCAGTTAGCCAACTTGATGTTGGTTGACAGGAGGAGGGAGGGGAAGGCTGTTTTGCCACCCATTGTAGATCAGTTCTCGGATGTATTTCCCGAGGACTTGGTTAGTTTGCCACCCGTGAGGGAGGTAGAGTTTTCGATCGAGTTGTTGCCAGGGATAACACCGATTAGGTTAGCGGCCTACAGGATGGCACCGACAGAGCTTAGAGAACTCAAGAGACAGATAGATGACCTATTGGCACGAGGCTTTATCAGGCGGAGTAGCTCACCATGGGGCGCTCCAGTGTTGTTCGTCAAGAAGGCAGATGGTTCACTTTGGCTGTGTATAGACTAACGGAAGTTGAACCAGGTGACTATGAAGAACAGGTATGCATTGCTGAGGATCGATGACCTGTTCGATCAGTTTCGCGGTGCGAGATGGTTTTCCAAGATAGACTTGAGATCTGGATACCATCAGTTGAGGGTTAGGGAGGCAGATATCCCTAAGACCGTGTTCAGTTGTCGTTATGGGCATTATGAGTGGCTTATGATGCCGTTTGGGCTCACGAATGCTCCAATAGTGTTTATGGGATTGATGAACCAGGTGTTTGCTCCATATTTAGATATGTTCATTGTGGTGTTCATTGATGATATTTTGGTCTATTCAACGACCAAGAGGGAGCATGAGGAGCATTTGCAGGTTGTGTTGCAGACCTTGCGGGAGCACCGGTTGTACGCAAAGTTCATGAAATGTGACTTCTGGTTGCAACAGGTGTACTTCTTGGGGCATGTGGTATCTTCGGAGGGTATCACAGTGGATCCTGAGAAGATCGAGGCAGTTATGTCATGGAAGAGGCCCACGAATGTGTTTGAGATTCGTAGCTTCCTTGGTTTGGCATGCTACTATCGGAGGTTCGTGGAGGATTTTTTTAGGTTGGCAGCTCCTATGACGAACCTGACTAGGAAGGGAGTTCCTTTTGTTTGGTCTAATGCATGTAAGAGTGCTTTCATTGAGCTGAAGGCACGATTAACTTCAGCACCTATCCTAATTCTTCCACAGGAGGGTGTGCCTTTGGAGGTGTATTGTGATGCTTCCAGGGTGGGACTTGGTTGTGTGTTGATGCAAACTCGGCAGGTGATTGCTTATGGATCTAGGCAGTTGAGACCACATGAGCAGAACTATCCTACGCATGATTTGGAGTTAGCTACAGTGATCTTTGCTTTAAAGAGCTGGCAGCATTATCTCATTGGGGAGAAGTTTGTGATGTATAGGGACCACAAGAGCTTGCAGTATATTTTTTCTCAGCGAGACCTGAACCTTAGGCAGAGACGGTGGGTGGAGTACCCGCAGCAGTTTCAGTTTGATATGATGTACACCCCTGGGAAGGGTAATGTGGTGGCAGATGCGCTGAGTAGGAATAGCAGCGCCGTGGTTGCCCATTGTGCCATTAAGGAATGGGAAATGATGAGACAGTTGCAGCAATGAGGTTGCAGATGGTGACCAGTGAGGGGCAGGGGACCCTCAGTGTTGTTGTAGCAGTCCCAGAGATGCAGCATAGGATCATAGAGGATCAGCTGGGGGACGTTGATTGTGAGGTCATCCGCGACCGGATTCAAACTGGGCAGGCACCTTCTGATTGGACTGAGGATGCAGAGCATGTGCTGCGGTATAGGGGTAGATTGATAGTTCCCACTTCTCTTCAGGAGGTGGTTCTTCGGGAATTTCACCAGTCGAGGTTAGCTGTACATCCTGGTGGGACCAAGATGTACCATGCTGTGAGGAGGCAGTTTTGGTGGCCAGGCCTAAAGAAGGCTGTTGCTGATTTTGTGAGGAGGTGTTTGACCTGTCAGCAGGTCAAGGCAGAGCACCTAAGATCAGCTGGTGAGTTGCAGTCATTGCCAGTGCCAGAGTGGAAATGGGACCATGTGACCATGGATTTTGTCACTGGACTTCCTCGTTCCAGGGGACACGACATGATATGGGTAGTTGTCGACCGATTGACCAAATCGGCGCATTTTATTCCGATTTGAGAGACAGACCCAGTGAGGACTTTGGGACAGAGGTATATTGATGTTATTGTGCGGTTGCATGGAGTCCCATTGTCTATTGTATCTGATCGAGATGCGAGGTTTATATCTCAGTTTTGGAGATAGTTGCAGCGAGCTTTAGGTACCAAGGTGAACCTGAGTACAGCTTTTCATCTGCAGACAGACGGTCAGTCGGAGCGGACGATTCATACGCTCGAGGATATGTTGCATGCATGTGTCCTAGATTTTCGAGGTTGTTGGGAGACTCACCTTCCTTTGGTGGAGTTCTCTTACAACAATAGTTATCAGGCCACGATTGGGATGGCTCCGTATGAGGCGCTGTATGAGCGGCCTTGTAGATCACCCTTGTGTTGGGCACAAACGGGAGAGACAGCAGTTCTCGGTCCCGATATGGTTTGAGAGACCACAGAGATAGGGCAGCTGATTCGACAGCGCATGTTGACAACGCAGAGTAGGCAGAAGTCCTATGCGGACAAGAGGCGTCGACCTTTGCAATTTGAGGTGGGTGACCGGGTATTTTTGTGGGTTTCGCCACGTCGAGGGCATCGGAGGTTTGGACGTGGATCCAAACTTTCCCCTCGTTTTGTGGGGTCATTTGAGATTGTTTCCACCGTGGGCGCAGTGGCTTATCAGTTAGCCTTGCCATCAGAGTTAGCGCGAGTACATGGTGTGTTCCATGTGTCTCAGTTGCGACGGTATCACCCAGATCCTTCTCATGCGTTGTCAACGACTATCGCGAGATAGACTTGGCTGATGATGGTGCCGTTGTTGAGATGCCGGTACAGATTTTGAATAGGCGGGATCAGGTCTTGCAGGGCAAGACGATCCCACTAATTCGAGTGTTATGGCGACACCGAGGCATGGAGGAGTAGACTTGGGAGAAAGAGAGCCAGATGCAGGTTCTTCATCCTGAGCTATTCGAGGACGATCAGTCCTGAGGTGAGGAGGATGTGAGGACCTTCCCTGAGGTATGAGTTATGTTTAATGCATTTGTTTTACATATGTTGTTTTAGATGTGGTTTAGCTCGTTGTTGTTGGATTTTGTCAGCCCTTTTGGCTTGTTGCGAGTTGTATTGCACATGTGTGATCGGTGATTATGTTTTATGTTTTGTTGTTGGGACATTGAGCTTGAATTTTGCTATGTCCATTGGGCATGTGTTTTATTTTCGAGGATGAAAAGTCCTGAGGTGGGGAGGATGTAAAGACTTGTATTTGGGTAGTTTTGAGAGATAGTCATTCTATGAGAATGGAACTATCTAGACGGTAGTGTAGTCATCGATGTGAGCATTTTGAATGTACTTGGGCCCGATTCCGAGTCGGGGCCCCGTTTGACCCGATTGTTGACTTTTCGGGGTTTATTGGTTGACTTTGCGTTTGGGCGGTCATTTGGGTGTAATAATATTTGTTTAGTGTTGTGCTCGTCATTTCGAGCGTTTTGACTGTAATTTGACTCAATTTGGAGTTCGGGACCTTGAAGGTCAATTATTGGATGGGAAGGTCAATGATTGACTAGGTCAATTATTGGTCAATGACTGGCAGTAATATAAATAGCAGAAAAAAAAAGAAGAAGCTTTCACTTTACGTTATCACGTTTGTGCGTTTGAGAGAGAGAGCTTGAGAGAGCTTGGAGGCCTTGGCGATTTGGGGCGATTTGGGTTCGTGGAGCTCAAAGATTCACTTCAAGTAGGTATCCTTGAACTTCTTATCTCTCTCTTGTTTTGGATCTGCACGAATTTATCATGATTTATGAAATTGAGCATGAACCCTAGAATTTGGGGAAATCCAATTTTGGGTTAGATCTAATGGTTTAGGATAAGATCTGTGGTTAAGAACTGTTTTATATCATTGTGGATATATGTTTCTGTGATTTTGGGGTTGATTAACTGTGTTTTTCATGAGGGTTTGTCACACCCCTAAATTCTGAAACCCACAGAACTAGGTATGTGATTTCCCCACGCCCACTCCAGGGGTCGAGGGGTTGGTGATTGATTCAACCTTGCACAATACCACAACGGGGGTAGCATTGTACCTTTAAATAATCCAATACAACATACTAGTCATTAATAAATATATCTGAAAATAATATTACTTAAGTCCAGCTAATCAAGTTTGTACAACTGTCACGGACCCAAGTCCGGAAAAAAGAGAAATGACCAAATAATCAAAGGTAAAGAATAAGTCCATAATTGAACCCTACGTAAAGATGTCCCGGCAACTCTGGTGTGGCTCCAACGGCTATCCTCTACAACATGTAGGAAATATAAATAAAGTAGGGTGAGCACGAGTGCCCAGTAGGTGATCCCCATCTCCAGTACCATATTACATGAATTTCTAAGTCTGTATGATTAGTGTATGCTTGTGCTAGTGTAGTGTCACATTCTATCACAGTTTGAAGGATATCGAATCACAAAACAAGACCTGTCACCAAACTATTAATAGTCCAACTCCAATATCTCATCTCCCCGGGGATTCCCTGCCAATAACTCCAAGTACCCCAGTTACCTCGAGATAGCCATATGGGGGACCTGCAGTGTCTCTAACGACAACCTGCCACATATGGGACCTGGGTTACCAGCCACATAGGGGACCTGCAGCCTCTTGCCAGCCCTAAGTAGGACCCATGGTTAACCCAAACAAGTAATAATTTCTATGCCTGGCATCACATCATGCAACCTCACGTAAACGTTTAACCAGCAATAACATGTCACGATTGATAGCAAACCTGATATTATTTAATTAAACTAATTAAATTAATTAAATTAACCCAGGCAATAATTGATATTTTAACTAACAATATCAATCCAAACAATTTATTTATGTACATATATACATTATTTACAAGTCATAAATTAATATATATATAAACGTATTTTAAATATTTATAGATTAATATATATATATATATATATTTATCATAATAAGAATTTACGTTGGACTGGCCCAACTTGCTACCCTAATGCATAGGGCGGCACGCAGTGCTGCCCCTTCCTTCTCGCTACCACCTGCGCAGACGCGTAGGCTCGTCCAGTGGCGGTGGCACAGATGCTGCTGCCCCACCTCTCCTCTCGGCACGGCGGGACGCTCGGGCGTGGGAGCGCGCAGAGCACGAGGACGCGTGAGGCGCGTGAACCACCTCAGGCCGCCCCTTCCCTCTTCCTTCTCTTCCGGTGCACGGGCCGCTTCACGCCGCCCCTCTTCCATCCCTTCTCCTCCGCGCAGGGCGTGCGAGATCGCACAACCAGACATTGACGTCGCTTCCATCCTCAGCCATGACGCCGATAGAAGCCGATGTCACCTCCCATCCAGCGGTACGGCCACGCTCCCTTGTTGCCGTCACAAACCACAGTTTGTGGAAACCGAGTACCCCAAACGGATCACCGCACATATATCTTAATTATTATACACATAAAGTTTTAACACAGCCTAACCCTAACAATTCTGCGTTCATGCATTAGTATAATTGATAATCAAGAATCACCTACTTGATTATAGCCTCGAATGATCAACTCGAAAGTTCGCTTCAAACTTCGCTGCTTCAAACCCTCTGTTCTTCGCTTGCCAAGTTCCGCGCACGCAAGAACAAAAAATAGGGTTTCACCCTACATCCCTTCTATTTATACTTTTCAATACAAATTAATAATAATAATAATAATAATAATAATAATAATAATAATAATAATCTAATAATAGTAATAATAACAATAATAATATTCAATTATAAGAATTAATCTTAATTAATTATATTAGTCATAATAAAGTCTAATAAATAGAATACTCACACTAATAATCGCTTAATAATAATAATAATAACCAATCACATTCGTTATGTTAAAGACCCGCCAACGAAAATAATTTAAATAATTAGGATTTAATAATAAACTCAACATATCATACTAAAACATCATATTAAATAATAATAATGATAATGATAACCCAACGCTCACGTTGACATCACGTTGCCGAATCGATATTCAAACTCTATTCGGGCCTATCTTCCAACATCACCTAAGTACGGGTCTTTACATCCTCCCCACCTTAGGACTTTTCGTCCCCGAAAAGACAAGTCATCCTCAATGAGCTAACACTTCTAGTGTAAAATAATAATGCATAACCTAGCTATAACTAGCATGATGAACAAAACAACACAATAACCAACAACATAACAAATCACACGCAACCAAGAATACTAACAACCATAAGCACTAAACAAAACAACAAGATTAACTACCTCAACACATGGTAAAGATCTGGACATCCTCCCCACCTTAGGACTGTTCGTCCTTGAACAGCTCGGGGTGAAGAGCACGCAACTGACTCTCCCGCTCCCAGGTCTGCTCCTCCATATTTCGGTGATGCCACAAAACGCGAACCAACGGAATGGTCTTGCGCTGCAAGACCTGCTCCCGGCGGTCTAAAATCTGAACTGGTGCCTCTACCACGGAACCATCATTTGCTAGCTCTATCTCACGCCAATCAAGCACGTGGGAAGGATCCGGGTAATATCTCCGCAACTGGGAGACATGAAAAACATCATGAACATGAACCAACTCGGGTGGTAACTCCAATCAATAGGCAACTGGTCCCACAGCTACAATGACATGAAAAGGGCCCACAAATCGAGGTGAGAGTTTGGAACCTCGCCCAAACCGTCTGTGCCCCCGCCGTGGTGAGGTGAGAGTTTGGAACCTCGCCCAAACCGTCTGAAGCGGTCGCCGCCGTCTGTCAGCATATGATTTCTGTCGACTCTGGGCTGTCAACATCCGCTGTCGGATTAACTGAACCAACTCGGTAGTCTCCTGAATCATATCGGGACCCAAAACAACTGTCTCCCCTGCCTGGGCCCAACACAAAGGGGAGCGACAAGGTCGCCCATATAATGCCGCATATGGCGCCATCCCTATCGTAGCCTGATAGTTGTTATTGTAGGAGAACTCCACCAAAGGAAGTTGAGCCTCCCAACTACCACCAAAATCCAATACACAAGCACGGAGCATATCCTCGAGAATCTGAATAGTGCGCTCGGACTGGCCATCCGTCTGAGGGTGATAGGCTGTACTCAGGTTCACTCGGGTGCCCAATGCACGTTGTAACTGCTGCCAGAACTGTGAAGTGAACCGAGCATCCCTATCAGAAATGATCGATAATGGCACCCCATGCAACCGTACCACCACGTCGACATAACGTTGTCGCAAGGTCCGGACTGGATCGGTCTCATGAATGGGAATAAAGTGGGCAGATTTTGTCAATCGGTCCACAACGACCCAAATAGCATCATGGCCCCTAGAACGAGGAAGCCCTGTGACAAAGTCCATAGTCACATGATCCCACTTCCACTCCGGCACAGATAACGACTGCAACTCACCGACAGACTGCAAATGCTTAGCCTTTACCTGCTGGCATGTCAAGCACCGTTGAACAAATTCCATAATGGCTTTCTTAAGGCCCGACCACCAGAACTGTTGCCGTACAGCATGGTACATCTTCGTTCCTCCAGGGTGAACAGCCAAACGAGAATGATGGAATTCCCGTAGAACTGTCTCCCAGAGAGAAGATGGAACTATCAATCGACCTCGATAGCGCAACACATGGTCGGAATCCTCTGTCCAATCCGTAGAAAGTATGGCGGTCTGAATCTGATCCCGGAGGACCTCACACTCAACATCCCCCAACTAACCTTCAATAACCTGATGCCGCAACTCAAGCACTGCTATAACCACACTCAGCATACCCTGCTCTACTGGCTGCAACCTCAGTGCAGCTAGTTGCCCCATCATCTCCCATTCCTTGACAGCACAGAGAGCCACTACGGCTTGGCTCTTCCGGCTCAAGGCATCAGCTACTACATTCCCCTTTCCAGGCGTATACTAAAGATCAAACTAGAATTGTTGCATATACTCCACCCAACGCCTTTGTCGGAGATTCAAATCCCGCTAAGAAAAGATGTACTGCAAGCTCTTGTGGTCAGTGTATACCACAAACTTCTCCCCAAGGAGATAGTGCTGCCAACTCTTTAATGCAAAGATCACTGCAGCTAGCTCTAAATCGTGCGTAGAGTAGTTCTTCTCATGAGTCCTCAACGGATGGGAACCATAAGCAATTACCCGTCCTTCCTGCATGAGCACACAACCCAATCCAACATTAGAAGCATCACAATAAACCTCATAGGGTACACCCTCCTGTTGTAGGACCAGGATAGGTGCTGAAGTCAATCTAGCCTTCAACTGACTGAAAGCCTCCTCACAAGCATCCGACCAGTCAAACCGCACCCCCTTTCGGGTTAAGCTAGTCATCGGTGCAGCTAAATGGGAGAAGTCCTTGACAAACCTCCTATAATAACCAGCCAACCCCAGAAAACTCCGAATCTTAAAAACATTTGTTGGCCGCTTCCAAGACATCACTGCCTCAATCTTGCCAGGATCCACTGTGATACCCTCCGATGATACCACGTGCCCTAAGAATTTCACCTACTGTAGCCAAAAGTTACATTTCGTGAACTTTGCATACAACCTATGGTCTCTCAACGTCTGCAACACCACTTGTTAATGCTCCTCATGCTCATTCTCTGTCCGGGAATAAATCAGGATGTCATCTATAAAGACTACCATGAACTGGTCAAGATAAGGTGTAAAGATTTGATTCATCAACCCCATAAACACCGCTGGGGCATTTGTGAGCCCAAAGGGCATCACTAGCCACTCATAATGGCCATATCTGCAATTGAAGGCTGTCTTCGGGATGTTTGACTCCCGCACACGCAATTGATGGTATCCAGATCTCAAATCAATCTTGGAAAACCAACGGCCACCCCTGAACTGGTCAAACAAATCATCGATCCTCGGTAGGGGGTATCTATTCTTCACTGTCACCTGGTTCAACCGTCGGTAGTCAATACACAACCGAAGCGAACCATCCGCCTTTTTGGCGAATAACACCAGAGCACTCCAAGGTGAAGTACTCCGTCTAATAAAACCATGCGCCAAAAGATCGTCTATCTGCCTCTTGAGCTCTCTGAGCTCGACTGGTGCCATCCTATAAGCCGCCAATCTGATAGGTGCCGTCCCTAGTAGCAACTCAATCGAAAAGTCCACCTCTCTCTCCAGCGGTAATTCAACCAAGTCCTCGGGAAGCACGTCGGAAAACTGATCCACCACCTTGGGTAACACCACCTTACTCTCCTGTTGGGGGTCAACTAGAGTCAGACTGGCTAACTGATTGGTTATATCACCCCATCCTTGCCTCAAAGGCCCCAATTTGCATGCATCAACAGACCATTCACCCAAAAAAGTACCCCGAGTGCCCTTAGGTGTGAGGAAGATCACTCGTCGCCTATAACACTCAATCACTGCCTCTACACGGGTCAACCAGTCCATACCCAATATCACATCAAAAGCATCAAAATGCATCACAAATAGGTTACACTGGATGTTAACACCTCCGAGAGTAACCTCACATCCCGAACAGACCCTATTAATCACCACCAGGCCCCCTACGGGTGTATCAACCACAAAGGGCTGATTAATGGTGGTACAATCCAACTCTAGTCCCTCTACAGTGGAGTGCGCAATGAACGAGTGTGTAGCACCAGTACCAATCAAAACAGTACATATAGTGCGTGAAACCAAAATTGTACCTCTCACTGCAGCTGGCCCCTGACTCGCCTCGTCATCTGGTGGAACTTCTGCCTCTCTGTCAGTGATAGCATAGTTCCTCCCCTTCTGTACACTGCCACTGGCCTGACTCGTCGTAGCTCGATCATTCTGTCCCTTCTGAGCCTGGGCCTCCCGTTGAGGCTGTTATGTAGCAGGTCGCCCCTGTACTGACTGTCCTGACTGAGTTGGCCTCTGATATGGAGTCCCGCTCCTCTGGCCCTGGTCACGAGGTCAATGTGGCCCCGCAACATTAGCTGAGCTGGCAGAAGGACACTCTCCTATCCTGTGTCCCAGTCCCCCACATCGAAAGCACTTCAGTGAGTTGCCACTCTTCCGCCTACAATCCGCCTCCTTGTGTCCCCGAAGTCCGCAGGCTCGACACGTCCCTAAAAATCGTGTGGTAGAACTGCTGCTTGAGTTCCCCGAATGTGAAAATTTGGGCACCGGCCTCTTGTCCCCCTGTCTCTCAGACTGCTCCTCTCTTGGCCTCTTCTGGCTAGGCCCCGATGAGCTCCCTGGTTTCTGAGTCCTGATTTGGTTTAAGTCTCGCTCTCCAATAAGTGCTTTGTTGACCGCGTCACTGTAAGTGGTGAACTCTATCATGTTCAACCCCCTCCTGAGTGATGGTCTCAGTCCATCTATGAAATCCTGGGTCTTATTAGCCTCAACCTTCCATGACTCTAGGGCAAATCTCCCTAGCTCAGTGAAAGCAGTGACATACTCCGTCACAGTCCGACTGCCCTACTCCAGTGTGTAGTACTCTTGTCACCTCGTCTTCTGCACAGTGCGGGGGAAATACTCCGTGTAGAAGAGCTCCACGAAGTCCTCCCATGCCATCGGGCTCTCATGCACATGCTTCACAGCATCCCACCACCTGCGGGCCCCACCTACCGGGAAATGTGTGGCTAAGCGGACCTTAGCCTCTTCGGGAACCTAGATCAACTCGAAGATTTCCTCTGTCCATTTGACCCATTCCTCGGCCTCATCGGGTCTCGTATTCGCCTCAAACTTTGTCGGTTTCTGCTTTAGGAACCGACTCACCCAGTCAATAGGTACTGCGGGCGGTACTGCCATGAGCTGTGGCTGGCTCTCCTCTAGAATGTCCCGCTGCTGCTCCTGCTGAGGCTGCTACTGCCTCCTCAGTTCCTCCTGCATCACTTCTCTGGCCACCTCCCTCATGGTACCCTGCATGGCACCCTGGATTTGGCTCAATATTTGAGCCCCAATCTGAGTAGCAATCTTCGAACCCAAGGCAGGTACTGGAGAACTCTGCTCTCCTTGTGATTCGGACTGAATGGATAGCTCCTCTGCTGGACCTTGAGCCCTAGTCTTGGGTGCCATTCTACACCAACACATATCAATAATATATATTAACTACTGCGCACGAGGCAAACAACCAATTTAATTGAACCAATAGGCAGAACCAAGTCCACCACACAAATAATAAGGTTTCTAAACCCTTATTTTCTATTCACCAAATGTGGTTATTCACTTAGACTTCCTAGGTTTGAACTAGCACAGTATTTTTAATTAAGCACAATCAATCACCAAAGGAAAACAAATCACAGATAGCCAATTGTATAATCAATACGAGCACATCATTAAAGCATCATTAGCAGATAATTTCTAGTGCCTAGATATGCACACGGTCACGCAGCATGTATGCACCCAACCCAAATGCTTCCTAGGATGATCTGATGAACCCTCAGTCAACCCTGAACACATATAAGGACTGCGTTGATTAGGCGCCCTCCCTATAGTCTTCCAAGCTTCTAAGTGTCTATCAACCACCCCTCACTAACCTAGGTCCACTAAACCATGCTCTGATACCAACTTGTCACACCCCTAAATTCTGAAACCCACAGAACTAGGTATGTGACTTCCCCACGCCCACTCCAGGGGTCGAGGGGTTGGTGATTGATTCAACCTTGCACAATACCACAATAGGGGTAGCATTGTACCTTTAAATAATCCAATACAACATACTAGTCATTAATAAATATATCTGCAAATAATATTACTGAAGTCCAGCTAATCAAGTTTGTATAACTATCACGGATCCAAGTCCGGAAAAAAAAGAGAAATGACCAAATAATCAAAGGTAAAGAATAAGTCCATAAGTGAACCCTACGTAAAGATGTCCCGACAGCTCTGGTGTGGCTCCAACGGCTATCCTCTACAACCTGCAGGAAATATAAATAAAGTAGGGTGAGCACGAGTGCCCAATAGGTGATCCCCATCTCCAGTACCCTATTACATGAATTCCTAAGTCTGTATGATTAGTGTATGCTTGTGCTAGTGTAGTGTCACATTCTATCACAGTTTGAAGGATATCGAATCACAAAACAAGGCCTGTCACCAAACTATTAATAGTCCAACTCCAAGATCTCATCTCCCCGGGGATTCCCTGCCAATAACTCTAAGTACCCCAGTTACCTCGAGATAGCCAATGGGGGACCCGCAGTGTCCCTAACGATAACCTACCACATATGGGACTTGGGTTACTAGCCACATAGGGGACCTGCAGCCTCTTGCCAGCCCTAAGTGGGACCCATGGTTAACCCAAACAAGTAATAAGTTCTATGCCTGGCATCATATCATGCAACCTCACGTAAACGTTTAACTAGCAATAACATGTCACGATTGATAGCAAACCCAATATTATTTAATTAAACTAATTAAATTAATTAAATTAACCCAGGTAATAATTGATATTTTAACTAACAATATCACGATTTACATCAATAATAATATCAATCCAAACAATTTATTTAAGTACATATATACATTATTTACAAGTCATAAATTAATATATATATATATATATAAACGTATTTTAAATATTTATAGATATATATATATATCCTAATAAGAATTTACGTTGGACCGGCCCAAAGGAACCGGCCCAACTTGCTACCCTAACGCATAGGGCAGCACGCAGTACCGCCCCTTCCTTCTCGCTACCACCTGCACAGACGCGCAGGCTTGTCCAGCGGCGGCGGCACAGATGCCGCTGCCCCACCTCTCCTCTCGGCACGGCAGGATGCTCGGGCGTGGGAGCGCAGAGCACGAGGACGCGCGAGGCGCGCGAACCACCTCAGGCCGCCCCTTCCCTCTTCCTTCTCTTCCGGCGCACGGGCCGCTTCACGCCGCCCCTCTTCCATCCCTTCTCCTCCGCGCGGGGCATGCGAGATCGCACAGCCAGACATCGACGTCGCTTCCATCCTCAGCTATAACGCCGACAGAAGCCGATGTCGCCTCCCTTCCAGCGGTACGGCCACGCTCCCTTGTTGCCATCACAAACCATAGTTTGTGGAAACCGAGTACCCCAAATGGATCACCACACATATATCTTAATTATTATACACATAAAGTTTTAACACAGCCTAACCCTAATAATTTTGCGTTCATGCATTAGTATAATTGATAATTAAGAATCACCTACTTGATTATAGCCTTGAATGATGAACTCGACAGTTCGCGTCAAACTTCGCTGCTTCATACCCTCTGTTCTTCGCTTGCCAAGTTCCACGCACGCAAGAAGAAAAAATAGGGTTTCACCCTACATCCCTTCTATTTATACTTTTCAATACAAATTAATAATAATAATAATAATAGTGATAATAATAATAATAATAATAATAATAATAATAATAATAATAATAATAATAATAATAATAATAATAATAATAATAATAATAATCTAATAATAATAACAACAATAATAATATTCAATTATAAGAATTAATCCTAATTAATTATATTAGTCATAATAAAGTCGAATAAATAGAATACTCACACTAATAATCACTTAATAATAATAATAATAACCAATCACATTCGTTATGTTAAAGACCCACCAACGAAAATAATTTAAATAATTAGGATTTAATAATAAACTCAACATATCATACTAAAACATCATATTAAATAATAATAATGATAATGATAACCCAACGCTCACGTTGATGTCACACTGCCGAATCGATATTCAAACTCTATTCGGGCCTATCTTCCAACATCACCCAAGTACGGGTCTTTACAGGGTTGATAAGTCAACCATGGAAATCTAGGTTTAGATCTAGATTTCTGGAAATCTGAAATTTTATACGTGTTTCTGTTGTTTCTGCGCGATTTAGAGGCGTTCTGGATGCGTTTTGAGGTAGATATCGTAGTTTGTTGCGAAACAGGGGTGTTAGTGAGCGTCTGGGAGTTTCTGGGCGCATTTTAGACGAAGAACAGGCGGAAACGATGATGAATAGTACCCTGGGTGCGTTCCTGGGTCGAAATGACGAAGACCCGAAGTTCTGGGTCGAAGGGTCGTAGTTCGTAGCCTCGTATTTCATAGTTCGTACCCGAAGGGTCGAAGTTCATTGCCTCATAGGTCGAAGGTCGTAGCTTCGCTTCGAGTCTTCGAGGCGCGCTGCAGTTCCGCACTCCGCAGCTACGAGTCGTCGTTCCGCAACTACGAGCCGCAGGTTCTGAGCTACGAGTCGCAGCTCCTGCAGTGTAATTGGACACTGGACAACACTGGACTGAAACTATTTACATTGTAACCTATACCCATCTACACATTTAAGTATACTTAAGTTACAATGTAAATAACGAAATGCCTCCCATTTGGATTCAAAGAAAAATACTAGAAAAATTAATTCCCACTCTTTCAAAATGTGAAAATTGGGTTTTAGTGTAAAATATCGGAAAAACCCAAAAGTTCGTAGTGGTGACTTTTTGGAAAGTGGGGTTAGACATCTCAGAAAAATTCCCAAAAATCAGATTATCTTATTTATGATATGGGAACCCAATGCCGGGACTTTTGATTTCAAGAAAATAGCTGCTATGGGTACTTCCTTCATAAATCAAGGATTGAGAATTTACTTGTTAGGACTGGCTACAGTTCTAAAGGAAATGTTGAGAATGACATGCCATACTAATGTTAGTATGTTGGTGTGAGGTATTGGGGCATGGACTCCGTGCCTTGTTTGGGTTCTCACCGTGAGGCTAAGGCCTGTGTGGCCACTATGGCCGGGGCAGGCATATGTGCCGATGACAAGCCTGTGTGGCGACTGTGGCTGGGCATATTGCACTGTGGCTGGGGACAGGCTAAGGCCTGAGTTGAGCCGTTGAGCTCGTGGAGCTAGGGCTGAGTGCCCTGAGCTGGGATCCCATGGAGGATTGTGGACAAGTTGTCCTGTGTGGGCAGGCTGAGTCCTGATGATTGTGCACACTACACGGTACACGAGTACACTGAGCATATAGTATAGACTTATATGTGTTGCATGATGTGGAGCTTTGGGGTCACCTGCTGAGCTTGTCGCTCACCCCTACTTGTTGTTTACCCCCTTTTCAGGTGTGACCCAAGACTAGTGGAGGACTTTCTTCCAGGAGGACGTGCCCACTACTTTGATGTATGATACAATACTGTATTCTGTATTTTATTATGTGTTGTATCTCGGACATGGGTCCGTGGATAGTTGTATTTGCATACTGTTTGTGATGTAATGTCTGTATGACTGTTTGACTTATCATATGCATGATGATGTATGGGAACGTACAGGATTACCCTTGATGTATGACTGTATGGGGTTACATATTTGAGATAGCACCCATGGTGTAGTCTCTATTGGTGCTAGTCACCAACCCCTTGACCTTTCGGCTGCGGGCAAGGGGAAGTCATGTTCCTGGTTCCGGGTTCCCTGGAATTCAGGGGCGTGACACTAGCCTCCTCCTCCTAATGCTGCCCTCACCCTTGCGATTCCTCTCCAATCCTGCTCTCACTCATGCGGTCTCTCTTCAACCCCTCTTTCCTGTGCCGCCCTAGCCTTTCCTTCTCCAACACTGCCCTCTCCCTCTGCGACTATGCTCTCTCTGCCTCGAAACTCATCTACGAAGAACGGTTGCAGGCTGCTAGAGGCTCATCGTGGTAGATGCCTATCAGGGGACGTTTCGCATGGTGAAGGGCTATCGAAGGCTCGTTAGGGGAGGAGACACGCTAGAAGTTTGTTGGATTGGAAGGACGGCTTCCTCCTCTTCTCTAATTTACCAATTTGCATTATTGAGGTAGGAGAAGAACTACCACCCCTTTTCCTCTAGATTTCTTCAAAACATTTTAATTGTTTATGGATATTAGTAATGGAAGGAATGTTGATAATGGTGAAGAGAACCCTGAAATTGGTATGGAATTTGATAGTGAAGTAACAACATATAATTTTTATAATGGAATATGGGAGGAGGGTTGGGTTTGGCATTAGGAGGGGTAGTGTTTGTAGAAATAAACAATCAAAAGAGTTAACTTCTTGAATTTTTAAATGTTGTAAATAGGGTGTGCATGATACAAGGAGGAGGGATCAATTGCCAAACAATCCAAAGGGCAAAAACTAGGTGTGGTTGCAATGCTCGAATGAGTATAAAATTAAATAGTGATAAGATAAATTTGAAATATACATGTCAACAATGGAGCATAACCATGAACTTGTCCCTTCTTGGTGCTCATATATGATAGGATTACAATAAAGAATTTTTGAATTGCATGCAAAACAAATTGACTTGGCCAAGATATCTGAAATTCCGCTTAGGTCTACATATGAGTTACTTGGCAGAAAAGCTAGAGGAAGGGAAAGTCTTGGTTTTATTAAATTGGATCAAAAGAATTACTTACGGAGTCAAAGGCAAAAGAAATTGGTATTTGGGGAAGCTGGCAGTACATATGAATACTTTAAAAAAATCTATGGAAAATGATGCATTTTACTTTGATTTTCAGTTTCAAGAAGAGGAATTAATTGCAAATATTTTTTGGGTTGATGCAAGAATGATAATAGATTATGGCATATTTGGTGATGTAGTAAGTTTTGATACAACTTACAAGATAAACAAAGAATATCGACCGTTTGCTGTTTTTGTTGGGTTTAATCATCACAAGGACACTGTTATGTTTGTTGTGGCATTGATGTATGATGAAATAGTGGAGTCTTACAAATGGTTATTTAGGATATTCTTGGAAGCAATGCCACACAAGGCTCTAAAGACTATTTTAACAGATCAAGATGCTACTATGGCTATTGCTATCAAAGAAGTGTTCTTTTCGTCATTTCATCGTCTATGCAAATGGCATATAATGCAAAATGCACTCAAGCACATGAATAATATTGTGACTTCAAATCTTGGGGTTGGTACTATAAAAAGCAAGATTGCACACTTAATGGATAATATTGATACAAAGCACAAATTTTTATGTGTGTAGGATGCTATGCTTGAAGCACACAACATTCGTGATAATAGGTGGTTAAAAGGGTTATTTCATACAAGGCAGAAGTAGCATTGCTTTGCTAGCTATGAATGGTCAGCTGGTATGAAAAGCACGCAACTAAGTGAAAGTTTTAATGCATTCTTGAAAGGCTATTTGAAATCAGATCAAGATATTGTGCAAATTTTCATGCACTTTGAGAGAGTTCTATGTGACAAGTGTGAGGCGGAGTTGAGTGCAGACTATAATTTAATTCATAAAGTGCCCAAAATAAACATAAAGGTATTAATGTCCGAGCAAGCTGTCATAAATCATTCTTGGCATCCGTTTGAGGATTTCCAAGAAGAATACAAAAGGTCTCTTGAACTTACAACTCAATCTTATAACTGCAATAATGCAGGTAATATAGTGTAAAACATATGTAACTCAGGATATGGTGGATAATAGATCAACTTTTAGCTACAAGTTGATAATATGTAGACATGTTTTGAAAGTTTTAAAAGTGCATGTTAACCCTAATGAACTCCCTCGCTAATATATACTTAAAAGATGGACTCGAGATGCAAGGTTCACTTTAGTTGAAGGCAGGCAAGGTCAAACCATTATTGAGGATGCCAAATTAAAGGAAATAGAGCGATATAAAAATATTTGTGCTTTATATAGAAAATTGGCTGTTAAAGCTACACAATCTCATAACACATACATTCATGTTATGGAAGAAGGGCAAAAAAAATACAAGATAAGGTTGAAGACATATTTCTTAGAAGAATAGATCAAGATCAACTGTTGGAGTCTAGCATTACTGGACAAGAAATTCAGTTGGTGTAACTAAGACAAGAAATTCAGTTGAGGAGGTAAGCACACTAAATTTAGTTAATTTTAATAGACTAGCAAATGGATTAAAGCCTAGAATCGATCCATTCATAATAAAGAAAAGACAGAAAAGTGCGATGGAGAGTTTAATGGAGAGGGCAAAGAAAGTCTCAGAAAGAGTATGTTCATATATATATATATATATATATATATATGTTTTAAGGTTTTATAATAATGAATTATTTAATTATAAACTTATTTTTATTTTATTTTATTTTACAAAAAAATAAACAAGTAGTATGTCACAGAGTTACACTTACGACAAGCTAACTCGTGCACCACTTAGTCATTTAGCGGAAGCTTCGTGAACTAAGTAAGCCTTTTAAGTTTGAGTGAACGTCTAGAGTCGTTTGGGACAACGGACAATGATTAGCAGAAGTTGTAGAAAATACCTGAAAGTGAGAAAACTTATATTAGAACAAATGTAGTACAAGTTTTAACACTAGAGCCTTACAATACATATAAGATTTAGAATAATTTTACAATTGGCACAATGAGACATTAAGTTGGTGCGAGAGTACAAATCGCCTATACAAGTTTTAACTCATTATATGAGCTATACAATTATTACAAATGACTCAAATATGTTACAAAAATGTGTCGTGAGGCTCCAGACTATGACATCCTCCCCCACTTAAGCACGTGGCATCCCTGTCACGTACGTTTTCTTGTAGCGCCAGAGTTAGTTTGTGAACTGCCACAACATGTCTTCACACTCCTAGCTATTTTCTTGATCTGGTAGACCCTTCCACTTGATCAAGTACTCCAAATAGTTGGGAACTCCTCGTCTTCGTATCACCCGATTGGCTAGGATTTGCTCCATTTTCTTGTCGAACACGATGACAACGGCGGTAGGTGCTTGAATTGATTCTCCATGACTTGGATCTTCGGTGTCTTCGTGAAATGACTTGAGTAGACTTGCATAGAAGACATTATGAATCTTCAGTATCGGAGGAAGTTGGACTTGGTATGTTGTCTTACCTATCCGTTTGATGATCTGAAAGGGGCCTTCATATCTTTGAACCAAGCCTTTGTATACTTGGCAGAGAGACTTGAACTGATTTGGCAATAGATTTACCATCACTTTGTCTCCAACAGCAAACTCCTTCATACGTTGCTTAGCATTGGCCCATTTCTTTATCTACTTGGTGGCTTTATTGAGACATGTCCTTGTGATGTCCAATTCTTCTTGCTACTCCTTTACGACTCTATAAGCGGAGGGATTATTACATGTGTATGGCAAGACAACAACACTCAGAATAAGTGGTTGTTGCCCCGTGGCAATTTTGAATGGGCTTTTCTTTGTCGCTTCATTCTATTGGTGGTTATATGAGAACTGAGCAATGTCAAGTAACTTTGCCCAGTTTCGTTGATGGGCACTAACATAGTGCTGCAGATACTATTCTAGAAGAGCATTGATGTGCTCTGTCAGGCCATCAGTTTAGGGATCAAAACTTCTGGAGAAATTTAATTCCAACCCTAACAACTTGAATAGCTTGCACTAGAATCTCCCAGTGAAAAGGGGGTCTCGGTCACTGATGATGCTTTTCGGAATTCCCCATAACTTCACCACATTTTTGAAAAATAGGCGAGCTGCTTCATCCACTTTACAGTCGGGTGATGTTGGAATGAATGTGGCGTACTTACTAAACTTATCCACCACCACCAAAATACTCCCAAATTCGTTGTACGGGTAGGGCTACAATGAAGTCCATCGAGATACTTTGACATGGTTATTCGGGAATCGGCAAGGGTTCTAGAAGTCCCACAGGCCGTTGTTGCTTTATCTTGTCTGACTGGAAAACGAGACAAGTTTTTACATATGGCTCGACATCATCTGACATTTGCGACCAATAATAGTGTAGATTGATGAGGGTAAGTGTTCGTGCCATGCCCAGGTGACCATTTGTTAAGGGCTCCCTCCTAACATGGAATCGGAGACCACACTTATCTCTTATGAGAGTGCTTCAATGAGCTTTTGCAGCAACTATTCTAATACCACTTTGTCATGGGGTCAGGATTTTTCACCCATGTGGCACTCAGTCACCCTGGTAGATGCTCCAAGTAAGCCATACCGATTGGGGCACGCGTAGACTGGTTTCGCTCTGCCTTGGGCTCATCAGGAGAACAGCTTCAGTTTTCGACAAGTTTATGTAGGGATGGCCAAGTCCCCCTTCATTGTCAGGTCTGAAAGTAGCGACATACTCCCTATATTAAATCAGGTCGATACGTCTGAACTCTGAAGGGGCTCCATAAATCTTCTGCACGAAGTACCGTGGAGCCTATCTCGTCTGTATCAGCTACGCTTTTTGCCTTACCCCTCCGCAAGAAGTGTGCACCTGTGCCACTTGGTAGATGCCTGCCAACACCACACTGTTCAAGGCGTGAAATCTTCCCCCACTTGGTTTCGCAGTTCAGAGGAACCATGATCGTTCGGCGTGCTCCTTCCGACTCCCGTAGCGCCACTTTGTCCCATCGTCAGGTACTCCACCTTGGCTTAGCGGCAAACAACTTTGGTGGATGCAATGTTTGTAAGACCTTCATCTGGTCGACCCCCAACTGTTAGGGGCTCCCTCCTAATGTGGGATCAGGGACCACACATATCTATCGTGAGAGTGCTTTGTTGAGCTTTCTTGGAAACGGGCCATAACCGCTCTGATACCACTTTGTCACGGGGTCGGGATTTTCACCTATGCAGCACTCGGTCACCTTGGTAGATGCTCTGAGTAAGCCATACCGATCGGGGCACACGTAGACTGGTTTTCGCTCTACCTTGGGCTCATCAGGAAAACAACTCCAATTCCCTACCAGTTTGTGTAGGGATAGTCAAGTCCCCTCTTCATTGTTAGGTCCAAGACTAGCGATGTACTCCCCGCATTGAACTGGTTTGGTACATCTGAACTCCGAAGGGGCTCCATCAGTCTTCCACACGAACTGTCATGGAGCCTATGCTATCCGCACTAGTTACGCTTTCCACCTTGCCCCACCACAAGTAGTATGCACCTGTGCCACTTGGGAGACGCCTGCCAGCACCACATAGTTCAGGGCGTGACATGTAGTGTCGCAAATACTGTTCCAGAAGAGCATTGAGGCGCTCCATTTGGCCATCATTTTGGGGATGAAAACTTATGGAGAAGTTTAATTCTGTCCCCAACAACTTGAACAGCTCGCACCAGAATTTCCTAATGAAATGGGAGTTTCAGTTACTAATGATGCTTTTCGGAATTCCCCATAACTTCATTACGTTTTTGAAAAACAGGCGAGCTGCTTCATCCACTTTGTAGTTTAGTGATGTTGGAATGAATGTGGTGTACTTACAAAACCGATCCACCACCACCATAATACTCCCAAATCCACCGGACTTGGGTAGGGCCATAATGAAATCCATCGAGACACTTTCCCAACGGTTGTTTAGGTATCGGCAAGGGTTCCAGGAGTCCCACAGGCTGCTCTATCTTGTATTGTTGGAAACCGAGACAAGTTTTTACATATGCCTCTACATCATTTGACATTTGTGGCTAATAATAGTGTCGATTGATGAGGGCAAGTGTTCATGCCACGCCCGGGTGACCAGCCCATAATGCATCATAGCACTCCTTCATAACATCTTTTCGTAAATTTTTCCATCTCGGAATGAAGACTCGTTGGCCAACTACCATTAGTATGCCATCTTCGACCTAAAATCGACGAGTCTTCCCTTCGGTAACCAACTTCAGCATTAAAGAGCATGTTGATTGAAGATTAAAAAGGGAGAAGAAGCTCAGTGTGTAATAGTTTTATTTTGAAGATTAAAGAGCATGTTGATTGAGAACTAAAAAGGATATCAAGATCTAGTCAGTTGTTTTCTAATCATCATAGAGGGAGAACCTTAGTTCTAACAGAGATATTAGTTTATTAGAGGACAGTAAATGGTTGATTTCACAACAATTAAGGTTACTTTATTATTAATTATACTCATTGTAAAGATAGAACCATTAAGGTTCATCTTATTGTATTGAGACCGATAGGGTCGTGAACCCTAATTGTGTAAAGGTAGTGGATCTTGAATAACACTAAGTTATTCTAAGTTGCATAGTAGAGAATTTGTGGTCATTATGTAGTTGATCACACTATGGATGTAGTCCTACACATTGTGAACCCCACACATTCTTGTACTGTGGTTTGTGTGTTTGCATTCATTATTTCATTAATACCTTGCAAACTAAAGTTGGCTAAGGACGACAGAAAGGGTGGTAAAATAAAAAAAATTGAAATTAGTTAATGATATTCCCAGGTTCCAAGCACAGTTATCTTTAAATAAGGGTTTGTATACAGAGAGGGGGGTGAATCTGTATACTATAAAACTTTCCTTAAGTTTTATGAGTAGGATACTTAGGAGAGTTCTTTCACATATGCGGTCTTTGTTTGGGTGATGTATTAGTGTCTCATGCAAAATTAGTCACAAGCAGGCATGTATGGGAAAGAAAGACAGAGACACAATATACGCAGTTCGATCAATGTGATCTACTCCACGGTGGTGAGGGTGTACTTACACCAAGTCCAATCCACTATATATCTTGTAGTACAGTAGGGTCTAGCCCTTTTTACAAATAGGATCAACTCTCTCTTCTTTTCAATGCAAATATAAAAACAGTATTGCTCTAAACTTTACTCAGTGTAAAAATCTGCCTGTCCAATATGCTCCCTTGTTGATGACCGTTTGCTATGCTCGACCTTCAATCACTCCTTTGCCGGACTCACGATTTGTTCACTAAATGTATAAGGAAGAAAGATGGATGAACTCACTGTTATCTTTCTTTCAATCTCTCTCTCTCTCTCTCTCTCTCTCTCTCTCTCTTTTTGTATGAACTACTCTACGTCGCCTCTTGTATCTCAGAGGATACGTTTCTTCACTTCACAAAGAATATTATTCGGCGCTATTTTACGTCAGGCACATTCCTTGCTTTTTATAAGGCGGCCGAAGTCCAAAACCCTCCAGCTAGGGTTAAGCATGTTTCAGCTTGTGATTTTCACCCTAGAAACAAGTTAAACCCCTCTCGGATGACGTCCACATGTTTTGCAGTACTCAGTGTACTTAAAACCACTGCTCGGGTAATGACTTACTGAAACGATGAGTGTCCGCACGTTTCACTCCTTCGTAGCACGCTCCGTTCCTTTCACAAGCCACAGCCTCGGAGATATTGCCTCGTAGCCTTTCTACGAGTCTACAAGTCTTCCTCTTTGATTCTCTACAAGTCTGAGTCTTTGAACCAAGGGCATTCATCTTCCAATACTTCTGCTCTCTGGCTTCGAAGCTAGGTCAGAATCAGTGCTACGAGCTTTTAAGCTCTACGAGTCTTCGAGTCGGACAACTGCATTTTGCCTTGGCTAGTAGCTACTTCCGGGTCTGTGCAACAGGTCCTTCGACCCTGCGAGCTTTAGTCCACGACCCTACGAGCTACGACTCTACGAGTCTTAGCTTCGAATCTACGAGACGCGGCTCTGCATCTGTCTGCACCTTGAGTCTATGCCCCTACGACCCTGTGTCCCTTTGAGGCTTCGACCCTGTGGTCCTTTGAGGGTGCTACGAGCCTCATGGTCCTGTCACTTTACGTCCTGCGAGTCTTCGACCTTCAAGTCTTTTGATCTACGACCTTCGAGTCTTCTGATCTACGACCTGCGGGTCTACGACCTTCGAGTTATGACGTACATAGGTAGACTCCCTCTAAGAGATCACTCTACAAAGTTGTCCAACCAAGTACGGCTGATCTTCGAGCAAGACCATCGAGCCTGCGCATTCCATTTCCTACAACATGTTGATAACAATGACAGTGTAACCTTGCGAGAACAACAATCTCCGCCTTTGGAATTGTTGGCAACATAACGAAATAACACTGCTCCCCCTGAGTGCCTCCACTGTGTGCTCCCCCTGAACACAGTACTCTCTTTCTTCTCCCCTTTGCCAACCAATTGCAAAGAACGAGAAGGGGGAAAACAACCAACGCCCTATGCGTGAGGAGGTAGTTGTACAGACAGCCTACTGCGGTGTCTGTCAAACAGCTCCATGGAAAGAGGTTTGGTGAGGATGTCTGCCGTTTGTTCCTGCATAGGAACATACACTAATTGCACAGTTCCCTCTTCCACTTGTTCCATGATATAGTGGTAACGATAGTCAATATGCTTGGTCTTTGAATGCTGAACGAGATTTTTGCTAATATTAATTGCACTTTGGTTGTCACACTAGATGTTAACAGGTAACTCCACATCCACTCCCAAGTCTGACAGTTGTGTATGCATCCATACCACTTGAGTACATGTTGCATGGGCAGCCACATACTCTGCTTCTGCTGTGTTACAAGCAACACTGTTCTGTTTACGGCTCAACCATGCAACACATTTAGAGCCCAGATAAAAACTGCAGCACTTGTAGATCGTCTGTCATATATGTTCCCAGCCCAGTCTGCATCAGTGTAAGCCTGTAATTCATTAGAATCCTTAGAGAGATACCACAACCCCATTTCTAGTGTACCATTTAGGTATCTAAGAATTCTCTTGACTGCCAGCAAGTGAGACTCCTTCGGATCCACTTGATATCTACTTGCCTGGCACACAACTTGCATCAGATCAGGTTAGGAGGCAGTAGTGTATAGGAGGCTTCCAATCTTGCCTCGATATTCTTTTTGATTTACGTTTATGCCTTCCTGATCTTTATGAAGTTTACAGCCTGTCGCCATTGGAGTCCAATTGGCTTGCTGTCTTCCATACCATAATTCTTTAGCAATTCCTTGGCATACTTGTGCTGTGATATGAATATTCCGTCAGCAGCTTGCCTAATTTGCAGTCCCAAGAAGTAGGTTAATTCTCCTATGAGAGACATTTCAAATTCATCACTTATTTTCTTGGCAAATTCTTCACATAGCCCTGAGTGACTGCCTCCGGATATGATGTCATCTATATAGACTATGGTAGCCAGCTGACCTTTATCTGAATTCAATATATATAAATTATGATCCACTGTTCCTCTACTGAAGTTCATTTTTTGTAGATACCCATCCAGTCGGTTGTACCATGCCCTAGGAGCCTGCTTCAGGCCATATAAGGCTTTCTTTAACCTACATACATGTGTCTCATCATCAGCAATCTATACTCCATCTGGTTGCTCAATATAAACTTCCTCTTTCAGCAATCCATTCAGAAATGCAGACTTCACATCCATTTGATAGACTTTGAACCTCTTATGTGCTGCCAATGCAAGAAACATTCTAATCGTTTCTAACCTTGCTACTGGCGCAAATGTCTCATCAACATCTATACCCTCAATCTGAGAGTATCCTTTGCATACCAGTCTAACCTTGTTCCTAATAACCTTGCCATCTTCAATCAGTTTATTTCTGAACACCCACTTTGTTCCGATGACATTTTTACTCTTTGGTTTAGGAACCAGCTCTCATGTCTTATTCTTTTCAATTTGGTCCAGCTCATCATTCATTGTTGTGACCCAAGCTTCATCCTCTACTGCTTCTCCAACTATTTTGGGCTCTATCTGAGAGAGCAGGGCAGTAGCCCTTGTAAACTTTCTTCTGGTAGTTACACCTGCTTGGGGATCACCAAGGATCTGATCCTTGTCATGTACACTGGACCATGTCCTCCTGGTCTTTTTGGTTAAATCTTCTCCAGAATTGGACTCTTCCTTCTCTTCTTCATCAGACTTCTCTGAGTTTGTGTCCTCATCTTTCTTTTCCTTTTCATGCTCAGTCTCTTCTTCCATCTGAGGTACTCCTTCTTCAAAATCTGGATTCTTATCCTCAATAACATCTTTCTTCCAGTTTTCATCCACTTTAACTTCACTTGAAGTTATAACTTTTCTAAGTCTTGAAAGAAAGACTCTATATCCCTTTGTCTGATATGAGTATCCAACGAATGTTCCTTCTCAGATCTGGCATGAAACTTTCCTCTTCCTTGCTGCTTTATCTTCACGAAGCAAGGACTTCCAAATATTCTGAAGTATTTGGCTGTTGACTTCTTCCCACACCATAATTCATAGGGTGTGCAGTCTGTTCTTGGTCTTAATGCTACTCTGTTCAGAAGATGTACTGCTGTTCTTGTTGTCTCTGTCCAAAACCTTACATGTAGATTAGCTTCCAGCAATAAGGTTCTGCCCATTTCAATGACAGCCCTATTTTTCCTTTCAACAACTCCATTTTGCTGTGGAGTCCTTTCTGCTGATAATTGATGTTGAATCTCATGTTTATTCAGATATCTTTCAAAGGCTTCATTTGTAAACTCAGTACCCTGATCAGATCTCAATATCTTAATCTTTCGACCACAGTCATTTTCAGCCATTCTTCTATACTTCTTGAAGCACTCCAAAGCTTCTGTTTTGTGCTTTAGATACATAATACAAGTTCTTCTGGTGAAATCATCCACAAACAAGATGAAATATCTTTCATCATTGAGTCCCTTGTTTCTCATTGGTCCACATAATTCTGTATGCACAATGTCTAGAGCTGCTTCAGAACTGTACTCTTTTACTTTATAATGAAATCTGGCTTGTTTTCCACGTAGGCATGCTGAGCAGACATGCTCTCTTTCTCTTTTGATGTCTGAGATATCCCTAATAGCCTTGTAGTTCACAAGTCTTCTCATGTTCTTCTGATTCAGATGTCCCAGTCTTCTATGCCAGAGTTCATTTTCTTCTACTTTCGTCATATGACAGCTATGGGTCTTGCTCTCATTAATTATATACAAGTCCCCATCTGTCCTTCTTCCAGCTGCTACTGTGTTGCTATTTTCTCTCTTTACTTGACAACCAGTTTTAGTAAAGGTCACTTCATGACCTGCATCACACAGCTGACTAACGGATGCGAGATTATACTTCAATCCTTCAACATGCAACACATCCTTCAGTTTGTCCTTACCCCATTTGGCAGAGCCTAGCCCCTTGATCTTGAGAGAGCTATCATTGCCAAATCTCACTTTGCCATATTTGTCTTTATTTACATCTGACAGTTTCTTTAGGTCACCAGTCATGTGACCTGAGCAGCCACTATTAAGGATCCACTGTCTGTCCTTGATGTCTACTTTCAATGCAATCTCAGCAATGTGAGCCACTTCTTTCCCTTTAGCCATATAGACTTGTTTTACTTTAGACTTGAAGCACTCTCCTTCTTTTACTTTAGACTTGAAGCACTCTCCTTCTTTTACTTTAGACTTGAAGCACTCCCCCTGAGATGTAGGCTTTATAGTCTTCTGAGATGCTATCACTTTCCTTTTCTCTTGAACTCTCACAGTATCCTTTTTCTTATTTTGCTCAGGAATAAGTACTCTTCTTGTACTGTGTCGTTCACTCCCACAATTATCACAAACATCCAAGTCCGAAAGTACAGCAAACTTGTTGCCTGTGGTAATCGGCCTTGGCTTCCACCAGCATGAAGTTTCTTCATGACCTTGTTTCTAGCAGTAAGTGCAGAAACTTCTAACCAGTTTCTTTCTTTCCTTCTGATGCAAGTTCCTTGTGGATGTCTTCATCACAGTTCTAGGACTTTGCACCGGATACCTCCACTAATAGTGTCTGGCCATGTGTCCCCACACTGCACAGTAGTAACAGTGACCCTAAAAGCTGGTGTTGTTCACTCTCTGAACAACTGGGATCTTCTTCAAAATAGGCCTGGCCTTGATAGTTGGTTTCACAGGTTTACCTTCTTTCTTGAGGGGCACCCGAACACTTGAAGAAATGACAGTTGCATTAGATTTCTTCACATTCTTGGAATGCTCAGATTTCTGAACGCATTTGGTCACTCCATTGAGCTTGGACTCCTTTGGATGTCTCTTCATCTTCTCATCATTGGCGCCACCCTTCCCTTTCATGTTGCTTGGGATCACGTCATCACTCACTTTCTCCATTTCATCCAGTGGATTGTCATGGGAAAAAGGATTGACTACCTTTGTAGGATTATCTGAATTGACAGCCATTCCCGTAACATGCGATGTCGCTCCATTCTTCTAAGCGTCTGGTGCTTTGATGAGTGATCTGATCTCGAAGCTGCCAGAGGTTGAGGTTTGACTGGCTCCATCTTTTGAGATCTTCTGTTGAAGGCCTACCAATTCTTCTTCAAGCAATTGGATTGTGGTGTCTCTGGTGGTAAGTTCTGTGGTGATGTCATCACAAATCTTGATCTGCTCCTCTAACTTGAGCTTTAGATTGACAATCTCCTCGCAGAACGCCTTGGAGTCCACCAACACCCTATCCATCTCACCTCTGATTTCACCAAGCTCTCCCGTGGTTAGCTTGAGCTCTCCCTTGAGCTGCTTTATCCTGCAACCTCTCTTGCAGATCTCCTCAGTAGCAAGCTCTAGCTCCTCCTTCATATCTACTTCTTCTTCTACTGCCTCATCCTCCTCAGAGGCAGTGCTGCCATTGTCCTATCTTGGCAACAAAGGCACAATCTGATGAACAATCCACTTCATCATCAGATTCAGTAATCCGGCTCATGTAGTTCTTATGTGAGCCCTTCTTTTTTTGTGGAGCCCTTCTTTTTTTGTGGAGCCCTTCTTAGGGCATTTTTTTATGTAGTTCTCAATGTAAAGTGAAAGCTAATGACTCGGATGAAGAGGATACAAAGTGGAAGAAGTCATTATACCGAGGAGATCTTTACTTCTTCCACTTTGTATCCTCTTCATCCGAGTCATTAGCTTTCACTTTACATTGAGATGCAAAATGCCCCCGCTTTCCACATTTAAAACATCTGAGGGAAAGCCCTCCTTTCCCTTTTCCTCCAGCTTGCTTTCCTGCTCCATTCTTTCTAAATTTTCTGGTGAAGTAGGCTACCACCTCATCTTTACCATCTTCACTGTCACTGTCCTCTTGTTCGTCTGAGGACTTAGCTTCCTTCTTTAATTTTAATTTTCTCATAGCCGTGAAGGCTACTTTTTTTGATTCCTTGACTGTGGGCTGGGATGTAGATGTAGATGACTTTTTATAAGAGTTTAGTTTCATCTCGAATGCAGTCAGACTGCATTGAAGCTCCTGCAATGACATTGTCTCTAGGTCTCTACTATTTTCCAAAACTTCCACCCTTGGAATGAATCTTTTGGGTAGAACTCTTAACAGCTTCTTTACTATTGAAAAGTTCTTTTTATTTTTGCCATGACTTCTCATGTCATTGACAATTTTAGTTAATCGCACAAAGAACTCCTGTATATTTTCTTGCTCCTCCATTTTAAGAGCTTCGGACCGATGTGTATACAATTGTAGCCTAGTTACTTTTAATCTGCCATCTCCTTGATAGACACTTTCCAGTCTATCCCATAAATCCTTCGCAACCCTGCAATTTATCACCTTTGCATATTCAGAGTCTGTGAGTGCTGATGTAATGACACTCAAAGCTCTTCCGTTTAGCTCATAGGTTCTTCTTTCGGCATCTGTGGGTTCTCTGTCGTTGGCTGGTTCTATATATCCATCTCTGATTACCCGCTCAACGTCCATACCCATGGACATAAACACAGTCTCCATCCTCGCTCTCCACATCTTATAATTCGTGTCATCAAAGATAGGCACTCTCTTAGCGTAGTTGGAGCTGGTACTCGGTCCGCTAATTGGAATCTCTATTTAAAGACTCTTGCTTGGTCACTACGCTGTTAAGCCACAGATCTCACACAACATTAACTTATCAAGCTGTGTGATCACTTCTCCACAGAGTGATAGATCTGCCTCCAGTGAGGACGTAGCTCTGATACCAATTGATATTCCCAGGTTCCAAGCACAGTTTTCTTTAAATAAGGGTTTGTATACAGAGAGGGGGGTGAATCTGTATACTATAAAACTTTCCTTAAGTTTTATGAGTAGGATACTTAGGAGAGTTCTTTCACAGATGTGGTCTTCGTTTGGGTGATGTATTAGTGTCTCATGCAAAATCAGTCACAAGCAGGCATGTATGGGAAGAAAGACAGAGACACACAATATACTAAGTTCAATCAATGTGATCTATTCCATGGTGGTGAGGGTGTACCTACACCAAGTCCAATCCACTATATATCTTGTAGTACAGTAGGGTCTAGCCCTTTTTACAAATAGGATCAACTCTCTCTTCTTTTCATTGCAAATACAAAAACAGTATTGCTCTAGACTTTACTCACTGTAAAAATCTGTCTGTGCAATCTGCTCCTTCGTTGATGACCGTTTGCTATGCTCGACCTTCAATCACTCCTTTACCGGACTCACGATCTGTTCACCAAATGTATGAGGAAGAAAGATGGATGAACTCACTGTTATCTTTCTTTCAATCTCCCTTTCTCTCTCTTTTTGTATGAACTATTCTACATCGCCTCTTGTATCTCTGCAGATGCATTTCTTCACTGCACAAAGAATATTATTCGGCGCTATTTTACGTCAGGCACATTCCTTGCTTTTTATAGGCCGGCCGAAGTCCGAAACCCTCCAGCTAGGGTTAAACATGTTTAAGCCTGTGATCTTCACCGTAGAAACAAGTTAAACCCCTCTCGGATGACGTCTACATGTTTTGCAGTACTTAGTGTACTTAAAACCACTGCTCGGGTAATGACTTACTGAAACGATGAGTGTCCGCGCGTTTCACTCCTTCGTAGCGCGCTCCGTTCCTTTCATAAGCCACAGCCTCGGAGATATTGCCTCATAGCCTTTCTACGAGTCTATAAGTCTTCCTCTTCGATTCTCTACGAGTCTGAGTCTTCGAACAAGGGGCATTCATCTTCCAATACTTCTCCTCTCTGGCTTCGAAGCTAGGTCAAAATCAGTGCTACGAGCTTTTAAGCTCTACGAGTCTTTGAGTCGGACAACTGCATTCTGCCTTGGCTAGTAGCTACTTCCGGGTCTATGCAACAGGTCCTTCAACCCTACGAGCTTTAGTCCACGACCCTACAAGCTACGACTCTACGAGTCTTAGCTTCAAATCTACGAGACGCGGCTCGCATCTGTTTGCACCTTGAGTCTATGCCCCTACGACCCTGTGTCCCTTCGAGGCTTCGACCCTGTACCTCTACGAAGCTTCGACCCTATGGTCCTTTGAGGGTGCTACGAGCCTTATGGTCTATCAGTCTACATCCAGCGAGTCTTCGACCTTCGAGTCTTTTGATCTACGACCTGTGGGTCTACGACCTTCGAGTTATGACGTACATAGGTAGACTCCCTCTATGCGCTCACTCTAAGAGATCACTATACGAAATTGTCCAACTAAGTACAGCGGATCTTCGATCCAGACCGTCGAGCCTGCGTGTTCCGTTTCCTGCAACATGTTGACAACAATGACAACGTAACCTTGCGGGAACAACAGTTAATTAAGGCACTGATTCAACCCCCCTCCTTCTCGGTGCATTGGGAACTCTATCAAGTTTTTGCTATGATCAAGTGATCTACCGTAATCAGGTCTCTATTGCAATCAACTAAGGCCTATGTTTATCCTTGTGATTTGCTCTTACACTGAGTACACTTTCTTTTAATTAATTTGTAGATATGAAAATTTGATTTATTTATGTTTAATTGGATATTTCAATAGCCATATAAGAGCACAAAGCCTTATTAATTACTTCATTAAGCATCTATGGAAAGTTAATTTTAATGGGCATTGCGAGAGGCATATAAGGACCCAAGTTCATTTAATGCAAGTAATTACACATATTTATTCCCTAAGTATTTAGGAATTGCAAGAGACATTTGAAAATTGGAAAATCATTAATGATTTGCTCCCTATCAACTACTATAAAAGGGGAGTAGATCAACATCCATCAGGGAATAACTTTTTCCATCCATACACTTCACCCTTATGAGTTTGAGAAGACACAGATAACACATACACAAAGAGGAGCTAATATATCCATCAATTTCAATCATTCACAATCTTACACACTATTTTTATCTATAAATCATCCATTATATCCAACCCTACTCAAGTTTTAATCCTTTAACCCAAAGCTCTTAATTCTCAATTATGTTTGAACGTGCATAAAAGTATAGGTGTTGTTTGATTTATTGATTCCACTTACACTTGTGAAACTCCAAGTTCTTCATCTACAACTTGGTGTTTGCTGTTTTAGTCGAACAATAAGAATTTCTTGTAGCAAAAAGGAATTTGACCATTATTATTCAAAAGGAGGCCTAATTTATAGGTGACCTAAAAATTTCTTGTTTTACTTTTTCTTAAAGGAAATTCTTTGATTATTCACCGGTTTTGGAAATTTTTTAAAACCCAGTTTCATTAAATACTTTTAGGCTATATACTTTTACCCGAGTTCTTTTTCTCATCTTCTTGAAACTTTGGTGAATATACATGTTGTAAAAGTATGAAAACATATTTGTTGTCTCTAATAATCTAAGATTAATCATTATTATTTGAATTTTTGTTGTTCTAAATAAACTGTAGACTTTTTAGCTTTGGCAAAATCTGCTAAAATACTTGACCTTGAAAAGTGGTATGATTTTAATAATAAAAATATAGACTGTCACGTCCCTAACTCCAAGAGAGGAGGAACTAGGAAAGCGACTACCCCAAGCCCACACCCCAAGGTAAGGAGTTGGTGACTAGTACCAAAAGGGGCTCGCACAACGGGTGCTACCCTAAATGCACCTATACAATCATATAACATGCGTATTCCTGTATATTTTCAAAAACACACAACTAAAAGAACAATAATTATCATATAGTACACAAGTATCATGTTAATCAACTCATACCAAAAATTAGGAAAAAGTTCCCAACAATACAACGGCCATGGACCCATGTCCGAGAAAAAAGAAAATAATAATGCAAAATAATAAGTCAACTAGAGGATAAACAAGGAAAGTCTCCTATATCAATGGGGTCTAGTCTGTTCAACAACAAATCCGATGGCTACCCCCTTCCAGAACCTAAGAAGACATGACAAAAATGTAGGGTGAGCACAAATACCCAGTAGGCGACCTACAACTCCACAACACCCTACCAAGACTAACATATAGAGCTACATATTTAGTGTATGCATGTACCAGTGTGGTGTCCTATGAAATACAAATGGATTCACAATAGTTCATAACAATCATAAAATACATCAATCACTACTACTTCAAAATTTGGCCAACACATAGCAAGGCTCTCATAGCCTGCCAACCATATGTGGGAATGCAATACCATTCTTGCAACATATGGGACCTCATGTAGTTAACCAGCCATATAAGGGACCTCACCCTCAAGCCCGCCATATACGTGATCTCGGTTAACCCGCCAATCAAACCAACAAAACACCAACATCCAAACACATGAACGCCACGAGGTTCTAAACCCATAATCATATTTATATCAATTAACATTTCATGCCAAGTAAACAATAATATTCCATACCAAGAAAAAGGCATATGGTTTTATTTTATACACGAAACATGGGTTTTTAACAACACTGTCCAACTACTTTAGTCTTCGCTCAATGCTCGACACTGCTCAAGGCTGGCTCAATACCCCTAGGCTTCAAGCGACTCATAACCTGTTGCTCGAAGCACCCTGCTCGAGAATATAGCTTCGAGCTTACTTGATGCTTTACTTAGCTCGACACTCCTGCTCGAAACACTGCTCAACCCTAATGCTTGATACCTTGCTTGAGGCTAGCTCGACAGTAGAGCCTCGAGCAAGCATCGAGTTGCTTGCCCGAAGTAGCTCTTCGACTATGTTCATCCTGGTTTCGCCCCATAGCCCAATTATACCAATTCAATCCCATTTTCAAGCATGCACATACCCATCAAATGATCTCTTAAGTACTTAGAAAAGTTAACAATAAGATTCTACCCTCAAACAATATATGATTTCATCAATTCCCAATTAACGCCAAATCCTACCACCTAGGGTTCACGCTTGTTGATATGTCTTCTACCCTAAAGCTAGAGGAAGATAGCAACATAAGGAAAATTTAAGGATTAGAATCACCTACTTGGAATGAGTCCACAAATCGAATTAACCCAAAAGCCAAACTCCAAGCTCCAACCTCCAAGCTCTCCTCTACCCTCTCTCTCTTTCTCACCAAATCATAAATCACAACATGCTGGGAGCCTGCCTCTATCTCCCCTATTTATATTTCTTTAATTAATTAATTAATTAATAAGCACCCAAATTATATAATTAACCTCCCGGGTCTTTAACTCCAAATTAAACTTAATTACTGTCAAAATGCTTATATCGCTGAGCACATTACTATTCAAATAATGTCATCCACTAATAGGAACTATCTCATAAACCAACCTAAACACGAGTCTCTACATAAACTTAGAACTTTTCTATGGTATTTGACTTTTTGTGTTGCTTTGAATCATATTGTTGTAAATAAATGTGGACTTAATTAAGGGAAGTCATAGTTACCAATCTAATAAAACATGTAGACTTAGGGGATATTGAACATGTTATTTTAACTATATAATATATATAGACCTTTAGGATATCTTTGTTACCTTTTTTATTGTTAAAATAAAAGTGTACACTTCTATGATCTAACACAATAAACAATAGAAAACCAAAACAAAGTGTGTTAGGCTTTGTTGGTACACCCGAATCGGGCATACTGAATTTGAAAATGGTAGACCCATTAGGGACCCACCTTATTTTAAAATTAATATATATGACTTTAAAAAACAATGGGTCCCTTAATTATTTTTAAAAATTATTTCAAAGTATTTTTATTGTTAAATCTAAACTCAATTTTGTCGAGAGACCCAAATAAATGTTTTTACTTTTATTTTTTTATTTACTCTATTTTATTACTTAGACCAATCAATTTTTTCCAATTTTTGTGGGATCTAATTTTAAAAAATATACACTCTTTTTAAAATACATTCTTGCTCCTATCAAACATAAATTGTTTTCAACTTACAATTTAGTATGAACTTTAATAGAATTTAGAAAATAAAATATATAAACCAAAACTCATACCAAATAGGCCCTTTGTGTTTTAAAATCCTTTTTAGGTCAAAGTGACTGTGAGGTTAAGTAATTGATATTTAACTCCTCATTATTTGTACCAAGAATAATAGTGCTAATCTACTATCCACTTCAAATTAATTTTGATTTTGCTCAAATGTTCAAAAACCTAAAATCTATTTTTACATGTTTGTCACAAAGGACCTAATGGAGGTGATGCTAGTTTTATTCACTACCTACCTTCCTTAGAGGAAAAAGTTATCCATCACAATGTTCCAAAAGTCCTAAGGTATGTTTGGTGTTGATTTTGGTATTTAGTTTTCAAAAACTGTATTCATAATTTGTATTCAAAAACTATTTTTAGTAGAATTGAAAATAGATTTTTTTTTTACTATTATGTTTTGCAAATTGTTTTCTTTTCTATCACATACGAGTGGATGGCGTGGTAGGGTGGGGGTGCCTAGCAAAGGGGGTGGGGGGCAAGGGGGTCATTACATAGGCAGGGAGGTGGGGTTATCCAGAGGGGGTCGCAGTGGCCAGGGGCATCTAATAGTGGGGGGTGGGTAGGCATCTAATAGTGGTTGGGGGGTAGGAGGAGTCCTAGGGATAAAAATGGTTTTCAAAAAAGTGAAAACATGAAAAAATATGTTTGTTGTTTACTACATCTGAAAACAATTTGTTTGTGAAAACCAAATCTAAAAATAGATACCAAACAAGAAAAATGAGCTGTTTTTTGTATTCAAAGACAGAAAACTATTTTTGAATCGTGTTACCAAATATGCTCCTACATTCTAAATGTTTTTAAAATAAAAAAAACATATTTTTTAATCAAATACAAACCAAGTAAAATGAGTAAAAAGCTCTCATTTTCTAAAATAGATATCGATTTTTGGACGTTGTGTAGATTTTAATCTTGTCTCACGTATAATTGACTTTTGAACCCATATTTAGGTAATTTAGGCCTTTCCTTTTAGTTAACTTAGGTATCAAGTGACCAATTGTAACCTTTTGATGGTTGGTGATGGATCCTTTTATTTTCATCATGTTAAGTATAGTTTGAGTTCGTCGCAATTTTATGACTAAAAGACTTTATCAGTCCAAAAAAGCCAACAGTGAGCCTAAACAAAACCTAGTGATAAGTGATAACAATATCCACTCCACCACCAATCAACTTGTCATTAGGATGTAATAGGATCTTTGGCGACCATGTGTTGTTGAGCTATGGAATAATGGTGGTGATGATTGATAGCCAGGCTAGGTCAAGTGAGGCAATGAGTTATAAATGTAGTTTTTTTATTGCAAAATGTGGTAATTCATTCCTACATATGTACAAAGATATGTTTATGATGGGAATGTGATTTAGGTGGAAATCAATTATTCTCATTCGTTTTAGCTTACCAAATGTGTGAAATGGAATTGAACTAAGATTTTTTTTATTCTTTTATATTCCATTGTCATGTACCGAAATATACCCCTAAGGCTTAATATGAGAATAATTTATTAGTTTACATGTGACTTGTATACAATACCATGAATAGTGTATATTTTTTAATATTATAAATATATCCATCTTTTACAATCACTAGATTCAGTAAATCAAATCACCCCACACGCTTTGGGTTCAAGGATTTGACATATCAAAATATCATGAATAGAGCATTGTATGATTCGGTAGGTGAGTAAGAGGGTGTGTCTCCCAGGATTTGATCTGTGATAAAAAAAAAGTTTAATATATCATCGTCTCCCATCATTTGGAAAAAACCACCATATGGCCATAAAAACCAGATTTTGATACTTCAGCGATATGCGATTGGGAATGACTCTTCTTCTTAAAAGATATTATTGCCTTCCAAATGGCCACAATTGCAAAAACAATCGAGTACACAAGCAATTCTACAACAAGGATGAGCTTCAGAGAACTAGAATCCAACCCACTTCGGTTATGAATTAATATTGTCTTTTACTATGGACTATCGTTGCTACACCGGTGAACCACCGCTACTACTACAGTGAAGCACCGCCCTCTATCTCCCGCCTAGTGTTCTCCTTCCCTGGGGGGGGGGGGTTAAAGATGAAGGAATTAATTCAAATTTTGATAATTAGATGAATGGATGAAGGGACACAATTGAAAAACTAATTAACATATTTAAGGTAATCACTCAATGCCGAGGGTAGAGGTAAAAATTTTTAGCTTATTCATGATAATTTGAATCCCAAAGTATTGAAACCTTACTTCCTCTTGTATATATCAAATGTAAAAATAAAAATGAATTTCATCTTATTAGAGCAACTAAGACCCACTGTATTATTTACATGTAAAGAGTAAAATTATAAAATTATACTCCAACAGGCTCTTCACATGGCTCTCTACATCTGAAAATGCTATAGTAACTCTTACATTTGAAGAGTCACTGTTCATTATTTTATTATTTTTTTAACTTTCTTTCTCCTATCTCATTTCTTTGATCTCAATGCTTTTCCATCTCTCTTCTCCCTCCACGACGCTCTATTCATGGTCGGGATTCAAAGAAAAAGAATCCCGAGTTTGTTTTGCACAGACACAAACATCACACAGTTTATTCTTTGATCCTTCAGTTATTGATCGACCAAGAACAATGAGACAGCTTGCTCACAATTTTGTGCGAAGGATGACCCGATCGTCGATGCCATACGTCGGACGAAGTTGTAGTTGTAGTAGTGAATGCGGCAGCCAACCCCCGTCTCGTAATGGAATATAGTCCGTTTTGTTGCTTACCCGCACCAATCACCATCCTGGAAGTGCGTTCCTGAATGGCACAAGAGTCAACACGAAACTCAATAATGCAATCTGTGTCAGCAAGTAATTGTGCCACCGAAATCAAATTACAATGCAAATCCGGAACATAAAGCACATTATGCAATCGTATGTTTGCCGTCAAATACACGGTTCCTTTCTCCGGTTGCCTGTACCCTACGCCCATCGGCTAGGCTAACAAGATACCCAGTGAGTCGTGTCGTCTCACGCAGCGTGTTCGTGTCGCACGTCATGTCTTGGGTGGCTCCTGTATCAAGTATCCAATTTAAGTCATGCCCTGTAGTGTGCTTACCGGTCATCTCTTCGGTGGCGCCGGTGACCTTGTTCGTTTGCATCAGGTTCAACAACGTTGCCCATTGCTCGTTCTTTGAACCCATGCCCTCCGCTGTCCTTCACACGCTTCGGATGTGGACTCGACACCCTTGGCCATGTTCGCACGAGGTAACACATCACGCCCTCGCCCGCGTCCTCTAACCGAGGTCCCCCTGCCCGCACGACCGCGACCTCCTCCACGGTTCTCTCGCACGAGGACGATCGCCCCACCAATCAGGGTACCCGATTGCTTGAAAGCAATGATCTTCATCATGTCCTCGCCTCGACAAAACGTGCGGGTGATGGTTTGCTTTACGTCGGTCGGTGTCCGACGTTCTCCTGCGATGTTACGTACCGCAAATGCCATCACTTCTCGTCCGGGCTCTTTGGTACGCACGATTTGTCGCACGCGTTCTTCCTGAATCACCATTGCGTACGCCCGGTTGAGAGTAGGAAGTGGTTCGGTGCTCGAGAATATTTGACCGAACCGTTCCAAAGGCGTCATCATCCAAACCCATCGAAAACCGGTGCACCTTGCTCTCCTCCCGCTTTCGCTCATAAGCAATGTTCAAGCCGCACGTACACCCTCCACATTGACGGGTGGGAAGCTGTTCATAGTTGGCAAGTTCCTCCCACACTTGCTTCAATTTCCCAAAATAGGTGACGATTGGGATTCCTTTCTGTCGGCAATTGAGCAACTCCGCGTGTAGTTGATGTATACGCGGGCCATTGCTGACAGCAAAACGTTCCTTGATGTCGTCCCACAGGTCTTTTGCCAACTCTACATACGTAATGGTGGAACGCAACGTTGGCTCGATGGTGTTGAGAATCCATGAGACCAACATCGAGTTCACCGTCCACCATTCTTCGAGGTCGACCGAGTCCGCAGCAGGTTGCGGAATCGTTCCGGCCACGAAACCGTACTTCTTCTTTGCGCGCAATGACGTACGCATTGCCCGCGCCCATTCCTCATAATTGTCACCCTTCAATTGAACTTGGGTGATTATGTTCCCGGGATTGTCGTTGGAGTTTAGCAGGTAGGGAGATGTGACTCCTCCCAGGGTTTTCTCGCTTTTCCTCTCCACGAGCGCACTCTCCCCTTGCCTTTCCTCTCCACGAGCAGCCATGTCAAAAGTGTGGCTCTGATACCATGTACGAACACACGTTGCGTTGTGCAACCAGAAATTGTGTTGCCTTTCATTACGTCCGTTCCCCTCTTTATAATATACAACTAGCTATCTAAATATGGTACTACCATATTTACAATGATTACATATTGATGACAAACTAAATAAGGTAGATTACAAGATGGCAAACGCTCCGTAGATGGTAACGGCATCAATATTAGCTGGAACAATATTTGGAGACGCCACCTAGCGCAGCGGGAGCTGGAGGGCCGCTCAACATCTTACATACTAAAAAATCTAGTCAAACCCTTTTAACATGAAAATGACATCATTTCATCAAAAGTACAAAATGAAAACCACACTATTTGATGTTAAATATGTCAAAATAACACCTCATTTATCATAGATACTATATTCTTATATATATTTAAAAAGACAAAATATGACAGTGAATTGGGCATCAATATCTTGAATTTGCTTTACGGTAGGCAATGTTGATTTGAAATTAAAAAATTTAGGCCGAAGCTATTGATTCTCAGTATTAATTTTTCTCGTTTAGGGTAAATGTCACTTCAATTTCCAATATGGGACGTGTTTCCTGCATGTCTCATTAATGGAGTCCTACTCGTGACCGACGTCTACAAAAGCTACCCAAAAAACATTTGTCTTATTCCTTCCTTCAGGAGAAAAAAAAAAGAAGAAGAAGAAAAAAGTCCTCTTTCGTTGATGCATATATGAATATGATAGTTCCGATGCTCACTAGTGACGGTAGCACGTAGAAGTCTGAGTTTTTTTTTTAAAAAACAAAATAAAAAATAATTGATGCAATCGATCGACTCGTATTATCGTAGACTCGTAATTATGTGACCCCGATGAATTAAAACCAAAATATTAGAAAATATTAAAAAAGTCCTTAAAACCAAAATATTAGAAAATGAATTAAAAAAGAATAAGGAAAAAACACAATAAATTTTAAAAAAAAAAACAAAAGGAAAAGAAAGTAACAATATATATATATATGGAGGTGGTTCTGATGTTGATTCCATGTGACGCAGATGGGATCATCCAATGAAGGAGGGAGCTAATCTCAGATGAAGATCAATGCCAGCACTTTGATGATCACCTACATCTGCGAACAACGGTGAATCCTCGGGGCCCGCAACACCATGGTGGGTAGAGAAAGGCTGTTGTGGCCGTCCGAGGTAAACGCCATAGCCACCACCGGGAGGCACAACCGCAAGCATCTGCGGTGGCATCACACTGTTTCCGGCGGCCATCTCCGGGAGCTGGGCATGGCTGGAACCATCACCGCTGACAGCAGTGGGCCCATGAGAGTGAGCGAACGGTCCTGATCGCGGTGCATGGGCGTTGATGAAGGGAATGGCCGGAACGAGGCGTCGACGTGGGTCGGATTGAAAGTGGGCCCGTTTGGCTCGCTGGCGCTCTTTCTTGTGCGCATTTTGGTGGCCGCCCAGCGCCTGCGAGTTGGCGAATTCTCTGCCGCAGTATTGGCACTCGAAACGGCGGCTGTCACCGCCATTCTGTGGAGTCGCCTGCGATTCATCAGTAATGGATACCGAAATCCCGAATAGCCTCATTCTCGGCGAGGGTCGACGCTCCGATATCCACTTGCTCCGCCAGGTGGTTTCACCTGCCATTCTAATATATATACATATATATATGGGTTTATATTAATATGTGAGCTTAGGATAAGCAATGTAACCTAGTTTGTGGAAGCATACGTAAACACCCCTTGCTGCTATAAATATACATATATATATATATATATATTCCGGGAATATCTTACAAGTTGAAATTGTCAAAAGCACCCTTGTTAACTGTGTATATAACATCCAGCTTTTCGAAATAAAATAAAAATAGTGGAGCAGTCATGTGAAAAATCTAAAACATATCTATAGCAGTGCTTTAAGCTTTTGGGAACAGTGCATATTGTTTTTTGAGATTTAACTTACATGCATGCATTTTGCGGTCTCCTGTTTCCTATTGGAGCGTACGTCGTCGGTGCCTACATAATAATAAACATGTGTGTACGCAACAAGACACACATACAATACACCTAACTATGGAAGGGACGTTTAGTTAAATAGTTGGAAATGGATTTCTAACAATAAGGAGAGATGTGCTGTCTTCAACAAAATTTTGTACTAATTTTCTAGTCATGAGTGACGCTACTTTGGAGTGAGGGTACATGTAGTTTCAATAAAAAAGTGGTGTAAAAACTGTTTTTTAGAGGATAGACAGATTTAGTTTTTTTAAAATAAAAATTGATCAGAAACGACTGATCATCAATGGGGCGTCTAGAAAAAGAATATCACTAATTGGATATTGCACATATAGGGTGATTACTGCAGTTGAGCTTTGCATTTGACTATATTTCTTTTTGGAATTAATGTCTAGCCTTTAGGTCCATTACTCCATTGATTTTTTTTTATCGGTCTTAGCCAGCTGAGCTTGTCTGCGACAACGAGATAAGGACAAAAAAGAACTGCCACCCCATCAACCGATTAATTAATTAATTGCTAATAATTGTTGTGAGATGATACGCTGGTGAATTTTTAAAAGTTATAAACCAATCAAACGCCAGGGTAGGAAATGAAGCCGAGTTATGTGGAAGAAGAAAAGGAGTGATCCGAGTGGACGATCAATGAAGTAGACATCGTTAACATACATACATATGTATGTATGTATATATATATATATATGTACCTGACAAAATATGGAAATTGGATAAAAGAAATACATAGAAAAGAGATAAAAGAAAAAGGTAAAAGGAAAAAAAAAAAACCTTGGGTGGAAAAAGGGTGAGAAAAGATAATTAGGAAATAAAAAAAAGGAAAAACAAATATTTTATCACAATTATTGTCGATCTTATCTTTATCCTTTCTTACATGAAGAATGAGCTGTGATTTTCAAAAATGAGTTACTATAATTCGTTCATGTATTTTCATGAGCATTTGTAAGTGAAAACGTTTCACACCTAGCGAGCATCCGACAGATTTTCTTCACTTCAGTTTTCATATATACCAAGCAAGAGATTAGTTTTTTTTTTTCATACATTTTTGAAATTCGTTTGGCTTTTCCACGGCTTTTCCATATCATCCAAGAGTTAATGTGATCGGATCCAAATAATGAAACTAATTTTGTAGAGGACTACACATCATTTCCTGCATAAGTCCATCGAGTCAAGTTTAAATGTTATTATTAAATACACTTACAATCGAAATTTGACGCTCCATGGATTTGACTCCAAAAGCTTTCCAAAAAGCCAAGTCGGCTGTTTGTAATTAGGCAAATAAATCACGTGCGAGCAAATTATTATCAATTAACTAATTAATTGTGACATTGTTATTTTATTCTTGCATATTAAAAATTAATTCAATTTGATAATATTGCTCTTGTAAAGGAAATCGCTTTTAATTGTAATAAAAAAATTACTGTATAACACGTTAATATTTAATAAATTGTGATTTTAAAGTGTTATAGATTTTATAAGTAATAAGTATTTAGTAAATAAAAATAAAATTAATATTTAAAATAATAAATATATCCTTAATTTTAAAATTTTAAACCTATTAAGAAAATTTTAAATTTCATGTTCATCGTGTCCTTAATTGGTTGTTGCCTTAGGGGGCGAGGATCCGCCGCAGCCATTGAGCACGCTACTGATGATATGCGAAGGAACGAGCCACAGGAAAAAAAACAAAGCATTTGCCATGAGTGAGAGAGTGCTCAATAGAGATTTTACATCACGGCCGGGTGAGAGCACTCGATGGAAATTTTAGAGAAAAAAACAGAGCATTCATCTTCAGCCACTTTTTTTTTCTTAGCTTGGGATCCAAATAGTAGATTTTAGAAATTTAATTTGTGTTTCATGTGTATTTTTTTTTATGGTTGGAAAATTTAGTTTGTGTTTCCTACGTTATTAATTCCATTTTTTGTGTCATGTTGGGCTTTCATTTTTTTTGTTATATTTTAGAAGAGTGCCAGAAGTTGAGAACCATATATAATTATAGCAACACAAGTCTAGCTAGGGGCACCATAGCCAAATGAAAGACGGAGAGCGGAATGAATTTTGTTATTATATGAGGTTAATAATGATATTTAAAAATTAAAAATTACTTTTCGTAAAGTAACTTCGGAAATAATTTTCAAATTGTTTCTGTTTTTTACAAATATATATATGTTATTAAAAAACAAATGAATTTTACCGTTTCTCTTATAAAATAAGAAAAAATAAATTCTTAAAAATATTACCAAACTGGTCATTTTCCTTACTCTAATAAACTTAAATAGTTAAAATCATGAATTTAGGCCTAATATGGAGTTGTTTGATGGACGAATGAATTGAATGGATATTTCTATTTTGTAGGTTAGTTCACATAAATAGAAGTAATTAATGATAAAATGAAGTTTAATCAAGTTTTAAATACTTAAATTTAATTTTTTTAAATAATAATAATTTAAAAAACATGAGATATATATACAATGGTAATGGAAATACAACCTTATTTATAAAACATCTTTTCAAGAAATCTATTAACTGAAAAAACATAATTAAAAAAGAATGTAAAATTATTTAATACCACAATATTTGAATACAAAGAAGTCAAGCTAGGCAAGAAGTCAAACTAGGCATTGTAGATGATAAAAAAGATAGAAACCCCAAACCCTTTAAAAAGGGGTGAAAAATTCTAAGTCATGACATCAACTTTATTAACATACATTGGCCGAACAGAAGCATGAAACCATGATACATTTAGTAAAACAACGAATGTTTTAATCACAAAAATAAGAATTTAAGACTTAAAGCCTTCACATTTTAGAAAATCTAGCTTATGTAAGAAAAAATTTATTGAAAACACATTAGACTTTTTAACATATGTAAGAAGAATTTCGTGATGATGCATAAGTTTTTCTGGCATGCTTAAATATAAATTTCTCAATAATGAATCAACCTTTTCTCAATAATGCAAGCAAGGTTTACTAGATCACGCAATAAAATCTCTTAATGTAATGTCTCACATCGGCTGAAGCGGAGGAACAAAGCGTACTCTTAAGGAGGCGTGGATACTTCTCATAGCATGATGCTTTTTAGAGGTTATAGCTATATAAAAAACAAAACCAGAGATTGAGCTTAGGCTCTGAACCAAATAATATAAAGTTATAAATGGCTTGGTCTATTACAGAAGTTACAAGATGCAAGTTAAAGGATCAAAATGGAATAACTATGTATCAAAAGGAGTACATGGGAATGATTTGAAGTCATTTACATACTCAACTGCTTTAAGAATAGACTTGATGTAAGTTATGTGTCAAGCAAGTCGATTCCAAGCAAATTCTAAGGATAGATAGAGTTCTGAGGTATCTTAGTGGAACATTGGAAAATGGTTTGTGGTACCCTACAAAGGACTCTCTATAGCAAAAACCATATACTAATGTAGACTAGGCAAGAGATATAAATGACAGAAGATTAACTAGTAGTTGCAACTTTTACTCGAAAAACAAGTGTACTTTATGTTGGAGTAAGAAATAAAATACTGTAGCACTTAGCACAATAAAAGCTAAGTACGTGGCTGCACATACAACATGTACTCAAGTTATATGAATGCATAAACAATTATAGGACTTTGGAATTGATATCAAGTTACCTATCAACATATGGTGTGATAATAAAAGTGTAATGAGCATAAGCAGGAACCTAATGTAGCATTCGAAGACCAAGCATATCGATTACAAGTTCCATTGCATTAAAGATCTTGTGGAAGAGAGTTTTATGCAATTGGTCCATGTACACTCAAAAACAAAGAGCAGATATGTCAAACAAGCCTCTTACCACTAAGTTATTTCAAAAACAAAGACAAAGCTTGTCTATGTAGTCACCTCCCACTTGAGCAAAAAGTGTACCCTTCATCTCCTTCCCGATATGGATTTTGCTTCGTAATTAATTTCAAAAGGGGGGAAAGAATGCTAAGAAAGCTACAATGCAGGGGGAGATGAACTAAGTTGTTGGGGGAGAGTGTGTTTGAAGTTTGCATGATTGCAGAACCAGTATTTTATGCTGGATTGTTGCCAATAATTCTAAAATGGGAGATTATTGTTCCTAATGCAATAATATTGTAATTGTTATCAATAGTAGGTTATATAGCAAGCATGGCCACAGTCTTGTGTGTATGTGATTGAATAATTTTGTAGGGTAATCCTTTATATCCCATATAGGATAATTAGTCTACATACTGCACTTGACTGTCGTGCTAAATGTTATGCCACAGATTTTCGAGATGCAGAAACCAGTTAGTGAATCCTTATGCCCGCACCCAAAGGGATAAGGGGTTAGTGATAACACCGAGAAAGGAACCTTAGTACGGGTGTCATCCCTAATCCATACCACACATATAGCATATGAATACAGAAATCTCTTCAACCCACAGTACAAACACATATACATATATGTTCTTTCCCCCACGGGGTTACATCATAGTTTTTACAATCCAAAAAAACAAACAAATACATATAAAGTCTTCACCTCTGGTGAACCTCCTAGCTCTTGTAAGCACCTGAAACAAACACAAAAAAGGGGTGAGCAAGCATAACTTAGTTTAGGAAAACTAAGGAAAAACCTGACCCATCCCAACTCATAAACTAATGTAAGCATGTGCTCTTGTAATGCTACAAATACATCACCCACTAAATCATGTACTCACACATTAAAATACAAAGAAAGCCTTCCAGGTAATCCCAAACATTTCCTCTTAGGCACCATGTTGCCCCTCGGGCACAGTATTGCCTCTCAAGCACAGTATTGCTTCTCAAGCACAATAGCCTCTTAGGCTCTGAACAAATCTCGCCTCCCAGGCCCTCAACAGTAGCCTCTCAGGCTTATCAAGGTAGTCTCGCAGGCCCATATGACCACTAGAGTTCACAACATTCCCTCTGTAACAGAGGTCACTCTCCACAAATCTATTCTCATGTCTTGACCAAGAGAGAGGATTTTCGTAGAAGCTATTTTCTTGAAATAAAAAGTTCTGATATTGGTTCCACATATCATAGCTAAGATAACCTGATTTTTGGGGATTTTTCTTAGAGGTCTAACCCCACTTCCCAAACAGTCACCTCGAACTAAAACTGGAATTTTTTTTGATTCAGTGCTAATTTTCATTTTTTTACTTTTTACAGGAGTGAAAATTTGATTTTTTGTATTTTTCTTTGAATTCAAATGAGAGTTATTTTCTTATTTACATTGTAACTTAAGTATAATACTTACCTTAGAACCTATCTTTGAACCTTCCTTTGAACCTACCTTCAAACCTTCGAAACTATACATTTGAAATCTCCAATTCTAGAGTCAATCACATCGACTGTTCACTGTCTTGAGCCTCCTTTGAGTCCTCAACCTCATAATTTGCTAAGGTTACTGTTCATCATCGTTTTAGTTCATTTTTCATTTGGATTCAACCCATCAACCACCAAACCCTCTGAAACCTTATAAAACTCATATCCAATACTACATATTAGGTTTTAGTCACATATTATGCACTCAGGTCATAAGATTCAACCCAAAATTGGGTTTCTCCCAAAACTTAGGATTCCTGATCCAAATTCCATGAATTTGAGGTTAATTCTCATATCTTAGCTACTCTAGCAAGCATAATCAACGACATATGAGTCAAGAATGAATCCTACATTGAATTTGTGCGATTTGAGTCCGAATCGTCCAATCCCATTTGCAAGCTATTAGTTACTCCTCAAACATTCTCTCTTTCTTTCTCTTCACGTACATGTACACACAACAGCAAATGAAGATTCCTCCCCTTTTTTCTCTATTTATACTTTATTTAATTTTTTAAAATATCAAAATTACCTTCACAAGGCCTGGACTCCAAATCGAGCCCAATTACTGTGAAAACGCTCTGTTTGACGAGCACATTCCTGTTTAAATATTTTTATCCCCCGATATGCATTTCAACACATAGCTATCTCTTAGAACCTCTAACATGGATCATTACACTAAATTTGCTACTACATGCAAGAACCTCCAATGTTATTGTCTCATTGACTCAAAGGTGGAAGGTCAAAGTCCTAGATGTCCAAAAACTCTACTCATCAACTAAGTCGAGAGCATCGAAGGGTAGAAGGACGAAGTGTCAAACCTTTAAAGGTCGAAGGTGGTAGCATGGAAGCACAACTTCAAGGGAGAACCTGTAAGGATCCGTATATGTGTTAGCATAACTTCTAATCTATATTTGATGTTAAGAATATTATTTTGAGAATGTGGCCATTAATACGATCGTTTTGACTATATTTGGGCCTAATTTGAGGTCCAGAAGCCTTCATGGGTTATTTAGTAATTTTTGGGAGTTAAATTGAGGGTTAATAAGTGAAAAATAGAATTTAGGAGGGCTTTTGGAAATTATTAAAAAGGAGGATGAATTTTAATTAAAAATAGAATTTTGGGGTTTTATTATTCATTATAACTTTGTTCCGAGAAACCCTAGCCGTCGGAGGAGAGTTCATAATGTTCATCATGTTCTTCCCCGATTCTAGACTGTTCTTGCAAGTTTAATCCCTTTGGAAGGCAAGAGGTAGGTGATTTCTTAATCTTTTGTTGTTCTATTGCATCAACGCGGATTGTTAGGGAGAAATACAGATTTCTTGGTAATTGTATGCAAATATATATATATATATATATATATATATATATATATATATATATATCATATGTGGTACGCTATCACTGGTCGGGTGATTTAAATGTTTAGTGAGGCTGTTGTATTGAATATTAAATTATTAAAAAAATTATATTTATCGACTTTATGTGTGGAATTGGTGGTGGAGTTGGTTGGGTTAACCTCGGGTCTCACATAGGACAGGCAAAAGGCCACGGGTCCTCTATGTGGCTGGTTAACCTAGGTTCCATATGTGGCAGGTTGTCATTGGGGACACCACAGGTCCCACATATGGCTGTCTGATAGTGATTGAGATCCCTGGTGTTGATTACGGGAATCCAGTGGATGGTTGGATCATTCGGTGTGTACCCTTAACGAATGAAATGTAATGTGTATGATGTTATATTTTGTGATTGAGTGTGAACTTATTGTGATAGAGTAGAACACTACACTGGCACAAGCATACACTGACCATGTAGACTTAGGATTTCTTATTATAGGATGGTGAGGAGATGGAGATCACCAACTGGGCATTTGTGCTCACTCCTACTTTGTTGACATGTTTCAGGTATCGACCTATTCGTTAGAGGCTGGACCGAAGTTACTTGTTATTTAACTAACATTTTGTAAAACTTGGATTATGGATTTGTATAACATAATTTGTTTATTTATTTGAATTATCCGGACGAGGGTCCGTGAAAGTTGTATTAGATTTGTACTAAGAATTTATATGTACATAAATTATTTTAATGTGTGTTGGATATTTATGGAAAAGGAATGAAAGCATTACTATACCATATTTATTGACCAAGTCTTATGTTGAATTTCATCATTTAGTGCAATTCTACCCCTGTTGTAGTTTTGTACATGATATAGTTGGCTACTAATCCCCTCGACCCCTCGAGTGTGGGCGTGAAGACGTCGCGTTCCATATTCTGTTGTCTTCAAAATTTGGGGGCGTGACAAATTGGTATCAGAGCAGTCGATTTAGTGGACCTAGCATAGTAGGGTGATTGATTGAGACTTTGGAGCTTGGGAGACATTAGGGAGGGCGCCTGATCAACACAGTCCTTAATAGTGTCCTTGGTTACCTTAGTGTCGGTCAGATCATCTTAGGATGCATTGGGATGGGTACATACATGACATGGCATTGCTTGTGCATTATATACACTAGAATTGGTTGCGCTTGGTACTCTGATGATAGTTTAACTTTACAGTTGTGAAATTTCTTGAAATTGCCTGGAATGATTTGTGTAGTTGCTTGTTAATAACTTACATTGTTTTGGATTGACCTGTATTGTTCTGAGTTAATTCAAGTCCTATATATTAGAGTATTACCTTTCGCTTTATATTATTATGATGTTGTGGTAGGGGAAATATGAACCCTACCAATTATTCGATGGCTTGGGTAGTCAATTAAATGATTGGGCAAATGTGATTGATTTCGGGGGAAAATGGACCCCATTGGAATATGATGAGGACCAATTGGGTCGTGCTTGTTTTGGTTGATTGATTGATTGATATGTATAGGCGAAGAGCAATGTCCCATGGATGACAGTTGGGACTTATGAGTTCTATGTGGTGTAGACTTATGGGTCACTGATTGGGAGTGATAATTGCATTTTATTTGTGCTTAATGATAAATATTTGTGCAATAATTTGAACTTAATTAATTATTTTAATTGCATAAATTTTTATTCATCGGTATTTTGAGCTTTTAGTGTAAATTTTTTTTTAAAATGTAATTTTAGAGAAATTTAAAATGTACTTTGAGTGATTTGGATTACGTGCCATAATTTAATGTATTTTTTTAAACTTCTCTTCCAAATTTCTTATTTTATCATGTTTTTAATTATTTTACCCATTTTAATATTAATTTTTGGACTAAGGAAATTTTGAGGAGAAGAGTTTTTGCATGTGGAGATATGATTAATTTATCTTGGTGAGAGTTAATGATTTAAAAAAAATGTGTGTGTGAGATTTAGTTGGTGTGAATTTATGGAATTAAATTGATGGGTGTGTGAATTGAGAGAAAGAATAATTTTTTAAAAAAGAAGAAGTGAGATTAAAGATGATTTATTATCTTGGTTTCTTTTGTCTTGTGATTTGGACCGTGTAAAAAAAAGGTTGAGAGAATAGATTGGAGAGAGAGAGTTGATATGGGAAATTGAAAAAAAAGAAGAGGAAAATCGTATGGGGTCACGAGTGAGGTAGAGTAATTTGTAATTATCTCTTAAAAAGGTGTTAGAGTCTGCTTGTTTACTTGTTATGGACCTACGGGTCATGATTGTTTCTCCTATGATATGAATTGATGTAACATGTTTGTCTAATGTGTGGTATATAAAATAGTAGCAAAAGAATTGGATTGTTGGAAAAATGTAACTTAATAAAAATAAAACATGAAGTACAACAATGGTAAATGATGGAATAAAATATTCAAGGATTAAATAGTACAGTGAATATAATAATATGGCAGAAACTAACAACTGTTATGACTAGCAATATATACTGATCAGATATTAGGCTTAAATATTATGAGGAAACCATGATGGGATTGGTAGATTGAAAAATGGTTTTTTTGTTTTAAGGCAATTGAAGGGTAGACGTGCCAACGAGTGGGGGAGATAGTGATAACATAGTCTTTTGGAATGTGAGTGAAGAATTCGTTTCCATCAGATAAAATATTTCAATAATTTTTTTTTTAAAAGTGTTAGTAAGTATTTAGAAGGTGATAAAATAATCTGAGAATCAAAGGGAGTTATATTGCTTATGATTTTATAAGAGGTTTTGGAAATGGTCTTGGAGAAACACCACAAGAGGAAAGTAATGCCCTTTTTCCCTAGATTTAAATTGTGGGACTTGTTAAACGTGTGATGATGTCTTTAAGATATAGTTAAATGTTGAATTTGTGTGATAAAAAAATTATAATAGTAAAATAAAATAGCAAAAAAAAGAGCATGTTGATTGATGTGGTTAGTTGTATAATATGATGTTGATGTGACCTTGTTGTATGACAATGATTGGTTCATTGCTGCTATGAATTGTTAGTTAATGCTAGTGAACGATTGTTTGGATTATTCACTTCCTTTGTTTACTTGTGACTGCGATTGTATCGATTTCTCATCAATGTATGTTGATTGTGTTGTTAGTTTTATGTTGACTTGATTATATGCTACTAGTTGGTTGAAAAGTGATATGGGATTTTGGTTGAATGTTAGTGAATGGTGATAAACATTCCTAGGTATGCCTTTTTCCTTGGATAGATTGTCATATTAGTTGTGTTTATTTGTCCAGTAAATATTGATTGGTTGTTAGCTTGCTCGTTCTTGAGCCGTTGCTCATTGTTGGTTGTATACACTTTGTGTGGTGTTGGCTTGTGGTGGACTATGTTGGTGCGTGTAACCGGTTATTGATAAGAATGGTAAATGTATAATAAAACTAATAAATAATAATAATCATCATCATAAATAATATACTTACAACACTAGTAACAATAGTAAATAAATGAATAAATAATGATGACCGACTCTATGTTAAATTTTATTGTGATTCATGTCGACTAATGTCAATGTGGATTACTACACTGTATAATTGTTTGGATATTCTTCATATGATATGGCATGCAAATGACATGTTATGGACTTTTGCCCTGTTTTGGGGTATAGTTGTGTGATACGACTACATGTGTTATTTGATGTAATGTGAATGCATATTATTGTGTTGTGCTTGAAAGTGTGCTGTATGGAATTGTGGGAACCTGTGTGGTTGTGGAGCCTATGTGGCTGTGGTTATGGTAGCCTGTGTGGCTGTGGTTATGGTAGCCTGTGTGGCAGTGGAGCCTGTGTGGCTGTGGATGTGGAAGCCTGTGTGGTTGTGGTTGTGATTGTGCTTGCTTGGTTGTCTTAATTATAAATGTTGTTTTTAACCTATTTATTTATTATGATGAGTGATTGATACGTGTATCGTGTTATGTATCTATGCCTGAGTGTGAGCATAATTGTATTTCCTATTGCTGCCTTATTCCACCTTGATTGGGTTATTAACAACTACATGCATTCTTATTTTGTGTGGTGACTCATGGTGAAACCGTGATGAACCTTGTTTCTTGATTGTTATGGCTTTGTGGACGGTGATTGGTTACGGTGGGACTAGCTGTGAGCATGATGACATGTGGTAAGCCGGTTGATTTTGTTATGATTTTAAGGACTGGCGGGACTAGCTTGTTGGTAGAGCTGTTTCTCCTGGTGAGGTCATTGTGACATGTTGTTGTTTATAATAGTGACGTGGTGAAATAGGTTGTTGGACTTTGGTTAATTGAAGCCCTCTTTATAATGGGGATGTCTTGAGGTCATGTGATTGTGTGGTGTCTTACCTTGTTTTGGTTGAGCTTAAGGGGGGTGTGATTCAGCGGTGTCTTACCTTGTTTGGTAGAGCCTACTTGGGTGTGACCTTCCTTCTGTGCATGAGAGTAGTTCACATAATTGTTGATATGTTGATGTTCTTTTGTTTTGTGCTCTGTTTGTGATTGTTATATGGTTGCTATATTTGTTTATAATATGTGATCATGATTTGTGAGGCAATGTTTCCTTGTTGCACTTGTTGTGGGCTATTGTTAATTGGAAATAGGTTATTGGACTTTGGTTAATTAGGGTGGCGAGTTTGTCTTGTTAATTTGAGCTGATAGTGCTTTGATTGATTTTTGGGCTCTAGTCTTAATCCTTATTGTTTGAGCGCAATTAAGTTGGTTAGTTTGGGTGGTGATGTTAGCATTCGTTAGTATAATTTTAAGTTGATATGTGGTCGGTTGGGGTGTTATTTGTACGATGTTGTTTCATTAACGGTTCGGTTATGATGGTTATATAGCGGGTTAATAAAAAATTGGTTTATGGTAGTGGTTCGATATTGGGTATTGGGCATGCAGTGGTTGTGCATGATGAAATCTGCTGATCTAATTGATTATTGGATTTTGATAGGTGATCATATTGATTGTGATCCGGCGATCTATGTTGAAGTGTTAGTTTGCCCATGTTTAGCCTTGTTGTTGTGATGGCCGGGTTTATGCTGCATTCCATGTGACTTAGCCTTTTTGCGTTGGCAAGGGATCATAAATAGTTTACAAAAGGATGATAACCTCCCTTATTATGTTGAATGCTTAGTAGATGCGTTGTAAGTTCAAGGGAATGTGAATCGTGAATGTATTGTTACTTCATAATGGTTAATGGTATGTCTTCAAGTGTTGGGTTGGTTAATGGTGGGTGGACCAAGCGTTACCTTAACAGTACAGTGGTTAATGGCTAGGTGGGGTTCTGGAATCCTATCATAGAATTAGAGATCCTTATCATTAGGATTGTTAGTTGGTTTAATCTTTTCGGGGACGAAAAGTCCTAAGGTGGGGAGAATGTGAGGATTTTTCTCGGTGGTCGGAGCAAGTTCACTATGATGTGTATGTTGAAATAATTACTCGCGGTCATATGGTGGTTTTTGTGAGGGGCATGATGTATGGTTGTTGCTATGTGTTGCTTGTGTATGAAATATGATTGGTTATGTAAGGATTATGCTAGTGGAAGCAATTGTATTCATTAGTGTGGGTGATATGTTAGATATTGGGTATGCGTAGTAGCTGTGTGTAGGTATAGTGTTTATAAGGACGTTTTGTTCTTTTTCGAGGACAAAAAAGTTTAAGGTGGGGAGGATGTAAGGATCCGTATATGTGTTAACATAACTTCTAATCTATATTTGATGTTAAGAATATTATTTTGAGAATGTGGCCATTAATACGATCGTTTTGACTATATTTGGGCCTAATTTGAGGTCCAAAAGCCTTCATGGGTTATGTAAGAAAAAATTTATTGAAAACACATTAGACTTTTTAACATATGTAAGAAGAATTTCGTGATGATGCATAAGTTTTTCTGGCATGCTTAAATATAAATTTCTCAATAATGAACCAACTTTTTCTCAATAATGCAAGCAAGGTTTACTAGATCACGCAATAAAACCTCTTGATGTAATGTCTCACATCGGCTGAAGCGGAGGAACAAAGCGTACTCTTAAGGAGGCGTGGATACTTCTCATAGCATGATGCTTTTTAAAAGTATTATTTGTGGCTTAATATTATTAATTTGGTAAAGTGTGTGTATATATATATATATCATTTGTGGTACGCTATCACTGGTTGGGTGATTTAAATATTTAGTGAGGCTGTTGTATTGAATATTAAATTATTAAAAAAATTCTATTTATCGACTTTATGTGTGGAATTGGTGGTGGAGTTGGTTGGGTTAACCTCGGGTCCCACATAGGGCAGGCAAGAGGCCACGGGTCCTCTATGTGGCTAGTTAACCTAGGTTCCATATGTGCCAGGTTGTCATTGGGGACACCACAGGTCTCACATATGGCTGTCTGATGGTGATTGGGATCTCTGGTGTTGGTTGCGGGAATCCAGTGGATGGTTGGATCATTCGGTGTGTACCCTTTACGAATGAAATGTAATGTGTATGATGTTATATTTTGTGATTGAGTGTGAACTTATTGTGATAGAGTAGAACACTACACTGGCACAAGCATACACTGACCATGTAGACTTAAGATTTCTTATTATAGGATGGTGAGGAGATGGAGATCACCTACTGGGCATTTGTGCTCACTCCTACTTTGTTGACATGTTTCAGGTATCGACCTATTCGTTAGAGGCTGGACCGAAGTTACTTGTTATTTAACTAACATTTTGTAAAACTTGGATTATGGATTTGTATAACATAATTTGCTTATTTATTTGAATTATCCAAACGAGGGTCCGTGAAAGTTGTATTAGATTTGTACTAAGAATTTATATGTACATAAATTATTTTAATGTGTGTTGGATATTTATGGAAAAGGAATGAAAGCATTACTGTACCATATTTATTGACCAAGTCTTATGTTGAATTTCATCATTTAGTGCAATTCTACCCCTGTTGTAATTTTGTACAGGATATAGTTGGCTACTAATCCCCTCGACCCCTCGGGTGTGGGTGTGAGGACGTCGCGTTCCTAATTCTGTTGTCTTCAGAATTTGGGGGCATGACAGAGCCTTTGAAGTAAGTAGCTTCGATGCTTCAAGGTAGTATCTTCAAGGGAAGATAACTTTAAAGTAAAGCACAATGACAGAGAGAAGCCCCAAAGGAATCAAGCAAGCTTTAAGGGATAGATCTTCGAGGTAGTTATTTTTTAGGGAAAAAAGCTTCGAGGCAAATCTCAATGGTAAAAAAGGAGATTTAGAGAGTCTTGTCCTCAAGGCATGACACACCCTGAATTTCCAATCCTAGGAAACCACTGTAAAGACTCGTATTTGGGTAGTTTTGAGAGATAGTCATTCTATGGGAATGTAACTATCTGGACGGTAGTGTAGTCGTCGATGTGAGCATTTTGACTGTACCTGGGCCCGATTTCGAGTTGGGGCCCCGTTTGACCTGATTGTTGACTTTTTGGGATTTATTGGTTGACTTTGTGTTTAGGCGGTCATGTGGGTGTGATATTATTTGAATAGTGTTGTGCTCGTCATTTCGAGCGTTTTGACTGTAATTTTACTCAATTTGGAGTTCGGGACCTTGGAGGTCAATTATTGACTAGGTCAATGATTGACTAGGTCAGTTATTGGTCAATGACTGGCAGAAATATAAATAGCAGGAAAAAGAAGAAGTTTTCACTTTACGCTATCACGTTTGTGCGTTTGAGAGAGAGAGAGAGAGCTTGGAGCTTGGTGTTTTAGCGATTTGGGTTCGTGGAGCTTAAAAAATCACTCCAAGTAGGTGTCCTTAAACTCCTTATTTGATTCTGTTTTGGATCTGCACGAATTTATCATGATTTATAAAATTGAGCATGAATCCTAGATTTTGGGGGAAATCCAATTCTGGGTTAGATCTAATGGTTTAGCACCCGATCTGTGGTTAAGAACTGATTTAGATCATTATAGAGATGTGTTTTTGTGATTTTGGGGGTGTATAATTGTGTATTTTATGATGGTTGAGAAGTCAACCGTGAAAATCTGGATTTAGATCTAGATTTCTGGAAATCTACAATTTGGTGCGTATTTCTGCTGTTATCTGTGCGATTTAGAGGCGTTATGGACGCATTTTTAGGTAGATATCGTAGTCTGTTGCGTAAAATGCGTGTTTGTGAGCATCTGGGGGTTGCTGGGTTGATTCCAGATGAAGAACAGGCAAAAACGACGATAAACAATACCCTGGGCGATTTACTGGGTCGAAATAACGAAGATCCGAAGTTCTGGGTCGAAAGGTCGAAGATCCAGGGTCGTAGGGTCAAAGGGTCAAAGGTTCGTAGTCCGTAGTTCATAGTTCATAGTTCGAAGGTTCGTAGTTCGTAGATCCGTAGACCCGTAGCCTGAAGTTCGAAGTTCGTAGTCCGAAGGTCGAAAATCAAAGACCCGCTTCGAGTCTTCGAGGCGCGCTGCAGTTCCGCGTTACGCAGCTACGAGTCGCAACTCTAGCTACAAGTCTCCAAGGCGCGCTGCACTTCCGTGCTACAAGTCGCAGCTCCAACAGTGTAACTGAACACTGGACTGGACTATTTACATTGTAACCCATACCCATCTACACATTTAAGTATTAAGTTACAATGTAAATAATAAAATACCCCCACATTTGGATTCAAAGAAAAATACTAGAAAAATTAATTTCCACTCCTTCAAAATGTGAAAATTGGGATTTAGTGTAAAATCTCGGAAAAATCTAGTTTTTCGTAGAGGTGAATTTTTGAAAAGTGGGGTTAGACATCTCAGAAAAATCCCTAAAAATCAGATTATCTTAGTTATGATATGGAGACCCAATGCCGGGACTTTTTATTACAAGAAAATAACTGCTATGGGTATCTCCTTCCTTAATCAAGGAATGAGGATCGATTGGTGAAGACTGGCTACATTTCTAAAGGGAGTGTTGTATACCTTAAGGCTATATTGGTGTTGGTATGTTGGTTTGAGGGATTGAGGCTTAGGCTCTATGACTTGTTGGGTTCTCACCGTGGAGCACAGAGGATGCTATGTGGTTGACGGGGTGGGCATATGCGCTGATGGCAGGCCTGTGTGGCACTATAGCCGGGCATATTGCGCTATGGCCGTGGCAAGCATATGCGCCGATGTCAGGCCTGTGTGGCACTGTGTCCGAGCATATAGCGCTATGGTAGGGCTGAGTGCCCTGCTGGGATCCCGTTGAGGATCGTGGACAAGCTGGCCTGTGTGGACAGGCTAGGTCCTGATGTTTGTTTGCAGGCTGAGTCCTCATAATTGTGCACACTACACAGTACATGAGTACACAGAGCATGTAGTATAGACTTGTATGTTTGCATGATGTGGAGTGTTGGGGTCACCTACTGAGCTTGTCGCTCATCCCTACTTGTTGTTTACCTTTTTCAGGTGTGACCCAAGACTAATGGAGGACTTTCTTCCAGGAGGACGCCCATTACTCTGATGTATGATACAATATTATATTCTGTATTGTTTTGTGTGATATCCCGGACATGGGTCCGTGGACAGTTGTATTTGCATACTGTTGTGATATGATGTCTGTATGACTGTTTGACTTATTATATGCATGATGATGTATGAAAGGTACAGGATTACCCTTAATGTATGACTGTACAGGGTTACATATTTGAGACAACATCTGCGGTGTAGTCTCCATTGGTGATAGTCACCAACTCCTTGACCTTCGGGTCCGGGCAAGGGGAAGTCATGCTCCTAGTTCTGCGTTCCTTGGAATTTGGGGGCGTGATAACCACTTAGTAACTTCTCCCTACCCACACCTAGTGGGGTAAGAGGTCAGATAAAACACCGAGCAGTAAAAGGAAACATAACATAAATATGACCACATGTTATCCCACAACAAAGTTTACAACATAAACACACAAACATGTCCACAATTACATTCACATTACAAATAAACCCACAAATAATCCCCCTAAAGGTTACATTAGTTCAAGCCAAGCACTCTATTACATGGCTAACAATAATTAAGGAAAATAATGATCAACATAAGCCACTAAGTCATGTGTTTACCTTTGCCACTTTGTATACCTCTAGTAGGTACCTAAAAGAAAACAATCACAAGAAGGGTAAGCAATCATAACTCAGTAAGGATTATATCTCCTCAACCTATCCCATGCTTTTAACCTCTACATGATAAAGTGCATACATGTGCTCGTGACGTGTCCTTAATACAAATAGATAAGCATTTCATAATATGTTTCTAACAAATCCTCATGATTCAAATAGTGCACAAACAGACCACACAAACCTCCTCATCCTTAACTATATAAGCTACCTCAACGTCAGTCAAATAGATTTTCTCCCCCAGCCATATAGGCTGCAGAGTATATTCATCTCAAACACAACAAATATAGTACAACATGATATAAAATCATAACCCATTATGTGAACACTCCTCAAGGTATGTATCACAAACACAAGCTAAATAGCTTAAAAGAGCGACATATGAAGTTGTTACTTGATTATTTTGAGGGTTATATTATAATATTAAACATTCCATTATTATCAAATAAAATTATCTCTATTTTATATTTTAGTATTATTTTGAGAAATTACATATATTTTACCTATTTTTGGAGTATTTTGGTTGTTTATATGAAACTTTAGAGTGATCGAAGCAAATTGGGGCAAAATAAAGGTTGCACATGGCGACTCGCCCCATGCAAGGTCGTTATGTGCAGTGATTTTATGTCTTAGCACAATTTGTTCGATGAATTCTAGTACAACAACGAAATTCATGGTAGTACTGTGTGTGGCTTGTATGACATTTAATATTGCATCTGAATTGGTTCAAGGCATGTCAAATATGGCCATGTTTTAAGGCGTTATTAAAGAATTCAGCCAACACTTGGAAGAATTCGTACAGGGCTAAAGTGATAAGTTGTACTTTAAAATTAGTGAGTTGGTAGCTATTACAAGAGAGAAGGGGCTCCATTTATTACAAATTAGAGAATGTGAAAGAGAGATTTATTCCCAACACATCATACGTAGGAAATGAATTTGAAGAAAAATGTGGGCCCTATAAATAATTAATGGTTATATGAGATTGTTTTGCTCGGAATATATAATGTGGGATGAATATGTTTCCAAGTCATGCAGCCTAGCTGGAATTTTGGGTTGTGGTTTCTCATGGGTCTCAACGTTGGCTTGACTATGATCTTTTTCTTTTATTTAATTTCTAATATAATCGAGTAAGGAATTGCTTGTTATAGGGACACCTTGTATATATTGTCAATTATTCATGTTGGAAGGGGAGATTACCGAGGGGAGCTAAAAAAACAGACATGCTACAACAGAGTAAGTAATCGGCTGGCCCACAACCATAGCGGAATCACAGGAGTTGCAGCGAAACTCATCAAACACCAAAAATAGCTTTTTATCGGTTCGACTAATCTTCCCAAACATTAAATTTTGCTCTGTATCGATCATAACCGAACTACGCCAATCGCAACCAACCCAATTCTCCATGCCAAAAACAACCCCGTCGACCCTGACCGATGGGATCCGACCACGGTTGGCCGATAACTTTTTATCATTTCATCAATCTTCAGTCTATTCTTCATCTACGACCCAGCCTTACAGCCTCCAACCCTCAATAATTGTTTATCACCTTTCATTAAACATCAAGACACACTTCTAAGCGCATCTAAACATTTTAGATTGCCATACAACAAAGGTTCACACCAAAATATGTCATCACAGGCTAATATTCATATAAGAGATCACACTTATATAAATTTACATAAATATTTATATATTTCAATCATGAATACAAATTCCAAATAAGATTTAATTCTCCAAAATACATATAAGGAATCATGTATCTATTTGATCCAATGGTGGATATGAAACATCTTTCGATAGAAACCCTAATGTCACATAAAGAATCATACACAAGCATATAAATATAGTTCTCTAAGTGTTTGTGACACTAAATCTTATCAAAAATAAGTTTAATAGAGAGAAAAAAGAAAAAACAGTGTTTATCATCAAGTACAGAAAAGGAAATCAAATTGCTTCTGAGAGTCCAGAGTATTGTTGGTGAAAATTGAAGAACAAACAAAGGAGAAGACAGTGTAAAGTGTGAAGAATCAATAACAAGAACAAAAGTGAGTGAGTTTGCTCTATATTTATATTTATATTTGTGTTAGTAGATTAAATGACATGTAGAAAGATATTTCATATAATTGAGGCCCCTATGACTGATGTGATGTGTGGTTTACTATAGTGCACAGGTCAAGTAATAAAAAGTGATATATTTCGACATTCGAGTATTGATCCCATGGGAAAAAACTATGTTAAATAGTAATCACTAGAATTAACAAACTCTACATATGTCTGAAAATTCTTTACTTGAGAGCATTGCAGGAAAATAAATCGAAATCATGCAAGCGTAATTGTGTAAAACAAAATAATCACGAAACTAGCAATGGCAAGACAGTTAAATTAAATGCCAGGGGTGAAGCTAGTAGAATTGAATGTCCTTATGCCTTAACTAGAATTTATCTTTCTCACAATTTACACAAAAGACTAATCTTACCCTAAAGTGCAATAGCCTTTTTCCGTGATAATTACCTTCAAGAGTTGATTTAGCAAAATTAAATTGGTTTGTTCATTTCTCACTATCCTTTACTATGCTTTATTTAGAGTTTAGCCTATTTAGGCTTAAATCAATTCTCTCCATCAATGTTTGTGTAACAGCACAAGTTTCCCGTAACATGATATTGTCCGGTTCAAGGTCCAAGCCTAATCCCCGGTTTTGTTCTTGGCAGTGCCACATAAGCACCCCAAAAGGCCTCGTGCCAGGAGAGGTTTCCATGCCCTCTTATATGGCATGTTTCGTTCTCCTCCCAATCGATGTGGGACTTGCAAAGTCCTCGGACTTCACAATCCACCTCCCTTAGGAGGCTCACGTCCCCGTGGGACTATGGCACATCGACCTAGTCCCCAGCTCTGATACCATCTGTAACAGCCCAAGTTTCCCGTAATACGATATTGTCTGGTTGAGGGCCTAAGCCAATCCCCGGTTTTGTTCTTGACAGTGCCACACAAGCACCCCAAAAGACCTCGTGCCAAGAGAGGTTTTCACACCCTCTTATAAGGCACGCTTCATTCTTCTCCTCAATCGATATGGGACTTGCAAAGTCCTCGGACTTCACACTTTGCAAGAGAAAGGCATTAAGCATGTAAACAAAATAGCTTTAATGTTATAAATCCTAAGAAAGACATTTCACACTTTAAATCATGGCAAATGTAAATTCATCCCAAAGACTTTTCCCCTAGGATGGAGGTTTAGCCTAATATGATTGCAATATAAACATCCATGGCAAGTATAAATTCCATAAGAAAGCTTAAAGGCATATAAATTAAATCACTTTAATACTAGGGTTTTTCAAGGTTTAAACCCGGATTGACCACTTTTAGCCCACATCAACCAACTAATTACATCGACTCAACGAACATCAATCATGAATCTTCATTAGGGGTATACATCAACTACATTGATCAAGTATTATTTACATCGACCATGCAATGTCGATCAAAACCCAAAAGGTTTGGTCGATGTGTTCACCTTGATCCCATATGGACCTCACCTTGACCTAAGTCGACCATTGCATTTGTCACATCGATCATAACAATGATCTTTTCTTCTCAAAATGTGATCGATTATACACGATGCTGCTTGTGATCAGTTTGGAGATTTTGAGAACTTCACTTTTAAATTTAACCATATATATTAAACTAAAATACATATGTTAAAAGCAATTATATATAGTAAAAAAATACAAGTAATTAATTAGATAAAATGTTTTTAAACAAGTTATAATTTGATGACAAGATAAAGTAATTAGGCAAACTATAAAATAGAAAATATATAATTTATATGATAAATTTCATTTTGTTTTTAATCTTTTATTCTTATAATTGATTTGTATTTATAATTAAATTTTAAGTAATTAGATAAATTATTTTTAAAATTATAATTTAAGAATGAAATAGAACAAACACATGTTTTGTCCAATTCAAAGATCTCTTTTCATATATAGTGGGAAATGGCATTTTGTGTATTTTAAATTAGTTATAATACATGTTCAATAGTTAAAATTTATTTATTATATATAAATGTATTATATCAATATAAAATCCGTGACGTGGGAGGAAAGCACACAAAATAAACACCTACAGGCTATAACCGAATATTTTTATTATTATTATTTTATTTTATTATATTTACTCACCGCGGTTTAAAATTTCTTTTATTAATTATTTTCTATTTGATTGTTTTTTTTATTATAATTTATCACTAAACCGTTAGAGGATTCAAGTAAGTTCTTTCAGCCGATTTATTGTTTACGTAAACACATTTGGGACCATACCAAGTACACTCCATGGCCTACATATATATATATATTCCGTTTCAATCAGATTGCTTTTCCCGTTCTCCATTATTATGGTTTTGATCCTGCAAAAGCATGGTGGGACTGGGCTGCAGTCCATAACTGTATATGTTACAAGACATTTTCTTGCTTCAAAGGGACAAAACAACTTAACAAGAGAGAGGTTGTTTTAGGGTAGAAGAGAAGACCTCGATCGTCAGCTAGCCAGAGAGACATGTGCAGGGGAACAGCGTTCAATGTTCAGTTGACGAAGCAAGACCATTCATTCAAAATGTTGGGTTTAATGCATCTCAACATTTTCATCCACAATATATTCCCCCCGATATTTTGTCATCAATTCCCAGTGCGTGTATATGTGTGATGTGTGTATTTAGTCTGGCAATATTTATATTCCTCTAGTTCTATTTGGGGAAAAGTATTAATTAAATTGCAGTGCTTTCAACACTGGTTTGGTTTATTTTCACCTATTTACTAGTAACTGGGACACCAAGGCTCATTTGTAGGGCTGCTGTGCCTTTCAACGTATATAAATTTTAATATAATTTTCATACGAAGTCGTTTCTATGCATTTCCACCGTCCTACGATAGTCTTTCAAAATGAACATTTTGTCTCCGTAAATCATATTGGGAAATCTGCAAGAAGGTCAGTATATTCCGACCACAAACTAACGAAGGCGCGACGACAGCGGGAGGTCTCTGTAGATAAACAAGTTAATGCAACTCATCTCATCAACTTCTCCCTAAATCAAAGCATAGGCACGTGGTTGCATCACGTGATTCATGTATCATCACCTACACCTTTTACTGCATATTCCCTGTATTAATTTGATATTTTGCAGACTTTTCCTCCGCTCACACATGCCGTTTTTTTCTCTCTCGGGATCACCAACAAACATGTATCTATATATATATATGGAACGTACCTAGGTTTCTGGGTGCAACACGAGGATCTCATATAATCAATCTAGCTATATTATACGCAATAAACACGCCACAGTTAAAGCTACTCATGATTTCTTTGCTGCGCTTGCAGAGATGCATATATATATATAATACGTGGAGAGTAACATCAAAAAGATTTTCGAAATCACAACAATGGTCCACCAGAGCCTATGTTGTCCCTATCGAATGCATACCCTATGACACCATGTAGGCCATGTTGCACTATGATGCAATGGGAAGCTGTCATAATGGTGAGGGTATAGGCGCATGGGAGTGCATTTGTTTGTTATCGTTATGTCAACCGACCATGGTTTCAGTCCTGTCACATCCCATTGTTTGGACCCGATGCATGCATCTGATATGATCATGAGTTTTACATAACATAAATTTGTATCTCCGTTCGTATGCTTTGGAAGTGTATCCAAACAGGCGCTATCTAGCTTCGCCACTGCCTATACTTGGGTCCATCCTCTATAGATTAGCTTTTACTATTGGTATATTCGTTACATTGACGAGCATTAACTATTTTCGACTTGTTAATTAATATCAAACTACAACTATATATCTCTCGAGAAACAGTTGTCAGGTGTACTTTGAAAAAATAATTAATAATAACAGTCGAATATATAACAGGAAAATTAGTATATATTTTTTTAGTACATATATATTGGCCTGCCCCTAAATATAATTAAAGAAATAATATATGTAATAACTGTAAAATTATAACTGATATAGATTATTGTAATTTGTTTTATATTTTTCTTGATAATCTAATATGCTGTCATCTTATTACAGTTACCCACATTTACGTAATACCAATAAAACATAACATTACTCATATAATATAATGGAGACTCAAACTATTTGTCAACCTAATAGTGGATTGGAAGACAAGACCATACAGAACCAATCAAAATAATGGAACAATATGAATATCACACTATTACACCATATATTAAGCATTAATTTATGTTTTTTAAAATATAAAAGCTTGTTAGGCAATTTCAAAGCTTACTCTATTTTTTTATTAATCTCTATCCGATTTAAATATATTGATTTGATAAATAATACATTCCAATAATATTCTTTATTCCATCTCTATTCTATTTAAATATATTATTTGCATTCAATCAACTATCAATAAAACACAAGAAAATATAAAGAAATTGGCCCATGTGAAGGTTGATAAATAAATTTTTATAAGTAAAAAAATAAGAATAAATAGTAATTCTTGAAGAATTATCCATATTGTATTTTTTATCTTGCTAATAGCGTGTTTAATTGATGCAGAAAAATCATGGAAATCTGGTAATTGTATAGAAAAGGTATCAATTTTTTTTTATCGCTTTGATGGCATGAAATTTAAAATGTAAGTAGAGAAAAATTTATGGAAAAGAGTGCAATGCTTTTCGTAGTAAATCAGGAGAGAAAAACTTATGAAAAAGATATAAGATAATAAAAATATCAATACTACCTTTACAAATCGTATAAATTAATCATGTCGAAGGATAAAATTATAAAATTAATAAAAAATATTTAATAATATTTTTTCCATATTTCTTTTTTATTCTTTTTTTACTCTAACCAACTATCCCATGAAAAAAACAAAATTTCATCTTTTTTCTTTTCACCTTTTTTCCTTTCATCTCTTTTCCACCTATTTTTCTTTCATATATTTTTCATGTTTTGCCAAGCATAGGGTAAAAGAATAAAGTGGTGTTATAGCATTTTTTTTCTATTTTTCCAATCCACATCTAAAAATAGAGAGGAAAATAAAGTAGCATATTGAAGTTGGTCATATATACAATAACGTATGGGAACTATTAATGATCTCTATATAATATGGGGAAATGTAATATTTGTTCATTTGGATCATACAATTTACAATAAATTTTCAATAAAAGCATAATATTAATTAGACTTTTCCTACTATTTAGCACTTTCAAGTTTTCATCCATCCAAAGATAAACTGAATATGAAAATACTTTATTTCTAGAACAATGATTAATTCTCACGACTTGCTTTGTTTAACTAAAAATAACCAAAAAGGCGGAAGGTTTGTAATGGGCTGCATCAGCCAAATATCCTATGCGTGATTTGCATGATTGGGCTACATAATTTTTGTCAAAAATAGTTTTTTTAAAAAAATTATTAATACTACGCTATACTTCAATTGTCAATGTACGTTTCGAACTCTCACCAACTATTGAGTTCAGCTTTGTCAAAATCACTTTCTGTTGGTGGGGCTTAAAAATAATATTCTAGAGGATTTATAACATCTCTAATAGTTTTTATTAAAACAAAAAAAAATTATCGTTAATTTTATAACTATATTTAACTTTAGTAAAAAATTAAATTAAATTAGATTAAAATGATAACTTTAATTAATATTATTATATCATTCTTTTAACTCAAAATCTCAATTTATCCCTCATGATAATCGCACAATATCAATATTTTACGAAAAAATTTTAAAAAATAATTTTTAAGTAATTTAAATTAACTAAAACTATTAAATTATTTTTACCTATATATATATATATATAAAGTTAAATACAAATTTAATTAAAAAAATAACTAATACTATTACTTTACTTTTACGAGAGACAGCTACTCTTTCAGCTTTACGCTACGGAGGTTCAATTGCCCATCGACCCATGAGTAGTTTGCTGCTGGTGATGTTCCAGATCATTTGTTGGGGGCTGCGTTCCTTGTCTTCCGCATCCTTCCCCATCCAGTGTGTCATGCCTTGGGACGGATATATACTGATTGTTAGCCTTTTGTTTTATGTTTTCTTTTGCCTCGTTTGCCTCTGATTGGTGTGATATTCAATAATGGCTCTTAATTGGGTCGTTTCTCGTGCAATTTATTAGCCTTTGTTTGATTTTAAGGTGCTCGATCGATCGCTGGCAGATTTTTTGGTTTACTACTTTTTTTAAATTCCACGCATAGAGATAAGCGAAAGAGTTTCACGTTTGGATGTCCAATGCGGCCATGTCGATTATTAGGACATCGATCCCATGGGAAAATGGGTGTTCTTTGTCGTCTTTGATGGATTGTAAGATACGAGCAGTCCGATTAAATAATACAAGTAACTCGATCCGGTATCTGAACAGATGAGGAAAAGATTGAATAATAGCTGTAGGCGACAACTTTTGGTCGTCGTTTGAAGTGTCATCATCAACCAAAGTGATCATCTGAAACCTTATTTCTGGCAATAATAATGGTAGGAAACGTTGATCAATGTCAGCTCATATTGTTCTTTGTGTACTACTGGTCAATACCGATCCATAATAGTTAATAACAGTGGTTAATAATAGTAAAAGGCGACAATCGATCAACGGCCGTAAACAATGATCAATATTCATTAACACTACTAAATGTTAATTAGCAATGCGCAGTTAATGGTCAATATTCATTAACATAAAAGAACCATTGCTATAGTCAAAATTGCCTCAATTATGATTATTTTATCCTTATAAAATAATTTTATTTTATTTTTCATAAGTTAAATTGCTTCAATATATATGTTGAAGAAATTAAAATTTTTAAACTGCGGGCGTGATAATAAGAACGTAGAAAATCATTATAATAATGGTTTGATTTGATGAGGACATCTTAACAGCGAATTTAGAGCATTGACATTTGATTTCTCTAAAGTTATTTTAAAATTTTGATGAAAACGTCAAATTTTTTATAACTCTACGATTTGACGGGTTTAGAGCATTAACATTTGATTTCTCTAAACCATTAGTATATGTTTTTACTCAATTTAGTTATAAATATTTATTTTTATATTATAAAACTATTTTTTTGTTTTTTAAGAGATTTTACATTGTTTTAGAACATCTTCAATCATATTTCTTATATATTTTTCTTATTTTAGCTAAAAGTTACTTTAACTAATTACTTTTATACTACCTATTCAAACCATGTTTTCTATTTTAGTTAAATATAAAATATTTTATTATTTTTTAAAATATAATTTAAGTTTTTTTACTTTTCGACTGGACTCATCCAGTCGACTGCTGTTTCTCCTGCGGTAGCGGCAGCCATCACTAGCAGTAGCTAAAGTAGTATCAGATGATTTATTGGCTATGACTGGAACAGAACATCAGGTGGCATCAATTTCATCACTAGGCCGCATCATGGATGGTGAGATCAATGAATAAAGCAAAGCATAGCGAAGCATTACTTCTACAATCTATTGTCCGTTTGTTGAAGTGAATTTACACATCATTGCTTCAATTAAATCCAGAATGAAAAATAATAACTTCAATTCCAATGATATACAAACATACTATTTGTCGGCTCCTCCACCCCACTAGGGCCATGACGCGTCGGGTTTCCATCCACAGAGTTGCCTTCTCTCGTTTGATGCAGTGGACAGACCCTCTACATTACTTATTCATGTTCTTTACGCGAGCCCGATAAAGCTGCATTCTTCACGTTCTTATGGTGTAGTGGACAAACCCTGCACGTTCTTTTTCACGGCTATGACGATCAAACTCCAGACATTCCTAGTCTCGATCACGGTCCCTCTCCCCATCTCAGTCTCGGTCTCGGTCTCGGTCCTAGTCTGGGAAGAGCAGTGGTGGCGGAGATGGGTTTTCAGACTGGCGTCTTTGGTGGGCATCGGTAGCTTCATTAGAGAAGGGAAATGGGTCGTAGGGAGAGAGATCGAAGCGAAACACAAGGATTCGATGAGCCAAGTCGTTTGATGCATTAAAATAATAAAAATTTCATATAGCAAGCATTGCATTATCACTGTATCAGGTGAGGAGGGTAGTGAGCTATTTTAGGGTGCTAATTAGGGAGAAGATTGGAATAATTACAGTGTATGTTTGACTTCCTAAATTAGAGTAGAGAGCCATATAAAGAGAGGATTGAAGATGTTCTTATAGCATTTTATAGCAATTTTCAAAAGACTGTATAGGGTATTAGAGAAGGCAGATTAGAAATGGAGCAAAGGATGAGAAGCTCGTGAGCCTCTTCTTGATGCCCAGTATGGCTTAATGTGAGAGTATCAAGCTTGGCCTCAAGTAAGGGATTGGAGCAACATTCTAGAGAGATGAGCAAGGGAGAGCTCGATACTCGCTTGATGTCAAACATCGAGCACCTCGAGCAAAGCCTATTACCACGGGGTGAGAATTCAACCCACGTGACACCTAGCTTTCATTATATCTTGGATCACTATGTTCAGTTGTCCACCGTTCGGATCATTCACCTACGATCCTAGAACCTGTTAAGCAATCACACAAAAAATGGCAAGAACACATGCGAAAGCAATGTGAGAAATACGTTTTCTTTGTATTGATTGATTGAAAACTTTACAATATTGAAACCATCATATAGAGCCTTGCTCTACATATAAATCTTAGCACTTTTTCGTCTTAGCCATCAAGAGACATACATAATGATACAAATTACATGATGATGCTAGTTAAGTTAACTCTCATTAGGAGTTGTACAAACATAAGAGGCTACAAAATTATCTAAGTGTGATATCCTCCCCCACTCAATCTCATAGTGCCCTCGATGCGAGTGTTACATGAAATGCCTTAATCTCTTCCAAGAATTGCCACATATCAGCTTCTCATTCCCAACTTGCCTCTTCATCAGGTCTGTCCTTCCATTTGATGTAGAACTCTACATGACTTTGAGTTACGCCTCTTTTTGGCATGACTCTATAAGCCATTATCTCCTTAGTTTCTTTGTCAACTGTTGTAGTGACTCGCATCGCTTGTTGTTTACTCAGGAACGGTTGCCAATATCATCGAGGTACATCACAACGAATCTCTCCAAGAATAGTTGGAAGACTCTATTCATCAAGGTATAAAACATGGTAGGAGAATTTGTGAAACCAAAGGGCATCACCAAGAATTCGTACGATCCATATCTCGTTACACATGCCGTCTTAGACTCATCTCTTTTAGCTATCCTCACTTGCCAATATCCCGACCTTAGGTCCATCTTCAAGAACCATCTCACACCTCCCAGTTGGTCGAACAAGTCTAAAATGAGTGGAATCGAGTACTTGTTCTTCAATGTAATCTTGTTCAATGCCCAATAGTCGATGAAGAGTCCCAACGACCTGTCTTGCTTCTTTTGGAGCAATACGGGGGCTCCAAAAGGTGTCTTGGATGGCTGAATAAATCCAACGTCTAAGTGCTCTTTGAGTTGTTTCTAAAGTTCCTCCAACTCCGGCGGTACCATGCAGTAAGGCACTACTGTAGGGGGTCTCACGCCCTTCTCCAGCTAAATTGTGTGGTCCATCTCTCTCTTTGGATAAAGTTATTTAGGAAGTTCTGTAGACATCACATCCTTAAACTCTCCTAGGATCATCTTCACCTCTGTTTGGGTTTTACCCCCGTCCTCCACAATCTCTTCCTCTTTAAGAATCGCAAGAAAGGTTAGCTCCTGTTGCTTTTCTCCCTTTGACAGTTGCATAGCGCAAAGAGTCTTTGCTTTTAACTCTTCCTCCCTCATTACAGACACCATACACGTTCACCCCTCGTCCATGATTCACATTGTACTGGTGCTAGGAATTGGGAACGCTTGTACTTGATTGAGAAACTCCATCCCAAGCACCATGCTGTAGTCGTCCATCGAGATGACGAAGAGATTCACTTTGCCCCACCATTCCCCAATGCAAAGCTCAACGCCTTGAGCTACACCATGAATCGGACTCGGCTTGGAGTTCACCATCTTCAGCCAGCCCTTCTCTTCTTTAAAAGCTATCCCCATACGTCGGGTTTTCTTCAACTCTATAAAGTTATTTGTCACCCACGTGTCCACCGAGGCCTTTGTCTCACAACCATTGACTTTAGCACCTCCACCTGCGCCTTGATTGCATTCAAGAGTTGCAGGGAATCAAGATATGGATCGCTTGCTTCTCTTTCCTCCTCATGTTGAATCATTGTTGTTAGCTTCAACGATTTTAGACACTCAAATGCCTTATGGGGATCCTTGCGAAGAAAGCAAGAGTTCTTTGGCCTCTCCCCCCCCCCTTTGGAGCTACTCGAAAAATTTTTATTCCAATAGTCCTTAGATGGTTGGAAGTTTCTCTCCTTCCCTTGATTTGGGCCATCTCCCCTACATTTGTCCTTGCCGAATTTTGGATACTTCTTCGATGATGAAGTTGTAGTAGGTTTCTCTGGCTTATTGTATTTAATTAAGGACTCGACCACCACAATAACCGAAGAAAAGTCTTGAACGTTCCTCCATTGTAGTTCAAATTTCGCCCACAACTGTTGTTGGCTCTTTAAACTCCTGTGGGGAGTCCCAAAGAACAATCCCACATTGGTCAGGGCGAACATTGAGGTCATCCTAATAAGGAGGCTCATGTGCACCTTGTCATAATGCGTTTTAACGGGTCGCAGCCCATTAGAAACAAATTCGTGCGGGTGCGGCCCATACGTGGGCTCGCAGGTGTAAGGCCCAAAGCAAACAATATTGTGATAATGAGTGCCTGGCCGTGGTCTAACAAGTTATGTTACTTGTATGCTAATATTGTGACGGGGTGATTTCCATCTTCTTGGGTTAGTTTTGTTTCACTCGAGGACGAGGAAACATTCAAGTGTGAGGTATTTGACAGGATTGTATACTATCTCCATTTTGACTACATTTTATACCATATTTACCCCTGAATTACCTTTTTATTTGCATGGGTTGGGAACTTTGTTTCCCTTTCCCCTGACCAAGTTTTGCAGTTTTTGTAGTGTTTTCCTTCTTTTTGGCAGAAATTGATCGACGTGTAGGAATTTTGGTCGACATAATGGTCGACGTTAGTGCATCGGCATCTCAGACGAGAAGATGTATTGGTCGATGTCAAGATCGATGTGCGCTAACAATGTTCAACCTGGCTCGATATGTGTTCGATATTGCCATGTTGACTACTAAATTTGATCGACATCGTATGGGCGACACAAGATTTGTGATCGACATGATCGATGTAGGGATTGAATGTCGAAGAAGCGATCAACGTGCCAATAGTCAACCCGAGAACTCTGGTCAATATTTTGTGTTTAGTGGTCGATGTGGGCTAAATTTGATCAACCCAGGCTTAAACTTTGTAAACCCTATTATTTAAGCACCAAAACTTTATGTTTGAGTGTCTGGTGTGACGGGAGACATTTTTCTCTCTTTTCTTGAAGGGTTATTTTTTTGTATCTTGAAGAAAGCGAATATTTATTGATTGTAAAAATAGTTTATGTTAATTGAGGTTATTCTTTGATTTTCTTTAACCTATCTTAATGGAATGTATGCTTGTTTTGATTGTTGATATGACAAACATAATAGGTTAAACCTCTATTCTAGGAGGGAAGTCTTAGAACTGGATTATTCTATGCTATGATTTAGAATGTTAAATATCTTTATAATATTTATACCATTAGATTTGTTCTAGTTGAATGTGTAGTGCTTTTCTCTTACAAAGAGTGATAAAGAGAATTAATTTTAGCATGGCTAGCTGAACTACAATTAAAACATGATAAAGAAAAGTGAAGAATGAACAAACCCATTTAATTTTATTAAATAAACCTTCAGAGTGTGTATCACAACAAAGGGCATTACATGTAAAGGCGAGATTAATCTCAACGTGAATGAATAGGAAGATAACTTATTGGTAAGGCATAGGGAAATCTGGTTCTAGTGACTTCACTCCTTGACTTTCACATCATTGTTTTTACACTTTTATATCTTTAGTTAAATTGTTATCTGAAATTGTTTGATTTAGTTTACATTATTTCTTTGATAAAAAGATTTTCCAGACATAGTTAGAATTTGCCAATCTTAGTGCTTATTAATTAACATAGTTATTCCTTGTGAGATTGATATCCTGAGGTCGAAATATACCTCTCTTTATTACTTAATCTGTGCACTATAGTAAGTTGTATAATTTTTCGGTCAATTATTTCTAATTTGGGAATTGATTTGAATCGCTAAAAGGCTTGAATGGAGGGAGAGACGTACTCACATCGGAAAAAAAGGCATATGATATGAGATTTGGAAAGAAAGTAATTTGCAGTCCCATGCATGGAATGACTTTATTTTTTCACAATTTTGCTAGAAAAAAAAAAGGAATGTGTGTAATAAGAGAAGAAAGTATGCTACGTGGGGAAAAGTTAAATAGAAGGAATGAATGAATTAATGTGTGGGCCATATATGATGTAATGAACAAGAAAAAGGCAATTGACTTTCCCTATTTTTAAAGCTCCAATACGACGTGAAGAAGGGGATGAGGAGGTATTCATCCAGACCACAGAGCAAACACCACACACTCCATCTCCATTTCCGCCCCAGCCATTTGCCCCTAGCGTCGTCGCATTAAGAGAGGAAAGTAGGAAGCACCACAGGACTGTGGCGTAACATTGTCCATGTATTTTATTTTCTATGAATTAATTTTTTTATTTGATTTAATTTCAAACTTTAATTGTTATTTTGAATCTTGACTCTTCATCTTAATGATTTATTTATGTGCTATGGTTTACAATTCTTTCCTTTATTTTTTTTAAATTCTTTGCAATTAATTTGCAGTTTTATTTAATTGTGAATTGTTTAAAGTATTATTTTTAATTGTGATTAATTCGCGGTTATGGTTAATTAATTTAAGATGTGGGTATTATTATTTGTAGAGTTTGATTTAGTATCCTGAATGCAAAGCATAATCATTCATAAGATTAGTACGAGTTTAAGTCTGATTTCTAAAGCAATTTCATAGTTTAATTATAATCATGGAGTCCTGGTTTAATTGAATTATGAGGCATTACATATATTATTTATTTTTAGAAGATAATGATAAATAATAATTGAAGTGAGAGTTTGAATCAATTGCGTCTTTAGTTTTTTTTTTTTCAAGAAAAGGGGACGGCACCCCGGATTATTTTATTAATTAAAAAGGCGGGCAAAAACCCAAACCTTAAATATACAAGAATGAGTAGGGCATGAACCTAACTCATCAAAGAGATACAAAAAAATAGAAGCCAAGGGGCAGGGCATACCCATAACCCAACCTGGAGATAGAAAGCATATCCAAAGTAAAAAGTATACAAAAACACAAGAGAACATGGCATACCATCACTCCAGTAAGAAAAAAACAAACCAAAACTAGAGTCAAACAGAATACAAGCCATAAAACAATGGAGGCAAAAGAGTCAATGATACCGGATGTTGGCAAAACCCAAAGCATCCAATCTAACTTTACCTCTAAGAAGAGACAGACCTTCAAAATGATTGCTGATTGCAAGAGAAGGAGCTTGTAACCCCAAACCCGCCAGAAAATCAGCCACATGATTACCTTCTCGATGAATGTGGGTGAGGGGAGCGCGAAGGGAAGCCAGCATGTGATGAATTTCCCTAAAATGATAGCAAAGATGCCAAGGAGCACGACCTTTATGCTGTAGTAACTGAATAACACTAAGAGCATCCATTCCCACCCACAAGTTTTGGATATTGAATTCAAGGCACAATCGAAGAGCTTTATGGAGAGTCAAGACTTCGGCTGCAAAAGCATCAGTAGCAATAGATAAAAAAGGCAAAAAGAAAAAGAAAATTACCTGGCCTTTTGAATCCCTCACAATGCCCCCACCACCTGCTCTACCATTGGAAGCATTGAAGCTCCCATCCACATTAAGTTTAAAACGGCCATGAGCAGGTTTGACCCAATGAATAGGCCTAGGAAGAGACAAAGGGGGAGTGTGAGAAGAGTAATGAAAGTAATTCAAGATTGACTTTTCACACCTCCATTGCCAATGCTTAAGAAGACCAGCAGTGGAGAGTTGAAAAATCAACCTATCAATTTTCCAAATAATTCGATCCTCATAAAAACCCATACCTCGATGCTTCGAGTCATTACGTTCATTCCAAAGGAACCAAAATATGAGGATAGGAATAAGAACATGAATATGCCCAAAACATTTATAAGTACCAGCATTTAACCAAGCAATTAACCATACTTTAGGACACCCTTGAGTAGGGAGCACAATACCAAACAAATGAGCATAGTGGTGCCATACAAAAGAAGCTTTAGAGCTAAAAAAGAAACAATGATCACTGGTTTCCACATGAGTGCAACATTGGCATTTAGAGGCAAGAGGGATGCCTTTACCTTGGAGGATAACATCCAAAGGAAGCCAACTATGAAACAGCCGCCATATGAAAAAAGAAATCTTTAAAGGGATCGAAGCATGCCAAATATGAGCAAAATAAGGTCTCTCAATAGCAGGAACACGAACATGATGCCAAGCACTAGTCAATGTAAAAGTACCATGTCTAGATAAAGTCCAATAAGGCACATCACAACAAGACAAGTCAAGGGAGATAGCAGCAATAGCATCCACAAGATGAGAAGGTAACAAAGTATGAAGCATAGTAATGTTCCAATGACCATCAATCCACACATCTTTAACAAGTAAAGCAGTACATGGAATAAAATCAATAAAAGAAGCGAGAGAGCACTCACCAACCCAACAATCATACCAAAAAGAGAGATTACCAGTGTTAGCCATCCAGCGAATATAAGGCTCGGTGAGAGGAGAGGCTAAAAGCAATCTCTTCCAATTGGGAGAATCCTGTAAATGAGAGGTAACCAGAGCAGGATGCTTACCTTGGCAATATTTAGCCCGAAGGAAAGAAGACCAAAGACTAGTAGTAGTGCGGAAGCGCCACCACAGCTTCATCTCCATGGCTCCATTAAGATCCTGCAAACTCCTGAAACCAAGGCCACCCTCCTTCACAGGAAAGCAGAGATTCTCCCAACGGGACCAGTACAAGCATTTCTTGGTAGAGTCACCCCCCCAAAGAAAACGATTAAAGAGCCTCTCAATACGCTGAATAACAACTTTGGGGGGACGAAGCACCTGGATAAGGTAAAGGGGCATGGACGTCAAAGTACTCCAGGAGAAGCACAAGCCTCCCCCCCCCCCGAGAAAGAACCCGTTTCTCCCAACCTGACAACCGGTCCCTAATTTTACAAAGCAAGTCATCAAACAAAAAGGCTTTTTTAGGGCCTTTATACAGGGGGATCCCAAGATACCACTGGTTTCCAGCGCACTACTCTCCCTTCCAATTGCGTCTTTAGTTAATTATTTTTCTTTAATTATTTTCTTACATATTTAATTTTATTTTAATTTAAAAAAAATTCCCTAAATTCTCTAACTTAGGTTTTCTTTATTTTTCTTAAAGAATAAGGTGAATTAAATTTCAATAAGTCCTTCGGTTAGTGATCGACCTAGGTTAGCCCTATGTTATACTTAGTTTAAATTTTATTTGAAGTGCGTATGCGAGAGTACTCTATTTCAATGGGAATATCAATACTATTCGCATAGCAAAGTAGTGGATTCTAAGCACCTAATTTGATGTTCCCAATATCTATAATATTATGTCTCTAAAATATCGATGTATTTGAAGTTCAAAACCTCTTATTCATTAATAAATCAAAAGGCACAAATTATAAACTTGTGTTAATTAAAATGTTTCGATTAAGATCAATCCATAAATCATCCATTTAGTGATAGAATATAAAGTTCTTCATATAATACAATAAAAATTAGGTGAAAAACTTATTCTCTCATGTTCCTGTTCAATATGTACAATTACATATTGGTGTTACTATTTATAAACTCTTTATAATGATCCTAGATTAGATTACTCTCACTATAGAAATAGTCTATATCACAATCTTAGCTGAATAAAGCATTCCAAACTCCATTTACCGATTGTGAATCAAATTTATACTTAGTATAATTAGTGGATCTATTATGTGTCCCACACAAACAACAATAAAAATTTAATAAGTAATAAGACGTTATGATGTTTGGCCACAAAAGAAACATAAGAATGTAATGTAATAAATATTTAAACAAAATATATTTCAATTAATTAGAAATAATCATTATGACACACACTACTTAATATATCACTATCCTAACACTAGTACACTAACCACTAGTTCAGGTGTAATACCTCGTGTTTAGGGCTTTGGAGTTAACCATGAAATGAAATGGATATTTGGAAATAGGAATATAAGTAAGACGACATATACGTGGAATGGAAACGTTTAACTGTGAGTGGGCCCAATTTGGGATCGGAGCCCTGTAAAACTAATGTTTAAATTTTTATGATATAATCAGGTGACCTTGTGTTTAGCCATTATTTGAGGATGAATATATTTGGATAACAATGTACTTGTCAAACACGGCATTTTGATAGTGATTAGGCCCAATTTGGAGTTAGAGCCTTGTTATGGTATTTGTGATATTTTATTATATTAAATGTTGGAAAATATATAAACAAGTGGGAAAGGGGAGAAACCCTAATTAGCTGTCACGTGTTCTTAAAGAGAGAGAAAAAGAGGGACGTGGTGAAGCAAAGAGGGAAGAGGTGTAATTGGTTTATCCGGATCAAATTTAACCAAGTCCGAGGTAAGGATTTAATCTCCTCATATATGCTAAGTTATTGGTAATTGTTAGGGAGTAATTAACATGTTTTTTAACCTTACATTCGTTGATTTTAGTTTATATGGGAAGAATGACTCATATAAACGTGGGCTATGGATTTCTTGAGTTTTCATGCACCTAGAGTTATGAAATTAAGGCTAAAACACATTATGGGGAGTTTGGGTATGAGTCTTAATGGTTTGTGGTTAAAATAAATGGGATTTTTGGGTGTTTAACTCGAAAATGGCTGAAAATAGTGAGTTCTAGTTGACAGGGTCGACTGGACAGGATGAACCAGTGTGGGTGGTCGATTGAAGGGCGTGGTCAATTGAAAATGTTGGTTCAGTCGACTAGTTTGATCGACCAGTGCAATTTTAAAGACGTTAAAGGTTTTGACAGACCAGAGTGGTCAATTTAGGCTGTGATGGGTTCAATCAACTAGAATTTGGTCGACTAGGTAGGTTTCTAATGTATTATTGGGTTTTCATCAACCAGTGTGGTTGGGAGAGTTGTGGTTAACCTAAATGTTGAAGGTTTGATCAACCACGTGAAATTCTATAAGGGTTTTCGAAGTGTAGTCGACTAGGGTGGTCAAGTTAATAGGATCACATCTTATCTTAGTTTTGCATATGTTTCATACTCTTGCTACCCTTTAAACATCCCCTTTTGCATGTGTTTTGGGAACTTTGTTCCCCTTTTACCCCTAACCACATTTTTGGAGTTTTGTAATGTTTTTTCAGTTATTTTGAAGGAACATGTCGAGGTGATGAAAGCATAGTCGACATGATGCAAACATAGGTCGATGTGACGGTCGATGTACTCACATCGATCACATGTTGAGAGATTCTGATTGATATTTCTGGTCAATGTGTACTTGTGAAGATTGACATAGGTCGATATGCTAATATTAACCAATTCTTTTGTGTGGTGATCGATGTTGCATGGTCGATATGAAGTATTCCTTGGTCGGCCTTGTAAGGACCCGTGTTTAAGGGGCCTTAGAGACAGCATTGAGTTAGAGACCTTATTTTAACAAATGAATATCAGCATAATGATGTGCTCATCAAATGGTGAATTTTGACTGTACTTGGACTAAATTTGGGATTTGAGGCCCTGAGGGGTATTTTTGGGATTTCACAAATAATTTTATATTCCCATTTAAATTACCTGGGTTTGTATTTTGAGCTTTGGGCCTCCCTTCAAGGGAAAAACTCAATATGAGAGAGAGTGGGCTGTTTTGCCTTTCTTCTTGGGTTTACTTAACCATTGGGCTGCATTTGGTCTTGGGCTTCTATTAAAAACAAAATAAAAAGAAATAAAATAGGAGAAAAGAAAAGGGGACCAAACCCTACCTTCCCTGCAGCCGTCACACACATACACACCCAGAGAGAGAGAGAGAGAGAGAGAGAGAGAGGGAGACAATCCAGAGGGAGACGACCCAGAGTGGAGGGGTTTCTGACGATCAAGGATCTCCTATAGACGACGGGAGGCCGGAGGCGTTGAGGCAGAAGGGATACAGATCGCTCCATTCTTTTCCCCTATTCTTTTCTGCAACACTTGAGGTAGGGATTTCAAGTTTTTCTCTAATTGCCGTCTCTCTTACAGATTTCTAGAATAAAATTTATGTGATGATCTGGGATGTTAAGAAGGGACCTTTTATATATATATTGAGTTTCTAAATTCTACCTTGGGCCTATGGATGATCTGGGGTTTTGTCTGAGTTTTTCTAAATTTCTGAATCTCTGTGAGAGATTAATTATACTTTTGGGTTAGGGGTCATTTGTATACCCATTGTCTTGAAACTATTTAGATGAAAATTTTAGGAAAAACCCTGTATTTGGCTTGGCTAAGGCCTCTGGTATTGGGAAATCATATGAGAGTGAGGCCGAGTTGGTTTTAGACCCGGTTTATGGGCTTAGAACCTCAATAACTTCTAAACTAAGACGAATTTGAGGTTGGTTCTTTAGGGAAAAATGATTAGAATGACAAAAGGAAGGTTTTCGAACCTACACGTGAGAAAGCCTTTTTCACTTGCAGATTCATTCTTGCTCCAAATAGCCCCAAATTTTAGGTGGAGCTTCCTTAGAGGCATATGAGTTGAAATACCTCTGCACGTGAAAATGACCTTTTCACGTGCAACCTTGTTTTTGGCTAAAAATCATCCCTGAACCTTCTGGGATGGTTAGAATGATGTTTGGAGTTAATTTGCCTCTGCACGTGACAATAGGTTGTCACGTGCCGCTTGTTTTGGGCTCCCCTTGAGGTGGATAAGCTTCCTTTGAAAGGTTTTTTTTATGATCTAGACTATGAGTGAGAAATGTGTGGACTTCAGGGACCATGAGGAGTTAGGTGATGTTATATGTAATGATTTGATTGTTCTGGGACTATCTGTTGTTTTACATTCTGAGTTGAGTTTTTTGTATGCTAAATGAGTTACATGTTTGTACTGTGTTTGTTGGGTTATGTTTATTGAGTTGTATATGTTGAAATGTGTATCTTGAGGACCCCGAAACGCGGGGAGTTGAGATAAGAACCCCGAAACGCGGGGAATTGAAATGAGTATGGGACGGTCATTATACTGCACCCCTTGAGATGAGATTCACATTTGCCTGGTGTGGCATGTCACGTCGCCGTGGTGGCGGGGTGTCCTCTGCCCTCCTGTGCGCGAGAGGTATGAGGCGTGTTTACTGGGTGATGATTATTGTTTAGCTTAAGTCACTACACGAGCACATGCATCCACTTGACATGCATAGTTTTAGAGTGGGACGGGATTGGGGAGACTTGATCCCTACGAGCCGTGGTGTGCTCACCCCTCCTATGAACTGTTCTTTGCAGGACCTAGCCGCCGATAGGCGGAAGAGCTGAGTTGGCAGGCCGCTGAGGCTGTATGGCCTTATATATATATACATTTGGTTATTTCGTTGTATTTGAGATTCTGTTTGCCTGAACTGTGTACCCTGGTTTTATTATTGGGAGCTTGTTCCCTAGTGGGTTGTAGAAGGGCTGGAAGCCTCTAAACAATGTAATTGAGGTATTATGTTGTGAGTACTGTATGTATGTATGTTGTGGTGGTGTGCTTGGCATGGAAACAGGTACGTGCCCCTTGGCATGTTGACTTGTGTTACAGGGATAGGACGAGACCCGCGGTAGGTGTCCTCACTTTGGTGTTTACACCGAACCCTTGACCCTTCGGGTGCGGGCATGGGCAGTCATTACCCATTTCCTGGGAGAAGGAAACTTGGGGCGTGACATTATGGTATCAGAGCCCAAGTTCATGGTCTAGTGGACTTAGGATAGTGGGGAGGGATAACTGCTTCTGAGACCCTTAGGAGGCTGTATAAGACACGCCTGATCACCGTGGTTCTATCTGGTTTTCTGGGGTGCACTCAGGGGTAATTAGACCAAGGAGTAGGGCATTTGCATTTGGGATGGGGTGCATACATGCATTAGCATTAGGGCACTAACTTAATCATAATATGAGTGTCATGATTTGAAATGAGTAATTAATTTGAAATGAGCATACAATGAATTGAAATGTGAATACTGTGGAATGTGTTGAGACATGCTGATTTGAGAAACTATGATGTGTTGAAAATTTTAAAGTATGAGATTGTAATATGTATGTTGAGATCCTGTGAACATGATGTGTATACTTATGAGATGTTATTTGAGTACCTCATGGTCCTAGAGGTGAGGGTGTACTGAGCTTGAGAGATATTGATTCTAGCTCCACTTGTTTTTGAAATGTGTAGACAATGCCTCCTAGGATAGTTACCCGAGCTACCCCAGCTGCAAAGGATGAGTCTTCTGCACGTGCTGGACAAGAGGGAAGGCAGCAAACGGAGGGCAATGATCCCATGGAGCGGATCATGGCCCAAGTTAGGGCCTTGAGTGAAAATGTGCAAGGCATGCGAGAGGATCTCAGGGGAGAGATCCGAGATGAGATTAGGCGGGAGATGATGGCACAAAGAAACGGTCTTACCTTCTCCACCCCGTGAGACAGAGCCTCCACGTAGACAAGAGATACCGATGAGACGGGAGGAGGAAGATGTGGTGACCCGGTTCCGGAAGGAACAACCACCGAGGTTCAAGGGAGGAGCTGATCCTCTAGCGGCAGAGCATTGGCTACGACAGATTGAGCACGTGTTCTCCTTTCTCTGACCCCGGGAGGAGGATAAAGTGAGGTTAGCAGTCAGGCAGTTGGAAGAGGAAGCCTTAGAGTGGTGGCTCAGCATTTCAGGTAGCCGGGACATGCAAACCTTGTCATGGGAGGAGTTCCTTCAGTTGTTCCATGAGGAGTACTTCCCGGAGTCCTTGCGGTGGCAGAAACGGGAAGAGTTCAGTGGTTTGAAACAAGGATCACGCATTGTGTCTGAGTATGAGCGTGAGTTCCAAGGACTGAGCCGGTTTGCCCCTGAGGCAATCTCTAGAGAGGACCTGAAGGCCCATAAGTTTACCATGGGACTCAGGCCTGCCCTGGCGAGGGGTGGAGATGCTGCGGCTGAGGACATATGCTGAGGTCGTGGAGACAGCTAAGATTGTGGAAAGAGGACTAGAGGAGGGTAAACAGGCTCATCAGGAGCGGCTAGCACAGAGTACGCGCGATAAGCAAGGAGACTCAAAGAGACCGAGAGTTGAGCTTGGAGGTAGCAGTTTTCCTAGGGACAAGGGCCAATCACCAATGGCTCCACCAAAGTCCCGTTACTCTGGAGGACCGGGGAACTCAGCTGGAGGTTTCCCACGTGAGTGTACTTGTTGTGGGCAAACTGGACACATGAAACGTGAGTGTTCCAAGCAGCACCTACAGTGCCATAGCTGTGGGAAGACAGGACACCTTAATACGGTGTGTTTCAGTAAGGGGAACAGCCGGGGAGCTGGTGGATTCGCATCAGGAGGGAGGAGTGAGACCCACATTCGGGCCCCAACTCCGAGGCCAACACGTTCATGGCAGGCGAGTCAGGCTGGTTCCACACATGCAAGGCCACAGGGAGAGAAGCAACCACAAGGCGGTTTAGAGAATCGTCCAAGTGGACATCAGACAGGGATCAAAGGACAAATAGGAGAGGCTAGTAGCAGGGCAAGCCATGGCAGAGTATTTGCGCTCACTTCAGCACCACCCAAGCGGGAGGAGTTGCCACCATCCTCCGAGGAAGGCGAAGCCGGACCTTCGGTGGTTCGAGGTACTGTTTTGATATCTCGCACTATAGTTCTTTGTCTTGTTTGATACCAGGAGCTTCGTGCTCCTTGATTGCTAAGTCCTTGGTTGAGAGCCTTGGACTTGATTGTGTGAGGGCAGATAAGCCCCTGAGTGTTGAGTCACCTGTGGGAGGTGCATCGACAATAAACCGAGTGTGTCGTGAGTGTATGCTTACGATAGGAGATGTTGAGGTCACATTTTATTTGTATGTGATGCCCATGAGGACCTTTGATTTGATTTTAGGGATGGACTGGTTAATGGCCTTCCAGGCTAAGATTGACTGCTATAGACGACGGGTGTCATTTATTTCACCCACAAGGTTACTCTGTACCCTAGTGGGGGAATGGGATGAGAATGCCGGGAGGGCTGGACTGACGAGAGGGCTATGGGGTAGTGTTACCCATAGGCTTGCTACACTTACTTTTGAGGAGGAAGGTAATATTGAAAAACGAGCGTGGCCAGTTGTTGTTGAGAATTTTCAGGATGTGTTTCCTAGGGAGTTACTGGAGTTGCCTCCACACAGGAGTGTTAAGTTCACAATCGAGTTATTGCCAGGAGTGGGACCTATCTCACAAGTGGCATACCGGATGGGACCTGCCGAGTTGAGGGAGCTTCAAAAGCAAATAAAGGAGCTGGGAGATAAAAGTTTCATTTGCCCAAGTACATCACCTTGGGGTGCACCAGTCTTGTTTGCTAAAAAGGCAGACGGTTCACTACGACTCTGCATTGATTATCAAAAGCTGAACCAAGTGACGGTAAAGAACAAATACCCTTTGCCGAGGATTGATGATTTGTATGACCAGCTGAGTGGGGCACAGTGGTTTTCAAAGATTGATTTGCGTTCTGGGTATCATCAGGTGAGAGTCAGGAGCGAGGATATTCCTAAGACTACTTTCAGGTGTAGATATGGGCACTATGAGTGGTTAGTGATGCCTTTCGGGCTCACGAACGCACTGGCAGTGTTCATGCACCCGATGAATCAGGTATTTGCCCCGTACCTAGATTCCTTTGTGGTGGTATTTATTGATGATATCCTTGTATACTCAAGGACCCGAGAGGAGCATGAGGAGCATTTGACTATGGTGTTACAGACGCTCCGAGACCACCAGTTGTATGCTAAATTCAGCAAGTGTAACTTCTGGATGCAAGAGGTGCATTTCCTTGGGCATGTGGTATCTGCCGAGGGAGTTAGAGTGGACCCAACCAAGATTGAGTCTGTATCATCTTGGAAAAGGCCCACGAATGTTTTTGAGATCCGTAGCTTCTTGGGTCTGGCAGGATATTACAGGCGTTTCGTGGAAGGGTTCTCTCGGTTAGCAGCACCGATGACAGCCCTGACACGAAAAGGAGTTAAATTCGAGTGGACGGACAAGTGTCAGCGAGCTTTTGAGGAATTGAAGACTCGTTTGACTACTGCACCAGTTTTGAGTCTACCACGGGATGGAGTGCCTTACAAGGTGTATTATGATGCAGGAACACAAAGTCATAGCTTATGGCTCACGACAGCTTAAGCCCCATGAGCAGAATTACCCAACGCATGATCTGGAATTAGCAGCAGTTATCTTTGCCTTGAAGTCGTGGCAACATTACCTGCTGAGGGAGAAATTTGTGGTATACACCAACCACAAAAGCCTACAGTATATCTTCACCCAGAGGGATCTAAATTTGAGACAGAGGAGATGGGTGGAGTACTTGCAGATGTTTGACTTTACACTCTCCTACACACCTGGAAAGGGGAATGTGGTTGCAGATGCACTGAGTAGGAAGGGAAAAGCTGAGGTTTCCATGAGAGAATGGAAAATGATGGAACAGTTAAGCGATCTTGCAGTGCACCCTGATTTTAGCAGTAGGGAAGCAGTCCTATGTTCTATTGCTGTAATGCCAGAGTTATACCATTGTGTCCGTGAGGGACAGTTGGGGGACGTGGACTGTGAAGTGATCCGGGCCCAGATAGAGGCCGGTGAACTATCTGAGGAATGGACAGAAGGAACTGAGCATGAGCTGAGATTTCGGGGGCGCTTGATAGTACCGTCCTCCTTACGCGAGGATGTGATGAGGGAGTTTCATCATTCCCGTTTGGCTGTGCATCCAGGAGGAACTAAGATGTATCATGCCGTGCGAGCACAGTTCTGGTGGCCAGGGCTGAAGAGGTGTATAGCAGAGTTTGTTTCCAAGTGCCTTACTTGTCAACAAGTAAAGTGGAAGTGGGAGCAAATTACCATGGATTTTGTGACAGGACTTCCTACCACTTCTGGGAGGAATGATATGATTTTGGTCATTGTAGACCGATTAACTAAATCGGCCCATTTCTTGGCTATTCGGGAGCGAGACTCCATTGGAACATTGAGCCAGCTGTATGTTGATGAGATTGTGCGATTGCATGGAGTGCCTTTGTCTATCGTTTCGGACAGAGATGCACGATTCACTTCTCGGTTTTGGAATGGTTTGCAAGAGGCATTGGGGACGCGGCTTAATTTGAGTACTGCTTTCCATCCTGAGACTGATGGTCAGTCAGAGAGGACCATTCAAACGTTGGAAGACCTATTGAGAGCTTGTGTGCTTGATTTTGGGGGATCATGGGCTTCTCACCTTCCTTTGGTAGAGTTTGCCTATAATAATAGTTACCAGGCTTCTATTGGGATGGCCCCGTTTGAGACATTGTATGGCAGACCTTGCCGATCTCCATTATGTTGGGCAGAAGCTGGAGAGGCAGCTATGTTGGGACCCCAATTGGTCCAAGAGGCCACGGCAAAAGTCCAACTGATTAGGCAGCACCTTCTTACGGCCCAAAGTAGACAAAAGTCTTATGCGGATCGCCGACGCAGACCACTGGAGTTTTTGGTTGGAGACCACGTATTTCTTCGTGTTTCTCCACGGAGAGGGCATAAGCGATTTGGAAAGGGATCCAAGTTATCTCCACGATACATTGGACCGTTCGAGATTTTGAGCAGAGTTGGACCCGTCGCTTATAGGTTGGCATTACCTCCCAGTTTGAGCAGAGTTCATGATGTCTTCCATGTATCCCAGTTGCAGAAATACCATCCAGATCCCACACATGTGCTGGATTGGAGTACCCTGGATATTGGGGAGGACGTGACGATTGTTGAGGCACCAATCCGTATTTTGGATAGGCGCGTGAAGCATTCAGAGGTAAGACTATTCCGTTGGTTCGGGTGTTGTGGAAACACGGCGGTATGGAGGAAGAGACTTGGGAACGTGAGGCCGAGATGCGTGCTCACTACCCCCGACCTGTTCGAGGACGAACAACCTTGAAGGGGGGGAGGAAGGCAAACATCAACATAGTCAGGTACTTGTCCAACTGGTTGTTTGATGCGTCTATTCATTTGTGTTAGTGGTCTATTCTTTGGTTGTGGTTGTTGTTTCTTTTAGTTCTGCATTTTCTTTTCAAGGACGAAAAGTCTTTAAGGGGGAGAGGATGTAAGGACCCGTGTTTAAGGGGCCTTAGAGACAGCAATGAGTTAGAGACCTTATTTTAACAAATGAATATCAGCACAATGATGTGCTCATCAAATGGTGAATTTTGACTGTACTTGGACTAAATTTGGGATTTGAGGCCCAGAGGGGTATTTTTGGGATTTCACAAATAATTTTATATTCCCTTTTAAATTACCTGGGTTTGTATTTTGAGCTTTGGGCCTCCCTTCAAGGGAAAAACTCAATATGAGAGAGAGTGGGCTGTTTTGCCTTTCTTCTTGGGTTTACTTAACCATTGGGCTGCATTTGGTCTTGGGCTTCTATTAAAAACAAAATAAAAAGAAATAAAATAGGAGAAAAGAAAAGGGGACCAAACCCTACCTTCCCTGCAGCCGTCACACACATACACACCCAAAGAGAGAGAGAGAAAGAGAGAGAGAGAGAGAGAGAGAGAGAGAGAGAGAGAGAGAGAGAGAGAGAGAGAGAGAGAGAGAGAGAGAGGGAGACAATCCAGAGGGAGACGACCCAGAGTGGAGGGGTTTCTGACGATCAAGGATCTCCTACAGACGACGGGAGGCCGGAGGCGTTGAGGCAGAAGGGATACAGATCGCTCCATTCTTTTCCCCTATTCTTTTCTGCAACACTTGAGGTAGGGATTTCAAGTTTTTCTCTAATTGCCGTCTCTCTTACAGATTTCTAGAATAAAATTTATGTGATGATCTGGGATGTTGAGAAGGGACCTTTTATATATATATTGAGTTTCTAAATTCTACCTTGAGCCTATGGATGATCTGGGGTTTTTGTCTGAGTTTTTCTAAATTTCTGAATCTCTGTGAGAGATTAATTATACTTTTGGGTTAGGGGTCATTTGTATACCCATTGTCTTGAAACTATTTAGATGAAAATTTTAGGAAAACCCTGTATTTGGCTTGGCTAAGGCCTCTGGTATTGGGAAATCATATGAGAGTGAGGCCAGAGTTGGTTTTAGACCCGGTTTATGGGCTTAGAACCTCAATAACTTCTAAACTAAGACGAATTTGAGGTTGGTTCTTTAGGGAAAAATGATTAGAATGACAAAAGGAAGGTTTTGGAACCTGCACGTGAGAAAGCCTTTTTCACTTGCAGATTCATTCTTGCTCCAAATAGCCCCAAATTTTAGGTGGAGCTTCCTTAGAGGCATATGAGTTGAAATACCTCTGCACGTGAAAATGACCTTTTCACGTGCAACCTTGTTTTTGGCTAAAAATCATCCCTCAACCTTCTGGGATGGTTAGAATGATGTTTGGAGTTAATTCGCCTCTGCACGTGACAATAGGTTGTCACGTGCAGCTTGTTTTGGGCTCCCCTTGAGGTGGATAAGCTTCCTTTGAAAGGTTTTTTTTATGATCTAGACTATGAGTGAGAAATGTGTGGACTTCAGGGACCATGAGGAGTTAGGTGATGTTATATGTAATGATTTGATTGTTCTGGGACTATCTGTTGTTTTACATTCTGAGTTGAGTTTTTTGTATGCTAAATGAGTTACATGTTTGTACTGTGTTTGTTGGGTTATGTTTATTGAGTTGTATATGTTGAAATGTGTATGCTGAGGACCCCAGAAACGCGGGGAGTTGAGATAAGAACCCCAGAAACGCGGGGAATTGAGCTGAGTATGGGACAGTCATTATACTGCACCCCTTGAGATAAGATTCACATTTGCCTGGTGTGGCATGTCACGTCGCCGTGGTGGCGGGGTATCCTCTGCCCTCCTGTGCAGGCAGAGGTATGAGGCGTGTTTACTGGGTGATGATTATTGTTTAGCTTAGGTCACTACACGAGCACATGCATCCACTTGACATGCATAGTTTTAGAGTGGGACGGGATTGGGGAGACTTGATCCCTACTGAGCTGTGGTGTGCTCACCCCTCCTATGAACTGTTCTTTGCAGGACCTAGCAGGCGATAGGCAGAAGAGCTGAGTTGGTAGGCCGTTGAGGCTGTATGGCCTTATATATATATACATTTGGTTATTTCGTTGTATTTGAGATTCTGTTTGCCTGAACTGTGTACCCTGGTTTTATTATTGGGAGCTTGTTCCCTAGTGGGTTGTAGAAGGGCTGGAAGCCTCTAAACAATGTAATTGAGGTATTGTGTTGTGAGTACTGTATGTATGTATGTTGTGGTGGTGTGCTTGGCGTGGAAACAGGTACGTGCCCCTTGGCATGTTGACTTGTGTTACAGGGATAGGACAGCACCCGCGGTAGGTGTCCTCACTTTGGTGTTTACACCGAACCCTTGACCCTTCGGGTGCGGGCATGGGCAGTCATTACCCATTTCCTGGGAGAAGGAAACTTGGGGCGTGACAGGCCTAAGTCAACATGCATGCTCAATGAAAAAAAGGATCGATGTAGCCTCCAGTCGATGCGAGAACATTGGTTGATGTGGTCGACACGTGCATTAATGTGGTTGGGGTGGACTAAGATTAGTCGATCCGGACTTCTACTTTGTACCCTAGTATAAAAACGGCTAATCTTTATCACTTTAGGGATATACAACTCTGAACAATGTCATATGACTGTTTGGTTTTCTTTTTAGATTCTCTATATCATCTAACAGAAATAGGTATAGATGTGAATGTAAGAAAGATTGTTATGATTAATTTTGATTCAATTTTATGCCTTTTATCTTTCTTGTGGAATTTACGCTAGCTATGGGTATTTTTGCCACAACCATGCTAGGCTAAACCTCCATTCTAGGGGGGGGGGTGTCTTCGGATTAAAATTATTGTTGCCATGATTTAAATTGTAAACTATCATTTTTGAAAATTTATGATATTGGACTTGCTCTATTTACATGATTAATGCTTTTCTATTGCAAAAATTGATTGATAGAATTAATTCAAGCTTAATTAAGCTGAATCGTTAATAAAACATGGTAAAGGAGAGTGAGGAATGAACAAACACATTTAACTTTGCTAAATCAAACCTTAAAGGTATATACCACGAGAAAAGGGTTTTTTGCTTTATGGGAAAATTAGGCCTTGAACACGAATTAAGACAAAGATAAGAAGTGGCTAGGGCAAAAGTATAATTAATTCCATTGTCTCATCCCTAGACATTCAACTTAACTGTTCGTACCCTATTAGTGTTGTAATTGCTTTATTTAGCTACAATTGCATCTCATTAATTAGTGGATTTTCATTAGTTTCAATTATTTCCTACTTTTGGTTCAAGTTAATGGTTTCTCAAGCATATCTAGAGTTTGCTAATCCTGGTGCTTATTTATCTCTTTATTCCCCATGGAATCGATATTCGGAGGTCATAATATATTTCCCTTTATTACTTGACTTGTGCACTATAGTAAGCCACATATCATGTCGGTCACAAATGAAGGCTGGTCAAGTGAAGGGTCCCGATTTTGGTTGACTAGGACGGGTTTCAGTCTATTTAGTGGATTTGGTCGACTAGGGTGGTCGAGTTAGAGATGGTCAACTGAATTAGGGTGGTCTCAATTGACTAAGGCCTGCTTCTGGATGTTTTCCCGTCCTTTCATCGTGGTTTGGTCCCAAGTTTTGTGGAGAGTCCAATACGGAAATTTAAGGATGTGAGCCTATTAGTTAAAGGGGACTTGAGAAGTTTGGTTTGTTTTTTTATGCATGTATGTTTTGTCTTGATTTAATATGATTGGAGTGTGTATGAGATGTCATAATTGTTGTATATACTTTGTTTGCTTTAACATACTCGAGAGTTGCATGAGATGTCATGTATGGATCCTTGTGTAGTGATGACTTGTGCCTATGAGGCCAACCTTGATGACTAGCCTAGGAGGTAATTTCTGTAGTGTTTGGGAGGCTGGATTTGCTTAAACCATGAGAGGCTATTGTGCCTAAGAGGCCTTGTTTGATATTGCTTAAAAGGTTACACTTGATTGTCTAGGAGGCGTACTATACAATGAGTTGTATGAGTTATACTGTTGAGTTAGTGATTTACATGTGATACTACATGAGCACATGCTTACACCTTACATATAGGCTATTTGAGTTGGGATGGGTTAAAGAGACATGATCCCTACTGAGTTGTGTTTGCTCACCTCTCCTGTTGTGTTTATCTTTGTTTGTTTCATGTGTTTACAAGAGCTAGGAGGTTTACCCGAGGTAGAGACTCTCATTTGTAGCTTTTTGTTGTCTTTTTTTTATTTCATTATTGTAAACTTGTTGTAACCCAAAAGGGGAACTAGTCTCACTCGACCAAGAACCCCTTTAGTCGACCTAATCTCACTTGACCAACCCAAGTCGACTCAAGCTGAAATATCCTATGGAATTCGAGTTGCTCAATTAAATAGAGTCTCTTTTAATCAACCATTATTCCTTCAAGCACACTTGGTGAAGTAAAACTCAAGAGCCTACTAGAAAATGACCTAGTCAACCAAACAACTAAGCCTTTAATTGACCAAGCTTTAATCAATCACACCTTGTCGAGTAAACCGTGGGAATTGTCTAAGAAAAGAAGAGGTCAACCAAAGGAGGTCAATCAACCCAAACTACTCTCATTTTACCATGCTACAGTCGGCCTGGTCAACTTTATCTCTCATAAGTGACAGCTTTATAAACAACAACCATAAAACTTCATGTCTAAACATTAATCTACCTAATTTGGCCATCTAATAACCTCATTGTTGGGCCCCGTTTTGTCCGGATTGGACATACTAACCTCATTTTTATATATCTTTCTGCTAATGATATACCTTGTTGAATAGGTCCATAAAGATTCCCCCACTACCAAGGAATGTTTAGAGTTGATGTTAACCCCAATTTGCATAAGATGAATACACTGACACGAACAGGGAAGCCCAAAATTGATAACCTCTGCTACAAGCTCCTTAAGTGCATCAAGGCCAATACCAGGTGGTAGAGCATGAAATTTCGAGACTAATGCACTTGACCGTGCTCAATAAAGAAAGTTATGACCAAAACAATTTTCGTCAGAAAACGTCAAACTTGCCAAAAAATGGTCAATGCCTCTGGTCAAACTGCCCGAAAATGTGCTTGCGTGAAATAGTCTGAAATGTGTATTTAGGCAAATACGGGTCTTCTCAAACAATCTCCAAAATTTCGTCCATATTGGTGTTTTGGGTGGGGGTAAAAATGTAATTAAAAGTTAAAATAAACTCCAATATGGATTATGGTCAAACTGGAACATTGTGGTCAAATCCAGGATATCACTGATATGGACTAAGGACTCCAGTGATATGGAGTAAGGATCCAAGCCTTCCACTGATCCGAATTAAAGCATCATTGATACGGAATAAGGATCCGACCCATCACTAATCCGGATTAAAGCCTGACTGATACGGAATAAAGATCTAAGCATTCTACTAATCCTGGACTAAGCCTCCACTGATAAGGGAATAAGGATCCGAGACATCACTAATCCGGACTAAGCCTCCACTAATACAGAATAAGGATCCGAGCCTTCCATTGATCCGGACTAAGCCTCCACTGATACGAAGTAAGGATCCAAGTCTTCCATTGATTTGGACTAAGCTTCCCTTGATACGGAATAAACTTCCAATCATTCGAATAAGCTCTAATTTTCCGGATTAAGCTTCAATCATCCAAAACAAGCTTCCAATCATCCGGATAAGTTTCTCATGATACGGAACTGAGCCTCCAATGATATGGAATAAGTTCCTCATGATACGAATCTGAGCCTTCCATTGATTCGGATCCGAGCCTCCACTGATCTTTGACCCTATCAACCTTTGACCTTTGCTGTTTGGCCTACCCACAGGCTCGCTCACTGTTTCTTCACGAGATGTGTTGGTATTAGCTGTATAGGTGCTTTTCAACGTCTGTCGGTCATATATGCTCATATGCAAACAAAAGGGCAAGCACGGGTCATCCAACCACTCAACCGCAGCTGGAAACTTGCAATAAAAAAGGTAGACACTCATAATGGAGACATAAATGCGCATTAATGATAGTGCAGCCAAAGTTTGCCCTTCTATAAAAGGAGGTTTGCTCCCCACATGCAAAAGAGGAAGGTATCGGTAAGAGGGGAGATTATTTTGCAAGAGAAATCAGACAGATGAGATCCAAAAGAGAGAGGACGTTCTGTCATTCTACTATTCAGTCATTTTCTCAGACGAACCCCTTTGCCTAGAAAGACTCTCTAAATAAGTTCATTTGCATTTTCGGCCACTAGTCTTTGGAGTCGTGCCTCCTCGCCAACGTTGCTGCAATCGAAGCCCCAAGTCCAAGACAAAGTTGGGTCAATTTTTATTTCGTTGTCTTAATCTATTCTTTTTTTGTTTATAATTGTTGTATTGTGTTGATTCTTTTCTTTATCTTTATTTTTTTATTTTTTGTTTGTAATTGTCGTATTGTATTGTGTGTTATCTCTTTTTCCGCAAAGTTGTAATATATAATAGCAAGAAAACAAAAAAACAAAAAGAAAAAAGAAAACAACAATGAGAGGCATAAAAAAATATAAAGAGAGAGAGAGAGAGAGAGAGAGAGAGTGGTTTTGTTTTTATGTTATTTGTGGATGTCACAATCACACACTTCAGATTTATTTTGATATGTGTGTTCCTTTAGTCATGGCCAAAAACTAAAAAAAATACAAATATGCATTTTAGGTTTTAACATGTGTAGACTTAGGTTCAATTCTTTCAAATAAACAAAAGAAAAGTTTTGAAAAAAAAAATAAAAAAGGGATAAAAACACAAAACATTTTGAAAAACAAAACAAACAAACAAAATAAAAAATGTTTTAATAGATAATAAAAAAGATAAAAAATGTAAAGTGTAAAATAAAACTTTTAGAATTCCCTTTAGAAATTTAGGGTAAATCAATTTTAACCATAACGTTGATAAATAACTTAGCTAAATAAAAAACATGTAGGAAAACCATAGTGCCTCGACCCAATCACAACAGTGAAAATAAATAGAAACTTCCTCCTCTGAAAATAGATACCAAAAGGGCGCTATAGGAGTGTTAATCCTTCCCTACACGTAACCAACTCCCAAACCCTTCTCTAACAACGCAGACCACACCTTAAATTACTCAAAGTAAAAGATATCCAACTGTACCCCAAAAATAGTTGGTGACGACTCTAAATTTCTTACCATTAGTTTAATTTGAGCCCACCCCAAATGGGTCCGGATGAAAACCGATGATAACACTCATGACAATCAACCAAGATATAAACACGAATCATTTCTTAGTCTAACACTCTATAAATCAAACTACATCATTTTTCGTGGTTCTAAAGTCAAGAATATTCCAAAGTATCAAATCCCCAAATTTCACCCTTTAATTCGTTTTATTCACCTATAAACAAGGTAGACAACCAAGTATAACCTTACAAAGCATTTCACAAACAATAATTTGAATAAACATGAATTTCCCATTTTTCAAATTTTAGGGTTCGTTCATCTTTTCCAAAAATCCTACAAACTAAGCCTATTTAATCGAAGTTAATGATGGAGAGACATAGAAGGTTGAAGGTTGGAATGAAGCAAGTTCTTCCTCTCCTCCCTTCTAACGAAGTGTGGAATGAAGTAATGTAGAGACCATGCTTCTTCTCCTCCTTCTCTTTTCCTCCCTTTTATTTTATTAAACTAATAATAATATCATTTAAATTAAAATACCCAAAAGCCATTTACTTTCACTAAAATTGTAAAAATCACCTTTCGGGATCTCAAACTCTAAATCAGGCCCAAATACAGTTAAAACGTTCATATCGACGAGCACATTGCCGTCTAGATATTATCATAACCAAATAAATACTATCACAAAAGGTTACCCAAAACATAGGTCCTTATATCTGTTGTGACCAAACCATATAATTTCCTGTGTCTTTTCTTGCTTTACTTTACTTGTTGTGGTTTGATTGATCTTAACAGATATAGCATCTAAAATCAACAAATCTATCAACACCTAATCTAAAAGAAAACATCTAAGATTAGATCTAATATAAGAGTTATAAAAACCCTAGATCTATCTAATTGAATCTAATAATTTTAGAGTATTCTTTTGGATTGGTTGGTGCCATTCTTGAATCACAATTAGTAAAGTTTTATTTGAGGAAGAATTGAGTCACATAGATTCACTCCCCCCTCTCTATATGTTTCACTACTCATTTTGAGGCATTCATTAAGAGTTTCAAATTGACTTTCAAGTTCATAATTTGTAGTACCTCGAAACACACCATTAAGCAAAGGTTGGTTTTTTTGTTAGTTCATCATCAAAAAATTCTTTTACCTCTTTTGTGTCACAATGGTCAGTTTCCACCATTACAAATTTATTTTCTTTCTTCTTAATAAAGGTAGGCTTCTTCTTTTTATTTTTTTATCCTTGTCAACCTCCTTCTTCTTTGGCCTAAAGCATTCCACAACAAAATGCCATAGTTTACCACAGTTATAGCACAGAGGTTCCTCCTTATTCTCTCTAGATGATGATGATCCTCCAAATTTGTTTATTCCTCCTTTTTTGAGAAATTTCTTGAATGCTCTCATAAGGAGTGCTAAATGTCGTTCCTCAATGCTAGAATCTTCATCTTCATCTTCCTTTTCTTCCTATTGTTCAAATGTGTCACTTTTTTGCTTTAACCTTAAATATTGTGCTCCTTCCTTTTCTAATGGCTCTATCTTCTAGATTAAAGTCTTGAAATATAACTTCATGAGTTTTAAGTTCTTCATAGATTAAGAGTTTTCTTACTCAAGATGGATTAATTTAAATAGTAACCATGTTCGCATAAAATCTTTGAAGCAGTGATCGCATAAACTTCATTAATAATTACACAATTATAGAGTTCACCATTAGACATAAGTTCTAAAAGTAGCCATGTATATCTTTTATATACATTTCCAATAGATTCTCCTAATTTATGCTTGAATGTTTCAAACTCATGTCAAAACAAGAACATACATATTTTATTTTGCTTTTGATCCTCATTCTCTTCATTCATAGTACAGAATTGCTCTAATCTCCTTTTCTGTTCGGCAATGTTCTACATCAATAAACATCTCAACATCCAAAAATGTATATAGATATCTTAATGTCTTATCTGATGCCTTAATTAAGTTCTTCTCATCAATAGTCATACAATTATGTTTGATGTATGGTTTTAAAACTTAAGTAAAGTAAGGTGGCTGAGAGAGAAAGAAAGGCAATGGATTGAAGGAGAGAGGAAAAATAAGAAAAAATAATAATAAATTAGATCTATAAAAAACCAAAGAACAAGACATCAACAAGCGCAGTCCCTCACTGTCGGATTGATGCAATATTCCATTACTTCATGTGTTTTTTTAAAGGGAAGCCAAACTTCTCCGACGTCCCACGAGATAGTCTCTGATAACAAGGCCTACGATCAATCTCAATGGCCTTTACATTTTGTGTGTTGTCATAATGAGTCTCTCCTATATATTCAGGTTCCGCTTAAATATGGAGCCCAAGCCAAGCCCACGGGACAACTATGATATTTAAAAACAAAAAAAAAACAAAACAAAACAAAACTCATGTTTGTGATGTTGATGGTTCGTCCACATTCTCCATGATACCTAGGTGAAAAGTAAGTTCTATCAGCCTGTAGTGGATGTTTGTTAATAGAAATTTCAACTTCTAGTGGTAATTTGGCATTGCATTCCTGTAAGTCATTTTGGAGAAAGTAGATCCACAATAAGGGGAGAAATACTTTGCAACTCGGTTAATCAATAAGTATTGTCTGCAAAAATGATTGCAAATTGGTTAGCTAGCTAGGGAGCTGCACAAAAGGAATATGGTGGATCAATCATGTTAGTAAACAGGGCTAGTGATGTGGTGGCTTGAGAAGCAAGCAACTTGGGACGTAAGCAAGACTTATCTTTCCTTTTAATTATTTGCTTTTAATTGCTAAGTTAATAGTTTCCTTTTAATTTATTTTATGCGAATTTCCTTTTATGTAATCCTATATGAGGCTATAAATAGGCCTTTTAATCGTTGCAATGATACACATGAATTTTATTCTTAGTTTTATAAACCTATAGATTGATTCAATCAATTTATTCTTTGGGTTTGCTTGGATTGGCAACCTATTTAGGAGATTCGATCATTGCTATCGATCTCTTGTAGCTTCTGCGCTGCGTCAGTTGGTATCAGAGCCAGGTTTTTCCTACGGTGATGTCGCTGAACCCGTGTGTTAGAGGTGATCGTGTACCTGACGACGTTTAGGAGGCGAGCATCCAAGAAGCCAATCAATGGGTCCCAAGGGCGGAGTTTGATGTTATAGGTCAGAGAATCTAACATGTAGAACGGCATTTTGAAGATCTGACCGAGCATGTCAACTCGTTAGAAGGTTGTGGTGGCAGAGTGCTTGGCAAGAAATGGCTAAGAGTAGGAAGAGTTCATGAATATGCTGACCAATTGAATTCTGATGATGATTTAATTTAGCATGCTCGTCCGAGGGCAAGGGATGAATTAGTTGACTCAAACCCTAGACATGGGGCTGCAATTAGAGTACATCAATCATCAGGGAATGATTCATCAAAAGATGAAGAATTGTTATATAGCACACGATTACCGCCAATGCTGGATCGAGGCAAAGAATACCGAAGGAATCAGTACGATCGTAGAGATGAAGTCAATTATCGGTTGAAGGTGGATATCCCATCCTTCAATGGTAATCTTGATATTGAAGGTTTCCTTGACTGGTTAGCAGAGGTTGAACGGTTCTTCAATTACATGGAGATTCCAAAAGACCGCATAGTTAATTTGGTGGCTTGCAGACTAAAGGGAGGAGCTTCAGTATGGTGGGAGAGATTGCAGAGTCGGAGACAACGTGAAGGGTGACGGTCAGTAAGGAGTTGGCCTCACATGAAACAGCTACTGCAGCAAGATTTCCTACCATCGGATTATGAGCAGATATTGTTCCAACAATATCAACATTACCACCAAGGGACACGGTCAATTCATGAATATACTATAGAATTTATGAGATTGGTTGAGAGGAACGATTTGCAGGAAAGTGAAGGACAACAAGCCGCGTGATTTGTGGATGGTCTTAAATTGCAAATTCGGGACAAGATCGGGTTCATAGTCCTTAAATGCTTGAATGAAGCGAAGAATATGGCACTTCAGGCAAAATCTATGTTATATGAACAACTTCACAGTTTGTAACTGGACGAAGAGGAGTTGGAACTAACATTAGTTCCAGTGGGAGCAAGATGGTCAACGAAAGAAACATGAGTGGTTCGAGTAAGCCCGTAGAGGAAATGACCAAGTTGGGTGCCAAAGCAGAAGGGAAGAGGCCTATGCCAGTTCAAGGGATTCAAAAACAAACCAATCCCTATGCCAAGCCGGTTTTGGACAAATGTTTTCGTTGTGGACAACTAGGACATCGATTTAATCAATGCCCCAATAGGAGAGCTGTCAACATGGTAGAACGTGATGAGGAAGACGATCCATATTGCGAAGTAGAAGATGGATGTGGCCCTAGCAAAGAAAAGGTGGAAGACGATGGAGTTGAATGTTAGGGGGGTTTTCAAATATAATTTAATGACAAATGAAGGAGATTTTATGAGAAATGATTATGTTTTTAACTTTATTTTGATGTATTTGATTGATTAATGAACTAACCTCCTAACATAGCAATTGTAGATCCTTTGTATGGTTTTTGGATGTTTTTGAATGGAAAACAAGGTTAAGTATAAGGACCAAAGAGAGAAAGAAGGAGTGAAGAACAATCTGCAAAATGGTCAAATGAAATTTGAAATGACCAAAAAGAGCTGACAGAGCCAAATGACCCGACCAAGCTCTCGGGAACTTTTGGTCATTTGAAATTGCTTGGTCATGTCAATGAATTTCAAATGACCAAATCAATCGACCATGTGCAGTTTCTGCACGACGTGTACTGCAAACCACGTAACTCCTTCAGATGCCACTTGTACACCCTAGATCACTTCATTAAAGGATCTGACAACTCTCCATTAACCATTTTGAGAGGAAAACGAATTCAAAAAAGTAGAGGGAATGGTTATTGACAGTTGGATGATTCTCACATGCGGGAATAGGATCTAAAAGGGGGAAATTGATGTAATTTGTGCATCGTTGAATTAAGGAGAGATAGAGGAAGCGTTTGGGATCTCATGGCAAGAACAATTGTTTTGTTTATTACTGTGGTAGCTTAAACCTCCATGGGAGGAGGATGGATATTGATGTAAGCAGTTTTTGAATTCCTTTCTTTTGGTATATTAATTTAGATTCCCTTCTTTGTTTATCAAATCTCTTGAATTTGCATGTGAGAATTAGGTTTGGCCATCTTGATTCTTGTTTAAGGTTATTCAATTATAGATCGAAAGAAGACATTGATAACTGGATAGTTAAGAGATTTGACTTGTAAAGATTATAATTTGTGAAAGCTAGTAATCTTTCTTGTAACCTAGTTAGGATTGGTGTGATGACAATCTACACTCAAACAACTTGAGGACTTAATGGGTTGCCCGTCCCCCAAGCTAGGGTATATACACGGCTAGATCACTCGAAAGAGGCTAGTTCATGCAAAGGTATTGGGTTTTAGACAAAAAGGGAAAGTTTGAATTAACATGCTTTATGAACTTGGAATAAATAAATTACATCAATTGAAATCTGAATCCCTATTTTTCCCATAAGATCATTTACATTTGCTTGTTATTTAACTTACAAACTTCAAATTGCTAATTATTACAAAACCAATCTTAAAATTGAATTATGGAATTACAAAATATACTCTTTACTTAATCACCTTCCTTGTGAGTACGATATCCGGACTTAGGTCCACTTTATTACTTGGAACGATCCGTACGCTTGCAGAATTACTAACAAGTTTTTGGCGCCGTTGCCAGGGAAGGGAACAAAGTTAAAAGTGAATTTTGTAATTGTTTGTGAGAGCACATCTCTTATAATTACCAAACTCAGTGTGCGGTATTATGTGGGTATGTGTTCAATGTTTTTTTCCACAGGTGATTAATGAATAACCAAGCGTTCTTCGACGTTTGATAATTTGTTTGACCCTGAACCAGAGCATACATTCTTTGCTCGTTTGAGGAAGCAAAGGAGTGTATAGTCAGCTAGTGAAGAGGAATCAAGCTCTGCTCCTGGATTTTGGAGTGAGCCCGAGTTTGATTTACAGAATTTGTTTTGGAAGAAAGAAAGTATAGATTCTTGTTTATCCATGGAGGACAAACATCCACAAGTTCCAGGGCCAGATCTTAGACCAGTTCGAGATCATCACACCCCTGATGTATCAAATTTTAGGAATCCCATTCATCCACCACCTCTCACCAGAGAAAATTTTGAGTTCTCCCTACAACTTATCAATCTGGTTGTGCAGAACAGTTTTAGAGGGACAGCTTTGGAAGATCCTTATTATCACCTAGCCAGATTTGTTCAAATTTGCAGAACAATGAAGAGGCAAGGAGTGCCAGAGGATTATGTTATATTAGAGCTATTTCCTTGGTCTTTAAAGGAAGATGCTCTAATATGATTTAATTCTTTTCCAGATGGACATTTTACTGGTTGGGCAGATTGTGCTCAAGAGTTTCTTTCTAAATACTTTTCAAGAGGGAGAACAGTAAAACTCAGAAATAATATCACTGGTTTCACTCAAGCAAGTGGAGAAACCTCGGGTGAAGCATGGAACAGATTCAGGGAACTACAGAGGAAATGTCTTAACCATGGTCTAGAGGATTGGCTTCTTATTGAAGTCTTCTATGGAGGTCTCATAACTGATGAGCAATATATGGTGAATGCTGCAGCAGGAGGTGCTTTGACAGCCAAGACAGCAGATGAAGCACGAGCCATAATAGAAGAACTGACTAAAGAGCAAGGCCAATGGCCATCTAGGAGAGTGGTAGCAAAGAAGCCTGGTTTAATAAAAGTGGACAATTCAACAATGCTGAATGCCAAACTGGAAGCTCTCACCAAGCAAGTAGAAAAATTGAATGTTCATCATGTAGCAAGAGTGAATAGTTCTTGACAAGAGTGTGGAGGGGTACATCAACTAAATGAGTGCCTATTAAAAGCTTATGGAGGAACTATGGAGGAACAATGGAGGGTTATTCAGCTAATGTTGGAGAAGAGGTCAACTACATAGCCAATCAAAACAGATCACAGATTAATCCCCTTTCTAACACTTACAACCCTAGATGGAGAAATCACCCAAACTTCTCTTAGGGTGGACAAAATGCTCAGCAAGGTAATCAGAATGCCAGCAATGCAGTACCAATGTAGAACAATCAGAATAATCAGCAGTTTAACAGGCAGTTTCAGCCTAAACCACAAGGAGTTGGATATGGGGAAAAGCAGAAGGCTGACTGGGAGTTTGCAATTGAGAATATAGCAGTAAGAACTGAACAGAGATTGAATAAGTTTGAGACTGATATTGGTAGCAGGTTTGACAGACTTGAGACTCATAACAAGAAGTTGGAGACTCAGATTGCACAAATTGCAAATGCTCTTACTACAAGGAATTCTAGTGAACTTCCTAGTAAGACTGAGCCAAACCCAAAGGAGTATGTGCAAGCTGTCATGCTAATAAGTGGAAAGGAGTTACCATAGAGGAAAGTTCCTCAAGTGGAGGAAGTAATTCAAGACAAAAAGGATTAAAGTGATCCTGTATCTGAGAATAGAGAAGAAGAAAAGAAGGGGGAATAGCTTGAAGTTCCTAAAGTGGTAAAGAACTATGCTCCACTCATACCCTTTCCTCAGAGATTGAAACAAAGAAAAAGGGATGAGCAATACAAGAGATTTATAGAGTATCTTAAAGAATTGAAGCTTATTATCCCATTCTTGTAAGCTATAGTTCAAATGCCTTCATATTCCAAGTATTTGAAGGAGATGTTAAGCAATAAACAGAGAATTGTGGAAAAAAGAACAATTGCACTTACAAAGGAGTGTAGTACAATTATTCAGAGGAAGTTACCTCAGAAGATGGGAGACCCATGCAATTTTTCTATACCTTGCACCATTGGGAATGTTACATTTGACTCAACTCTTTGTGACTTGGGAGCTAGTATGAGTTTAATTCCATCTTCAATATGCCACAAACTGGGGCTTGGGAACTTACAGCCTACTTCAGTGACTTTGCAGCTGGCAGACAAGTCTATTAAAGATGCAGCTGGTATTATTGAAAATGCACTCAGAATTTTATTGTGCCTATTGATTTGATTGCTTTGGACATGGAAGAAGGTGGCTCTATGCCACTTATTTTGGGGAGACCTGTAAAGACTCGTATTTAGGCAGTTTTGAGAGATAGCCATTCTATGAGAATGTAACTATCTGGACAGTAGTGTAGTCGTCGATGTGAGCATTTTGACTGTACTTAGGCCCGATTTCGAGTTGGGGCCCCATTTGACTCGATTGTTGACTTTTCAGGGTTTATTGGTTGACTTTACGTTTGAGCAGTCATTTGCATGTGATAATATCAGTCTAGTGTTGTGCTCGTCATTTCGAACGTTTTGACTGTAGTTTGACTCAATTTGGAGTTCGGGACCTTGGAGGTCAATTTTTGTGTTGGGAGGTCAATTATTGACTGGGTCAATAGTTGACTAGGTCAGTTGACTGGCAGAAATATAAATAGCAAAAAAAAAAAAGAAGCTTTCACTTTACGTTATCACGTTTGTGCGTTTGAGAAAGAGAGCTTGGAGGCCTTGGCGATTTGGGGCGATTTGGGTTTGTGGAGCACAAAGATTCACTTCAAGTAGGTGCCCTTCAATTTCTTATCTCTCTCTTGTTTTGGATCTGCACGAATTTATCATGATTTATGAAATTGAGCATGAACCCTAGAATTTGGGGAAATCCAATTTTGGGTTAGATCTAATGGTTTAGCATAGATCTGTGGTTAAGAACTGTTTTATATCATTGTGGATTTATGTTTCTGTGATTTTGGGGTTAATTAACTGTGTTTTTCATGAGAGTTGATAAGTCAACCATGGAAATCTGGGTTTAGATCTAGATTTCTGGAAATCTGGAAATTTATACGTGTTTCTGTTGTTTCTGCACGATTTAGAGGCGTTCTGGACGCGTTTTGAGGTAGATATCGTAGTTTGTTGCGAAACAGGGGTGTTAGTGAGCGTCTGGGAGTTTCTGGGTGCGTTTCAGACGAAGAACAGGTGAAAACGACGATGAACAGTACCCTGGGCGCGTTCCTGGGTCGAAATGACGAAGACCCGAAGTTCTGGGTCGAAGGGTCGTAGTTCATAGTTCGTAGCCTCGTGGTTCATTGCCTCGTAGGTCGAAGGTCGTAGCCTCGCTTCGAGTCTTCGAGGCGCGCTGTAGTTCCGCACTCCACAGCTACGAGTCGCCGTTCCGCAGCTACGAGTTGCAGGTTCTGAGTTACGAGTCGCAGCTCCTGCAGTGTAACTGGACACTGGACAGCACTGGACTGGACCTATTCACATTGTAACCTATACCCAAAGTATTATACTTAAGTTACAATGTAAATAACGAAATACCCCCCATTTGGATTCAAAGAAAAATACTAGAAAAATTAATTCTCACTCTTTCAAAATGTGAAAATTGTGATTTAGTGTGAAATCTCGGAAAAACCCAAAAGTTCGTAGTGGTGACTTTTTTGAAAGTGGGATTAGACATCTCAGAAAAATCCCCAAAAATCAGATTATCTTATTTATGTTATGGGAACCCAATGCCGGGACTTTTGATTTCAAGAAAATAGCTGCTATGGGTACTTCCTTCATAAATCAAGGATTGATGATTTACTTGTGAAGACTGGCTACAGTTCTAAAGGAAATGTTGAGAATGACATGCCATACTAATGTTAGTATGTTGGTGTGAGGTATTGGGGCATGGACTCCATGACTTGGTTGGGTTCTCACCGTGATGCACCGATGGCGCTATGTGGTTGACATGGCAGGCATATACACTGATGGTAGGCCTGTGTGGCGACTGTAGCCGGGCATATTGCGTTGTGGACAGGCTAAGGCCTGAGTTGAGCCATTGAGCTCGTGGAGCTAGGGCTGAGTGCCCTAAGCTGGGATCCCATGGAGGATCGTGGACAAGTTGTCCTGTGTGGGCAGGCTAAGTCCTGATGTTTGTTTGCAGGTTGAGTCCTGATGATTGTGCACACTACACGGTGCACGAGTACACTGAGCATATAGTATAGACTTATATGTGTTGCATGATGCGGAGTTTTAGGGTCACTTACTGAGCTTGTCGCTCACCCCTACTTGTTGTTTACCCTTTTTCAGGTGTGACCCGAGACTAGTGGAGGACTTTCTTCCAAGAGGACGTGCCCACTACTCTGATGTATGATAAAGTACTGTATTCTATATTTTATTATGTGTTGTATCCTGGACATGGGTCCGTGGACAGTTGTATTTGCATACTGTTTGTGATGTAATGTCTGTATAACTGTTTGACTTATCATATGCATGATGATGTATGGGAAAATACAAGATTACCCTTGATGTATGACTGTACGGGGTTACATATTTGAGATAGCACCCGCGGTGTAGTCTCTATTGGTGCTAGTCACCAACACCTTAACCTTTCGGGTGCAGGCAAGGGGAAGTCATGTTCCTGGTTCCGGGTTTTCTTGGAATTTGGGGGCGTGTCAAGACCCTTCTTAGCAACAGTAGGGGCAATAATTGATGTTAAAGGTGGAAAATTAGAGTTGCATATTGGTGAGGACAAAGTGGAGTTCAATCTGTATAGGAGTTTGAAAAATCCTAATGAAGCAGAGTATGAACAAGGTTATTTAGTGGAGATGTTGAATACTGTGATTGAAGATCATTCTAAGGGATTTCGTGATCCCATAGGCTTGTGTTTAGAAAATATGTCCTCAATTGTTAGTGAAGAAATCCAAGATAAAAAGCATGCGTTTGAGGCTACACCAATTATTCAGTTTCAACATAAGAAGGGATTTGAGAATCTTGAAAAAGTGTTTATACCAATTCTATCATTGGAAAAGACACCCAAGGTTAAATTGAAAACCTTGCCATCTCATTTGAAGTTTGCATTTATGGGAAAAGAAGAAGAGTGGCCAATGATAGTAGCAGTGAATTACAAGGTGAGCGACTGGATCATTTGTTGAAGGTTTTGAAGAAGGGAAAAAATGCCATTGGATGGACTATGTTGATATTAAGGGAATCAACGCTTCTATGTAAATGCACCGGATATTCTTAAAAGATAAGGAGAAAACTAAGATGTGGCATGATAAACACCTTCATCTCAAGAAGTTTGTAGAAGGGCAAAAGGTGTTTCTTTACAATTCGAGGTTGAAGCTCTTCCTTGGAAAGCTCAAGAGAAAATGGTATGCCATGTTTGTTATAAAGAAGGTTTTTGAGAAAGGAGAAGTATTGATTCAACAGGACAACTCTCTACCTTTCACTGTGAATGATCACAGATTAAAGGCTTTTGAAGAACCAGGAGGAGTCAAGGAGTTTCTTTACCTTGCTCCAATTTTAAGTTAACAAAAGGAGAATGTCAAGCTACTGACATTAACTACAGCGCTTCCGGGAGGCAACCCGAACTTATTTTGTGAATATTTATTTTGTTTTGTTTGGATTTCTTTGTGTGTAGAGGGGCCATAGGTTAACATGAAGAAGGAGGAGAGCAATGATGTTCAGACTTGAAATTGGTAGAAATCAGTGGAGTGGTCGATTAAAATGTTAGATGACCAAAATCACTTAACAGCATGCATGCAAGCTCATGGAGGTATGTGGACAGCCCCAATTTCAAACCCTGTTCTTGTAACTATTCTTTGTGAACTGGTTGCTCAAATGATATATTTTTATAGTGAGCCAGATCCCTCTCGTCAAAGAAAAAAAGGTTTGAACACTTTTCCCTCTTCATGTTGCAATTGTTTGAGAGACATGCGAAATTCCAAGTGTGGAGTTGTTTGTGGCATTGCAATATGGATTAATTTCCTCATGATGTGAGAAGAGTAGAATGAATATGAAATGAAGGCACTGTGAAGACTTTGAAATGTTTATATACAGCATGTTTAAGAATGAAATACTTTTAAAACCAATGGTTACTCATTATTCTCATGCATGAAACTCATGTACTTGGAATGATATCATCATGTGTTTGAACAGAGACTTGGATCCATAATGAATTGACAACTTTTAAATAAATAACTTGATTCCTTGAATGAGTGAGAACATAACTTTACTGAGAGCTATATATTTTGATGAGTGTTCACTTCATGGAATGTAAACTTGAATAAGTGCTTTTATAGTTCTATATTAGTGAATGGATAGTTAGAATGGTGGAGTTTGAGTCATAGCCCACTTTGTTTAGAATAAGTACAATGTTCCAAGTTGTATAAAGTGCGTCTACTAAAAAAAAGGAAAGGTTATGAACTATGGAGATATATAATCCATCAAGGAAAACCTTGTAAGGTTATATAGACTACAGCATAATCCTTGAAAAAAAAAAAGAGAAGGTTATGGACTGTGGTGATGTATAATCCATCAAGAAAAACCTTGTAAGGTTATATAGACTATTGCAGCATAATCCTTGAAAAAAAAATAGTATTACAATTGTATATTTTCAGAGTGCGTTGTATATAGAACTTACTTGTACATAAAGAATAGATAAGAAGTGTGTTGGGCATTGTTACTTTTACCATCATTGTGGTTTATGGAAAAGACTAATTGAGCATTGGAATGATGGTTGAATCACCAAAAAGAGCTAGAAAGACACTTGTTTTAGTTTAATTCCATGAAGATTTGAGAGAGAGTGAAGTAAGACTACTTTATAAGTGAGGCTGCTTTGCTCGTTACATGATTGCAAGGAATTAAGGAATTGTTTAGAATGTTGGATATTCAATTGTTTCTTAGTCTTTTGTGATGAGAACACATAATTGTTAGACTGAGATTACCAGGTTTCATGCATGATATTGAAAGATGAACCATTGTCCTTCTGATTATTTCATTCTATCCATATGCTTTTATATTCAAATCTGTGTCTAGCTTTTGCTATGTTTCATAATTCTAATTGCCACGGGACGAGCAAGTTCTAAGTATGGAGTTGTTGTTAGAGGGGTTTTTCAAACATAATTTAATGACAAATGAAGGAAATTTTATGAGAAATGATTATGTTTTTAACTTCATTTTGATGTATTTGATTGATTAATGAGCTAACCCCCTAACATAGCAATTGTAGATCCTTTATATGATTTTTGGATGTTTTTGAATGGAAAACAGGTTAAGTATAAGGACCAAAGAGAGAAATAAGGAGTGAAGAACAATCTGCAAAATGGTCAAATAAAATTTGAAATGATCAAAAAGAATTGACAGAGCCAAATGACTCGACCAAGCTCTCGGGAACTTTTGGTCATTTGAAATTACTTGGTCATATCAATGAATTTCAAATGACCAAATCAATCGACCATGTGCAGTTTCTGCACGACGTGTACTACAGACCATGTAACTCCTTCAGATGCCACTTGTACCGCCTAGATCTCTTCATTAAAGGATCTGAAAACTCTCCATCAACCATTTTGAGAGGGAAATGAATTCAAAAAAGTGGAGGGAATGGTTATTGACAGTTGGATGATTCTCACATGCGGGAATAGGATCTAAAAGGGGGAAATTGATGTAATTTGGGCATCGTTGAATTAGGGAGAGATAGAGGAAGCGTTTGGGATCTCACGGCAAGAACAATTGTTTTGTTTATTACTATGCTAGCTTAAACCTCCATGGGAGGAGGATGGATATTGATGTAAGCTTTTAATTCCTTTCTTTTGGTATGTTAATTTAGATTCCCTTCTTTGTTTATCAAATCTCTTGAATTTGCATGTGAGAATTAGGTTTGGCCATCTTAATTCTTGTTTAAGGTTATTCAATTATGGATCGAAAGAAGACATTGATAACCGGATAGTTAAGAGATTTGACTTGTAAAGATTATATGAAAGTCAGTAATCTTGCTTGTAACCTAGTTAGGATTAGTGTGATGCCAATTTACACTCAAACAACTTGAGCACTTAATGGGTTGCCCGTCCCCCAAGCTAGGGTATACACACGGCTAGATCACTCGAAATAGGCTAGTTCATGCAAAGGTGTTGGATTTTAGACAAAAAGGAAAAGTTTGAATTAACATGCTTTACGAACTTGGAATAAATAAATTACATCAATTGAAATCCGAATCCCTATTTTTCCCATAAGATCATTTACATTTGCTTGTTATTTAACTTACGAACTTCAAATTGCTAATTATTACAAAACTAATCTTTAAATATAATTATAGAATTACAAAATATACTCTTCGCTTAACCACCTTCCCCGTGGATACGATATCCGCACTTAAGTCCACTTTATTACTTGTAACGATCCGTACGCTTGCAGAATTGCTAACATTGAACCATCCTATGTGATTCGAAGAATGCTTCTATCACCACTACAAAAAGAGCTCACACAACGACACCAGTTATTTCAAACTAGGTATGCAGCTAGGGGTCGAGTGTTAAATGTAATTGTTGATAGTGGCAATTGCGAGAACATCATTGGGAGATTAGTGGTTCAGAAATTGAAATGGCTCATGGAGAAGCACCCAAGTCCGTATACCATTGGAAGGATAAAAGTTGCGGAGAAAATTGGTGTGACAGAATGATGTAGGGTCTTTATCACTATTGGTAAGTACCATGGTAAAGTTTGTTGCGATATGGTAGATATAGATGCTTGTCATTTGTTATTGGGTAGACCTTGGCAGTTTGATGTGAATGTCCAACATTCGGGCAAAGAGAACATTTATAAGCTAGAGAAAGGCGGTGTAAAATTTAACTTATTGCCTTTAAAAGACGACTTCCATTCTAAAACATGTAAGGGCAAGAGACGATCTTTCTTAACAATGATCCAATCTGAGGTGGATGTGATTGAAGATGCAAAAGAGGTGCATGCTCTTGTGGTGAAACCAGAGATTACTAATGTTGATAGTTCAAATCCAGAGGTACTAGATGTGCTTAAAACTGTGTTAGAGGATTTTGCGAATATGGTCCCAGATGACTTACTAGAGGGGTTGATACCTCTAAGAGACATCCAACATCAAATAGATTTGGTACCTGGTGCTAGTTTAATTACCAAATTTACCACACTACAGGATGAGCCTAAAAGATATAGAGATCTTGCAAGAGAAGGTCCAATAATTATTGGGCAAGGGATTTATTTGCAACAGCCTAAGTCCTTGTGCAGTGCCAGCTTTATTGACTCCCAAGAAAGATGAAAGTTGGAGAATATGTGTTGATAATCGTGTTATCAACAAGATTACTATTGGATATAAATTTCCTATACCTCGAGTGGATGACATGTTGGATCACTTGAGTGGTACTCAAGTATTTTCCAAGATTGACTTGCATAGTGGTTACCATCAAATTCGAATCAAGCCTGGAGATGAGTGGAAGATTGCTTTCAAGACCAAAGAAGGGTTGTTCAAATGGTTAATAATGTTGTTTGGTCTTAGCAATGCACCAAGTACCTTTATGTGCGTAATGAATCAAGTACTCAAGCCTTTTAATGGTCAATTTGTTGTAGTTTATTTTGATGATATCCTAATTTATAGCAAGACTGAGCTTGAGCATATTGAGCATTTGAGGCTAGTGTTAACTGTATTGCATAAGAATAAATTATATGCTAATATAAAGAAGTGCATATTCGTAGCCAAGAAATTGTTATTTTTGGGATTTGTAATTAGTTGTGATGGTGTCATGGTGGATGATTCTAAAGTAAGGGCAATTAAGGAGTGGTCAACTCCTTCAGTTGTGACAGAGCTTAGGAGCTTTCTAGGATTGGCTAGTTTTTACAGGAGTTTCATCAGACATTTTAGTACCATCGCTACCCCATTAACTGAATGCTTGAAGGAAGGAAAGTTCCAGTGGAATGAAGAAGTTGTTAAGAGTTTTTAGGTTTTAAAGGAGGAATTATGTCAAGCGCCAGTATTGGCACTCCCAGATTTTACTAAATTATTTGAGGTGGACTGTGATGCTAGTAAAGTCGACATTAGTGCTGTATTATCTTAAGAAAAGAGGCCAGTGGCCTTTTTTAGTGAGAAGTTATGTGAAGCTCAGAAGACTTGGTCAACCTATGATAAGGAATTTTATTCTGTTGTGAGAGCCTTACGAATATGGGAGCATTATTTGGTGGGTAAAGAATTCATTCTTTATTTTGATTGTGTGGCTTTGAAGCATCTCAGTGGACAGACAAGAATTAACAAGGATATGCATGCAAGGTGGATCCAATTTCTGCAAAAGTTTTCATTCAGACTTATGCATAAATCTAGAATCCAAAATAGAGTAGCTTATGTATTAAGCCGGAGGGCTAATTTGTTAGTTACTTTACATACTAAAATAGTGGGCTTTGATGAATTGAAAAACTTGTTTGCCATTGATGGGGATTTTTAGGACTTGTGGAGGAAGTGCACACTTCATGAGCCTTGTTATGATTACCACATTCAGGAGGGTTTCTTAATAAAGGGTAATCAATTGTATATTCCTGAATCTTCTCTATGAGAGAAGTTGATTCGATATCTCCATGGAGGAGGCTTAGCTGACAGGTTTTCCAAAATGTCTCATTTTATCCCATGTAGAAAGACTGCTAATGCACAGGCTATTACAAAACTATTCTTCAAGGAGGTGGTTCGTTTGCATGGAGTACCTAAATCTATAAATTTCTTAGTCATTTTTGGAAGACTTTGTGGTTTTGTTTAATTCATCTTTGAATTTTGGTAGTACTGCATATCCACAGACTGATGGCCAGACTGAGGTGACGAATAGAACATTGGGCAATCTCATCAAGAGTATTTGTGGTGAGAAACCAAAGCAATGGGATCAAGCTTTGGCACGGGCAGAATTTGCTTACAATAATTCTATACATCGTATACTTGGGAGGACACCTTTTTCAGTGGTTTACACAAAGTCCCTGCTACATGTTTTGGATCTAGCACAATTACCTAGTGGCAAGGATGGGAATATGATTGCTAAACACATGGCTGAGCAATATCAATCTATTGTTGCAAATGTTCGAGAGAAGATTGAGCGAGCTAATGCCAGTTATAAAGTGACTGCTGATTTGCATGGAAGACGAAAATTGTTTGATGTAGGAGATCAAGTGATGGTGTTTCTGCGTAAAGAACGTTTTCCAATTGATAAATACAGCAAGTTATAACCGAAGAAATATGGGCCGTATGCGATTGTGCACAAGATCAATGACAACGCCTATGTCGTTGCTTTACCAAATGATATGGCGATTTCTAGGACTTTTAATGCAGCTAATATTTATCCCTTTCATTCTAATGATGTGCCTTTATATCTCGCTTCAAACTCGAGGTCAAGTTCTTCTCTGGTAGGAGAGAATGATGTGGCGGCTTGAGAAGCAAGCAACTCAGGGACGCAATTAACTTGGGATGTAAGCGAGACTTATCTTTCCTTTTAATTGCTAAGTTAATAGTTTCCTTTTAATTTCTTTTATGCGAATTTTCTTTTATGTAATCCTTTATGAGGCTATAAATAGGCCCTTCAATCGTTCTAATGATACACATAAATTTTATTCTCAGTTTTATAAACCTATAGATGAATTTCTGCGCTGCATCTCTTGTAGCTCCCGCGCTGCGTCAGTTAGCCACGAGATTTATGAGGCCTAAGACGATCATTACATTGGGGGCCCTTGAGAACAATAATAAAAAAGGGGGGACGCATTACACTTAAATTGTAAAACATAGCTCAAGTTTCTACTGAAAAAGAACAAAAAGAATTATGAATTCACAACATTTGAGCTTAAAAGCATATAGGAAGTAGAAAAAACCATGTTCGAAATACTATATAACTAAATGTGAAAATTATAATCCACTCTTCACTTTCAATCTAGTAATTTTCAGGGGCACAGGTTTTCCTTTTCTTCAAATTTGAGATTGAAATCACCCAGTTCTACTCACCAGAAACATTAGGAAGAACATAGCATAGTAATTTATAATTATAAATAAAGACAGACTTACCATTAGGTGCATATCTGCTGGTTTTGGACATCATCGCATTGAACTTGTCAATTATAGCCAAGAAAACTTTATCACCATCCTTACAGAGACAGCATTTAAATACAAAAATATCAGCAGTATGCATTAAGATGCCAAGTTAACAATCATGGACTTCAAGACAATTAATATGGATCTAAAGCCATAATCAAAACATTGTAGCAAAACAAGAAGAAGCTTGAACCACTGCTGTCAAACTCAAGAGAAGTGTGAATGTGATGAGAGATATTTAGTGTTTTCAAAAATAAAGAGAAGGAAAAGAAAAGGCACATAATCTAATGGGTACCAGAAAAAACAAGGACAATGCTTAACGGCCCAATGTCAACAATCAACTATGCACGAAATAAAAGAGCAAGACCCCAGTTTTATAGGGCTCTCACATTATTCCTATCAATTGACAAAGCCAACTTATATTTTCCTCTAGCCTCGACAAGGAATTCTTCACACATATTTACAATAACAGACATACTCACACACATTTACATTCCAGTGTATATATATAGTTCTTCAATGTTCAATCTTCACGGCCTCTAATTAGTAATTAAGCATAAGCTACTTGGAAGCAATTCAGGAGAAATGGACATACTCACATACCTCACACACAATTGGATGGATCACGGATGTCACGAATCAAGGCAGGGATGGTCACGGTCTCACTATCGAGTCGGACAGATTGCCGATTGCCAGATCGAGGCAGGGACGGTCTCACAGTCATCGGTTGGATGTCACGAATCACTGGATCACACAGTAGTGGGGCCATGGGAGGGAGGACTTCTAACGGACAAGAGGGCTCAGCCGCTTAGGGCGGCCAAGCAGGAGGGTATAAGGGCGGCCGACACGGCCAGCTATGGTTGTGTGGAGTGGAGGAGGAGATGTTAGGCTGTGGAAGTTGTGGAGTGTAGACATCTAGAGGCTAGGTCAATATGGGAGAAGTGGTGAAATGGATAAGATGGTACCCTAGCTTTGGCCGAATGTTAGAGGACTCAAGGTTCAGGTCTCATTTTGTCTAACCGGCCTTATTGGTAAAGAGGTACGAGACATCATTGTTGTCTTGGATTCCAAAAAAAACAAGTTTACAGTTACATCAAAGCCATGGCCAATCTTTTTATTTCTGTAAACATAGTTTGTGAAGATTGCTGCATTTCCAAGCTATGTCCCATGTACACTCGCAGATGATTGGAATAAGAAGGCAATTCTCAGCCACTGACGTCCGGCATCAATGATTTTATAAAAGAACGAAGTCTTACAATGTTTGAGTAACTGTGTGGACTAATGAATGACTCCTTTTTCTTTTCTTTTCTTCTAAACTCCACGTCACCTCCACTATCCGCACACCACCACCACACCCCCCGCGCGCACAAACCAAATGAATATTTGTAATGAACAGCATGATTTCTACTCAATTTATGCCGTGTTAATTTGTAAGCACATGAAAACAAAACAAAGGGTAACATCTTTATAAAACACTTCATTGAAACGATGTAAAATATTTTGTGCGGAGAAGCAGATATGGCCTTCGGAAAGACCACAGTCCCATGTAAGATTATTATTTATTTTTAATAATCTATTTTGTGGTCCATGTAATTAAAAGGCCTACATGCTATTAATGGACCGCATGTAATTAAAAGACTGTTTCTATATTAATGAAGGCCCAATATGATGGTTGTTAGACTGAATAGAAATTGGAAACAGTAGGGTTATATATATAGATGTATCCCTTCACTTTCGCTTCAATTAGGTTTTAACGCAACACAGAACGTGCGTGTGGCGGTAGTTCTTCTCCATCACAGAATGCCATTAGAGAGAAGCAGAAAGGTGATAAAACCAATTCCTTTAATTCATTCATGGATCCAGGTACACTTCCGATTAAGGTTATAGTTTCTATTAAATAATTCTAGGAACGAACGATCCTGCAGTAAATTTCTAACAATTGGTATCAGAGCCAGTTTGCCCTAGAATTGTTTAATTTGGTTTTACGGTAAATCGTCCTCGCACGTATTAATTATATGATCCTTGTCCGTGCAATTTTATCGATCCAGAATTGTTTTACTGTATACACATTATTTACATTTTGAACATTGCCATTAAAGCTGTCTTCTTGCCGGAATCAGAAAAATATTGTCCGGAAAAGGCATGAAGAGCATGGTTCGTATTTTGAAATTTTGTGTCTCCTTCCCCAAAGCATGTTCGTACATCTTTTGCATCAAAGTTTGAAAATTGGTCTTAAATTTGTGAAGGCATATGTACATAATAGAATTAAAAAAAAAAGACATAAAATCTCAAAGCTTATGCCTTGCTGTACGTATTTGTCATAAAAAGCATGGTTGAAATTTTGTTTTCTTTATTATTGCATGTATTAGAGGTCCCTCTTCCTCCTGAAAATTAAAGAGACACCTGTGGCCAGTATTAAAATATGTATACGATTAATTAAGGATTGTAATCGTATAAAATTAAATTATATTATGTTTTGTGAATTTAATTTGCTAAAAGACCAAGTATGGTATAAAAGAAAATTTTAATACATTGTCTATTTAGTTTGAGATTGTAAAGTATATCTCAAATAATGATACGTATAATTAAATATCTATAGCATGGAAGCTTGTTAGTCACCAAAGTGGCCTAGCTTATTATGATATTTAGATATTCAATTATATATTTATATTTGTTTGAGAATTAAGGTATATCTCATTAAGGATTTATATAATTAAATATTCATTATATAGAAAGCTTGCTAGTCACCAAAGTGACCTAGCTTATCAAGATATTAAACATTTAATTATATGTTTTAATTATTCATGTTATGTGATGCAATTAAATTATCGAATAATTAAGTTTATTAATTATTTTGCTAGGAGGTGACCCAAAGGTAGACCATTGCTTATAATTAATGACATTATAGTGATTTATCAATATATTAAGTTAATATAATTGTATATCCAAAGATGACATGAGTATTGACTTTAGTATAACTGATAGTCTATTAAAGTGTTTATTATTTGCATCATTATTGGTTAATGTTATGTATTTAGGGATCACCCAAAGGTAAACTTGAATATGTAATTAAGGTTTATTGTTTGTCTGAATCTGATTAAAGTTTTCTCAAAGCATTAATGTGTGAGTATGTATAATGATTTGCAGTTTCTGCCAATATATTTGCCATGGGCAATGGGATGATCAAGTTCAATGGGTTGAACTATGTAGATTGGTCTGAGCAAATTCAGTTTCAACTAGGTGTTCTGGATTTGGATTTTGCAATAGTGTCTGACAAACCTGAAGCCATTACTGAGACCAGTACAGGAGCTGAAAGATCTGAATATGAGATCTGGGAGCGGTTTAACAGGCTGAGTTTGAACTTGATGAGGATATTAATGGCTAAAAATGTGAAGCCATCAATGCCCAAAACTGACAATGCAAAGGAGTTCATGTTAAAGATTAAAGAATACTCCCAATCAGACATAACTGACAAGTCTGTTGTGGGAACCATAATGAGTGAGTTGACTACTAAAAGGTTTGATTGGTCACAGCCCATTCATGATCATGTGACTCACATGGTAAATCTGGCAGCAAAGTTGAAATCAAAGGGGATAGATGTGAATGAATCTTTCTTAGTACAGTTTATTATTAACTCACTTCCTCATGAGTTTGGCCAGTTCCAGGTGAATTACAACAACATTAAGGAAAAATGGAACCTTCAAGAAATTAAAGCCATGTTGATTCAAGAGGAAGGGAGATTAAAGACGATGAAGGATCATTCTGCTCATCTCACACTTCATAATGGAGCCAGTAGCAGCAAGGAAAAGAAGGATAAAAGGAAGGATAAAGCCCCATTAAAGGTTAAAGAGGGTCAAACCCACAAGGTGGTCAAGTGCTACTTCTGTAAGAAGGATGGTCATATCAAGAAAGATTGCCTGAAAAGGAAAATTTGGTTCGAAAAGAAAGGTAAGTACTATATTTCAGTATGTTTTGAATCAAATCTTATTGAGGTGCCTAATAATACTTGGTGGTTAGATTCTGGTGCAACTACTCATTTATCTCATGTTATACAGGGATTCATTACAATCCAACCCATAAATGAAACTGAAAAGTTTTTGTATATGGGAAACAGAATGAAGGCATGCATAGAAGGAATTGGAACATATAGATTGATCCTGGATAATGGACACCACCTGGATCTAGAAAAGTGTCTTTATGTTCCTGATTGTGCTAGAAATTTGGTTTCTGTTGGAAAGTTGGATCATGAGAGTTTTAATTTTAAGATTGGAAATAATAGTTTTTCTTGGTATAAACAAAAGTATTATTATGGTTCTGGTACTTTAATTGATGGTTTATATCGTTTCAATCTTGATGTTAATTTTGTTAAATCCCTATTTCATGTTGATCATAGTATTGAAAATAAACATAGTGCACATAATGAAAACTCAGCCTTTCTATGGCATCAAAGGTTAGGTCACATATCCAAGGAAAGAGTATTGAGGTTAGTAAAGAATGAAATATTACCTTAATTGGATTTTGTTGATTGGGATGTATGTATAGATTGCATTAAAGGTAAGCAAACTAGACATATATCAAAGAATCCAACCACAAGAAGTAATGCACTTTTAAAGTTAATACACACTGATATTTGTGGTCCTTTTGATATTCCGTCTTGGGGCGGTGAAAAGTATTTTATCACTTTTATTGATGACTACTTATGGTATGGCTATTTATACTTGTTGCATGAAAAGTCTAAGTCAGTGGACATCCTAGAGGTGTTCATTAATAAAGTTGAAAGGCAGCTTGACAAAAAGGTAAAAGTTGTGAGGTCTGATAGAGGTGGTGAATATTATGGTAAGTTTAATGAAAAGGGACAATGTCCAAGTCCATTTGCAAAGTTCCTTGAAAGTCGAGGCATATGTGCACAATATACAATGCCTGGTACACCTCAACAAAATGGTATAGCAGAAAGGCGAAATCGTACTCTTATGAATATGGTTAGGAGCATGTTAAATTACAGTACTGTACCTTTATCTTTGTGGATGCATGCATTAAAGACTGCTGCATATCTACTTAATAGGGTTCCTAGTAAAGTAATTCCTGAAACACCTTATAAATTGTGGACAGGAAGGAAACCCAGTTTAAGGAATCTACATATTTGGGGATGCCTGACAGAAGTAAGGATATATAATCCATATGAAAAGAAGCTTGATGCAAGAACCATTAGTGGCTATTTCATCGCCTACCCTGAAAAGTCAAAAGGTTACAAATTTTACTGTCCTAACCATAGTACAAGAATAGTTGAGTCTGGTAATGCTAGGTTCATTGAGTATGGTCAATCTAGTGGGAGTGGTGAACCACGTAAAGTGGATATTCAAGAAACTAGGGTGGAAAGTTCTATACCCACTGTTTCTTCTTTAGTTGTTGTTCCTCTTGTTGTATCACGGTCTCACAACATGTTAGAACATCAAAATAATATCCTGAATCCACTAGATGAACAAATTAATAATGAACTAGTTAACAATGACCAAGTTATAAATGAGCAAGTGATACCACAAGAAATAGATTTAAGGAGGTCTATAAGGCAAAGAAGACCAGCTATTTCGAATGATTATGTGGTCTATTCACTAGAGCATGAGTGTGACTTGAGTCTTAATAAGGATCCAGTCTCATTTATCCAAGCCATGGAATGTAACAATTCTAAAAAGTGGTTTAATGCTATGAAAGGAGAGTTAACATCAATGTATGACAATAAAGTCTGGGATTTAGTTGAGTTACCTAAAGGTTTAAAACAAGTGGTTGCAAGTGGGTCTTTAAGACCAAGCGTGACTCAAAGGGCAACATTGAAAGGTATAAGGCCAGACTTGTTGCTAAAGGTTATACTCAAAAGGATGACATTGACTATAAAGAAACCTTCTCGCCAGTTTCAAAGAAGGATTCTTTGAGGATTGTTATGGCTTTGGTGGCTCATTATGATTTAGAGCTTCACCAAATGGATGTTAAAACTGCCTTTCTTAATGGTGACTTAGAGGAGGAAGTTTATATGGATCAACCAGAAGGTTTTATTGTAAAGACCCGTACTTGGGTGAGGTTGGAAGTTAGGCCCGGATAGAGTTTGAATATCTATTCGGCAGCGTGACCTCAACACGAGCATTGAGTTATTATTATTATTTAATAAGGCGATTTTAATGCTAAGTTTATTATTAAATATTAAATTTATTAATTTTATTATTTAAATTATTTAAGTAGGTGAGTATTTATAATAATGAATGTAATGATTATTATTATTATTATTACAATTGTTGTGTTGATTGTTGTTAAGGGATTATGGTGTCAGTATTTTAAATATTAGACTTTATTTTTATTAATATAATTATTTGGGATAAATTCTTATAATGAAGTATTATTATTGTTATCATTATTATTATTTTATTCATATTATTATTATTATAAAGGTAGTATAAATAAAGGGAATTAGGGTAGAAGCCCTATTTTTCGCTGTGCACGCAGGCTTAGCAAGAGGAGCAGCGAAGTTTGAAGCAGACTGTCGAGTTGATCATTCGAGGCTATAATCAGGTGGATGGTTCATGGTTCTTGATTTCCTCGTATAGATTGAACGTGGATAGTATGGTTGGTGATTTGAATTATAGTTACATACATATAATTACTACACGAAATAGGGCCTTCGTCTGGTGTTGCGTCATTAGTGTAGGGAGGAGATCGGGAGGCAGTGTCAGCAACCGTTGGAGCTTTCTCGTTTGCCACGCGGAGGAGGAGGCCGGTGACATCCCGTGCGACGGTGGCAGACGGTGTCCAGTGTGGCGGTCGCGCACCCTGCGCAGCCCGGTGCTCCGCCGTGGTCGGGAACGAAGCTGGGGGGGTGGCAGCGTCAGCGCTGCCCCAGAGAAACCGTCGGGCGAGGGAGGTGGAGTGAGGGTGGCACTGCAGCGCCAAGGGATGCTCCTGCACGTCGCGTCGTCCGAGGTAGGAGCAGATCAGCGCCCCTGGACGTTTGGAGAGAGGAGGAGGCGGCAGCTTCCATGCCGCCTCCCTTGAGACACCGCTAACCCTAGTGGGCTGGCAAATCCATGCTGGGCCGGGTGCCCTTTTCCCCTTTCCCCAGCGTAAATAAATAAATAAATTATGTATACCTATAAATGAATCTATACACACACACACACACACACACACACACACACACACACATATATATATATATATATATATATATTATAGTTGATATTCTTCCTTTAAATTTGATGATATGATAACGGATTGATTTCGTTTGGTTAAATTAATTTAACTGAAGTCGTTGAATTTACTGCTATAAGTCTGGTTATGATCGTCTGTGGCATTAATATTATTGTTTGGCAATTTATATATCCTATAATGCCACGGAAAGGTTTCTGGTTTTGTCTTTTGATCACATGTGTGAATTTGATGGCGGAGCTGTTTGGGTAACCGCAGGTCCCATACAGGGCTGGCATGAGGCTGTGGGTCCCCTATGTGGCTGGTAACCGAGGTCCCATATGTGGCAGGTGGTCCCTAGGGACACCACAGGTCCCACATATGGCCGTTTAGTAATGAATTAAATTCCAGATAGTTATTTACGGGAATTCGTTGATGATTGAGTGGTTCAATGTGAACCTTTAATAAATGGGTTGTGATGCAATAGATGTTATAATTTATGAATTTATGTAAGCTCACTGTGGGATAGTAGGACACTACACGGTCACAAACATATACTGAGCATTTAAACCTTTAGGTTTATGTAGTGGGGTATTGGAAATGGGGGCCACCTACTGGGCATACGTGCTCACCCTACTTTTCTATTTCCTACAGGTTGTAGGGGATAGCCGTTGGAGCCATAGCGGAGCAGGTCGGACCACATTATGTAGGATTTCTCTTATGGACTTTGTTTATTTTCTATTATTCATATGTCTTCCGGACAAGGGTCCGTGACAGTTGTATTAACTTGGATAGCTGGACCTTGTTAATTAATGTTTTGGGGTGTTAATTGAATTCAGTAATACTGACCGCACTGATATAAATATTGGTTGACTGCATCTTGTATTTGGATCACTTGTAAGTACAATGCTACCCCGTTGTAGTATTGTACAGGGTTGAATCAGTCACCAACCCCTTAACCCTGGAGTGGGCGTAGGGAAGTCGCGTTCCTAGTTCTATGGATTTCAGAATTTAGGGGCGTGACATTCATAACCACAGGAAAGGAACATTTGGTGTGTAAATTAAAGAAATCAATATATAGACTAAAACAAGCTTCCCGACAATGGTACCTTAAGTTTAATGATACCATTATGTCATATGGTTTTATAGAAAATACTGTTGATTGGTGTATCTATATGAAGGTTAGTAGAAGTAAGTTTATTATATTAGTCCTATATGTTGATGATATCCTTCTTGCTACAAATGATATTGGTTTGTTACATGATATTAAAAGGTATCTCTCTAACAACTTTGCAATGAAAGATATGGGTGAGGCATCTTATGTGATAGGAATAGAAATATTCCGTGATAGATCACAAGGATTGTTAGGATTGTCTCAAAAGGCTTACATTGATAAAGTATTAGAGAGATTTAAAATAGAAAAGTGCTCGGCAGGGATAGTTCCAATTCAGAAAGGGGACAAATTTAGTGAGATGCAATGTCCCAAAAATGATTTGGAACGAAAAGTAATGGAGTCTATTCCATATTTGTCAGTTGTTGGGAGCCTATTGTATGTCCAGACATGTACTCGACCAGACATCAGTTTTGCTGTTGGAATGTTAGGCCGATATCAAAGTAATCCTGGATCACATGCTCATATACAGGAAATCCAACCACCTTGAGGTGATTGGGTATTCAGATTCAGATTATGCAGGTTGTATAGATTCAAGGAAGTCTACATTTGGTTATATGTTCCTATTAGCTGGAGGAGCAGTTTCATGGAAAAGTGGAAAGCAATCTACTATTGCTACTTCCACTATGGAGGCTGAATTCGTGGCATGCTTTGAGGCCATTATTCATGCATTATGGTTGAAGAAGTTTGTTTCAGGTTTAAACATTATTGACAGTATAGCTAGACCGTTGAGACTTTATTGTGATAATTCTGCATCTGTTTTCTTTTCAAAGAATGACAAGTATTCTAAAGGTGCAAAACACATGGATTTGAAATACTTGTCAGTTAAAGAAGAAGTGCAAAAATATAGAGTGTCAATTGAGCATATTGGTACTGATCTGATGATAGCAGATCCGTTAACTAAAAGATTACCACCCAAAACATTCATTGGCCATGTTGGAAGTATGAGTGTGATAGATAAATCTTTGTTGACATGATATTCAGATGTGTAAATTTGGTTATTAGCTTTTGACATTTGTGAATTCAATTAAAGTTATGTTTTAAATTATTTGTTTGTTACTCACATTATGTTGTATACATTATTATTTTAGTGAGATAACAATAAATGCAGTTATTAAAGTATATCCCAATTAAGTTTATAAATTGAGTTGGTTTTGTGATACATGGAAGGAATCATATCGTTTGATGACTTGTGACCGCCATGATCCAATCATTTCAATTTAATTATAGATGTCTTGATTGATTCAATGAAAGGTGCGCACTTAAAGTTGTTGAATTACCAAGTCTTGACATGAGCCAAGTGGGAGATTGTAAGATTATTATTTATTTTTAATAATCTATTTTGTGGCTCATGTAATTAAAAGGCATACATGCTATTAATGGACGCCATGTAATTAAAAGACTATTTCTATATTAATGAAGGCCCAATATGATGGTTGTTGGACTGAATAGGAATTGGAAACAGTAGGGTTATATATATAGATGTATCCCTTCACTTTCGTTTCAATTAGGTTTTAACGCAACACAGAACAAGCGTGTGGCGGTAGTTCTTCTCCATCACAGAACGCCATTAGAAAGAAGTAGAAAGGTGATAAAATCAATTCCTTTAATTCGTTCATGAATCCAAATACGCTTCGATTAAGATTATAGTTTCTATTAAATAATTATAGGCATGAACGATCCTGCAGAAAATTTCTAACATCCATGGTTTTGGTCAATTTTCCCGAGTAAGCAGGTTGGCATCTGACTATCTGAGCGATTGCTTTACTTGCAAGAATGGGATCAGGCTCAGTACCTGGGTTTTCTTTTAACTTTTTCGAGCAGTGGAAAGAAAGATCAATAATGATCACCACATGGCCTGAGATTAGTCAAAAAAATTGTTTGTAACTTTACCCACAAGTAAGAAAACGAAAAGGCTTCAGATTTTGGTATCAAATCCATAAAAAGGAACAAAAGAGCCCAGACAAATTAATTAGCTACTGGTGTGAAGCCTTCCTCCTAAAGCCATCGTTCATGGAATCACTCGGCCCTTAAGCAACCTTTGCACCAAGCGATTCTGCAAACTATTCCCTCCTCCTTGTCGACCTTCTGTTTACGGCGTGAAATTCAATAGCCCATTTCCTCCTCTTCATCAACATATATGCTAATGAACCTGCCCCACTTTATTATACAATTTGCAGACACAATCGATATCGTTCGTTCTCATATTAGTGCTGCTAATGCCAGTCACACATGAGGATCTAGCCCCGAGCCGCCGAAGTGGCGAGTTGGGAAGCAAACTGGGAGTCATTATAATGATCTTAACTATTCTCAGCGGCCTCGCCTGCTTCATCCTCTGCCTCTTCGCCGAAGCCACTCGCTCTGAGGTACGTAATTTCTTATAGCTCCTGGCATGCCAATATATTATACAAAGTCAAAGAAATGATGCTAATATAAAGAGGTGCGTGTGTGTTTTGTTCATATAAAGGCCTCGTGGTTGGATAGCAACCGGGCTAAGGGACATGGAAATGGGGGATGCGTGTACAGTGGCAGCGGGAAAGTGCCGCTGTTATGCGCGGCCTGTGCGTTCTTGATTCTAGCGGCGGCGATGGTGGCGGAACACACCTATCTGTTGGTGGTGATCATCAAATCTCCACCCCCGACGATACTTACTTTTGATCCCAACTCAGTTCTTGCCATTTGCTTCACCTGGCAAGCCGGTTTCTTTTTTGTGGCAAATTGGTCAGAACTCGAAAGACAACTTTTTGTTTTCTCCTTCTTCTTTTTTTGGCAGGGGAGGGTGGGGGGGGAGTTAGTTACATATTACAGCCAAAATTAAATTTGATTTGGTGTTGGTCGGGTACGACGGACAGGGTGTGCTTTGCAGTTGGAGAGTTCCTGCTATTGTTCGGAGTGAGCGTGGAGTCGGGACATCTAAGGGAATGGTGGACGCCAAAATCGAGCTGCCTGGTCGCTCCACGGGGGCTGTTCTCCGCCGCCGGAATCCTCGGGTTGGCCACCGTTTTCTTCTCGAGTGGCCTGTCCTTGACGGCGTGGCGCGGGCTGAGGCTGTTTCGGGAACAGGAAAGCGTGCGGCGGGAGGTGCTGGCCACCTCCGTCCTTTACGCATCGCCGCCGTTGTCGCCTCCGCCGAGGAACGGGAATCCCACGTCGGGTAGACAACATCAGAACGAGCAGCCGCGCAGCCTCGTCAAGCAATCCAATTTGGTGTGAAAAAATATGTTTTATTTCTTTTCTTTTCTGTTTTGTGTTATATGTGTGTGTGTGTGTGTTTGTGTGAGACAGAGAGAAATAGAGAGCGCGCGCATTCTTTTTCCTCATTGAACATGGATTGCCATTTTTCTGTTTGGACAGGAGTAGATTAATGAAAAGAAAACAAGTTCAGCACTGGGCTCACCGATAGCTAATATGAGATAAACCAATGTATATCGAACAAAGTTTGACTTGCAAATTAATAACATGCACTTCATATTCATATTCATTAAAAATGCACTTCATATTCTTTCAAGTTTGACTTGCAAATTAATAACATGCACTTCATATAAAGGCCTCGTGGTATGGAAAGCCAGCAAGCCAACCGCGATCAAATTGAAAGAAATATTAAAATTAAAGTGAATGCAATAAATAAATAATAAAAAGTCTAAATGCAACCGCGGTTGCGTCCTCGCCGCGCACCCGTCTGACGTGGCCAATTTCAGCTCAGCAAGTTAAAAAGAAGATGGTTTCCCCAATTTATTAATTTCCAACCGAAGGTGAGTATCGACGAATGTGAGACGGCTCGCATAGCTCCATTCCATCTCCGACGGTCGCAGCTGAGGAAGCAATTGCAGATCTGTCAGGTTTTTGATTTTACATCTTCAATTATGGATTTAATTGATTAGGGTTTGATAATTCTTCCCTCATAGTTTCTTGTTTGCGAAAATAATGAGAAATTAGGTTGAATTTCAAGAGAGGTCTCGAGCTAGTCTCCAGCTGAGAGACCTGCTCGAGACTAGCTCGAGTCCTGCTCGAGCAATGTCTTGATCAGGTCTCGAACTAGTCTCTCAGCTCGAGACATGCTCGAGACATTGCTCGGGCAAAGCTCGAGCATGGTCTCTCAGCTGGAGACTAGCTCGAGACATGCTCGAGACATTGCTCGGGCAAAGCTCGAGCATGGCTCGAGCTAGTCTCGAGCTGATAGACTAGCTCGAGTCCTGCTCGAGACATTGCTCGAGCAGGACTCAAGCATGGCTCAAGCTAGTCTCAATCAAGTCTCTCAGCTCGAGACTAGCTCGAGCAAGGCATGGGACTTTGCTCGAACAAACCAAGTTTGAATGTCGGAATTTACTTTTATTTTTACGATTAGTTTTGATGTTATTTATCCAATTGAATAATATATTGACAATGGAATTTTTGTTATTTCAGCATGACAAACGACAAAGAACAAGCATGTACAGTAGATGAAGAATGCATGGAGGATAGACAAAATATACCGAATGGTAGTCCGGAGATATCGCAGAATGTTATAGTGGAGAATGACGATATGGTTGAGGAGCCCATAAAGGGGATGGAATTTAATGCATTTGAAGAATTACTAAGTTATTATAAACAATATGGGAAGAAATGTGGCTTTGGGGTGATGACAAAAAGGACTGAGAAGGGAGAAGATGACGCGATTAGATATGTCACCCTTGCTTGTGCTCGGGGTGGGAAAGCTCGAAATAGGACTTCCAATGTGGCTAACCCACGTCCAACAGGGAAGACAGAGTGTAAGGCTAAGATTAATGCCTTAAGAATTGATGGAAAGCTTCGGTTGACTACAGTTCATAACATCCACAATCATGGCCTTAGTCCGAAGAAATCTCGCTACTTTCGATGTAATAGAGAAGTGAGTGAGCCAATAAAAAGAATCTTGGATACAAATGACTTGGCTGGCATCCGAATGAATAAGAACTTTGGATCTCTTGTTGTTGGTGCTGGTGGATTTGAGAATCTTCCTTTTTTGGAAAAGGATTGTCGTAATTATATCAATAAGGAAAGACATCTGAGACTTGGTGTAGGTGGTGCTAGCGCACTTAGAAACTATTTTTCACGGATGCAGTATAAAAATCCTGGATTCTTTGCGTTGATGGATTTAGATGAGGACGGGAGGTTAAGGAATGTATTTTGGGCAGACCCTCGTAGTAGAGCAGCCTACCAATATTTTGGTGATGTTGTCACATTCGACACAACTTACCTGACAAATAGGTATGGGATGCCGTTTGCACCATTTGTTGGTGTCAACCACCATGGGCAATCAATTTTGCTAGGAACAGGTTTGATATCTAGTGAGGACACTGAGACCTTTGTGTGGTTATTTCAGACTTGGTTGCAGTGTATGGATGGTATAGCTCCGAAAGCCATTATCACTGATCAGGATAGAGCAATGAAAAATGCAATTGCTATTGTTTTCCCAGAGACCAAACACAGATTTTGTCTATGGCATATAATGAAGAAAGTTCCAGAGAAACTCAGCTCATATGGTTCATACAAAGCAGGGATGAAAAATGAATTGATGAGATGTGTGTATAACAGCCAGAGTGTTGAAGAGTTTGAGAAGTCTTGGATTCAATTGATTGCCACTTATAACTTAGAAGAGAATGCATGGTTGAAAAGCCTATACACTAATCGTTTGTATTGGGTTCCAGCATATTTAAAAGATGCATTTTGGGATGGAATGAGTACTACCCAGCGGAGTGAGAGCATGAATGCATTTTTTGATGGTTATGTTCATGCTAATACAAACTTGAAAGAGTTCGTTGACCAGTTTGATAACGCTTTGAAAAAAAAATTGAGAAGGAAATTGCTGCAGACTTTTACTCATTTACTACCATGATTCCTTGTATATCTAGATCACCAATCGAGAAGAGATTCCAGGAGTTGTACACACATGCAAAATTCAAAGAAGTTCAAAAGCAATTCACTGGCATGATTGATTTGAATCCAAAGTTACATCAGTGTGATGGTGCGATACAGACCTATCTCATTCATGACGAAGTTAGTTTTGAAGATTTTAGTAAGGTAGTGACATTTTTGGTGAATTTTAATGAGGTCGATGCAACTGCAAAGTGTTCTTGTGGATTGTTTGAGACGAGGGGAATCTTGTGTCGTCACATTTTTGTCGTTTATAGATGTAACGAGATTAAAGAATTGCCAGATAAATACATTTTGCATCGATGGAGGAAGGATATTAAAAGATGATACAGATTAATTCATATGAGCTATGATGCAGCCGAACAACATCCAGATTGTAATAGATATTCTGAATTATTACATATCTATTATCAGATGATTACTCGTGCGGCAGGTAGTACAGAGCATACTCAGGATGCCAAATGTAAGTTGCATGCAATGATCAATTTGTATGATGCCAGCCAAGAACTCCCACCAATGCCACAAACAGTTTCGAATGTATGTCATACGGAAAATGACATACAGAGTCCACATCTCGTGCGAGGGAAAGGTAGACCGGCATCTTCACGTAGAGCATCAAGGATGGAGGTGGAAATGCGCAAAGTTAGGGCAAAATCAAAGAAAACAGCATCGAAGGGGAAACATGTAGAGGTATGCCCAAGGTTATATTGTGTTGTCGTGTGTTTTACTGTGTTCTAATGTGTTTCTTGATTATTAGTTGGATGGAGCAGACAAACCAGCTGTGGCCAGGGTTTTATTCCCTAATACTAACATGGATATGCACAATATTGACACTACCAGATCCCAACCTGGCGAGACCTTCATTCACTGTCAAGAAAGTGTAAGTTCGTACATTTAATATATATGAATATCTACTATGTTGTTCTCATCGTTTGCTTTTATTGTAGATATCCTCGTACAGTCCCCATGTCGCAAGCAGTCCTTGGTGTGCACCCATACCATCTCAAACGTCACAGTCATATGAGGCAAGCGCATTAAATTTAACTTTCCATAAAGTTTGATTTTCCCACACTAACGTGATTCTCATTCTTTCCGCTATGTGTAGATATCCTCTCACACTCCCCATGTCGCTAGCAGTCCCTGTTGTGCACCCATACTATCTCCGCATGTGCCTGTTAGTAATGATTTCAACCATCCAATGGAGGCGACGCCTCACCATATGACTCAACCATTCCAAAGCTTTTCAGAACTTTTACATCAAACTCATCGCAATGCGTTGTGAATAGGCAATAGGATTCTGTACTAATATATGATGTTAGATTCACATATTATTGTGTCATGGTCATTTTGAGGCATGACACCATTCTCTATTTGTGAAATAGGTTAAAATGTTGTTGCAACCAGAGACAAAATAAATGCCAGGAAAGGAAGTAGTGCTCGAGCCATGTTCTCGAGTCTAAGGGCAGTGATCTGGTCAAAAAAGAAGGAAAAAACAAAGAAAACATAGTCAAAAAAAGATGACCCATAAAATAAATAGATCTAACTACCTCTAATTCCATCCTAAGAGGAGTGATCTAGTGACCTCTACCACCATGAGTTTTCTCCACAACTTTAAGGGCAGCCTGCAAGCAATTAGCTGTATATCAAGTAAATACAAACTAACACATTGCATGACACAACATTTTGAGGCGACGTGTCGAGCATAGGCGCGAGCACAAGCATGGAGCAACGTCTCGAGCACGTCTCGAGCGGAGATGTGCTCGAGACTAAGATTGAGCGTACGCTCGAGCAAGTTTCGAGCAAAGTATCGAGCACGTCTCAGCTTGAGCCGTGCTCAATACTTTGCTCGAGCGTAGGCTCGAGCAACTCTCGAGCTGAGAGACATGCTCGAGACATAGCTCGAGTGCAGTCTCGAGCTTAGTGTCGAGCACTTCTCGAGCATGAAGCAAACAATACAATGGCAACAATAACAAAAAAATAACAATAACCTAACCTGTCATATATACACGGCAAGTGCCTTGTCTAACAACGAAGGAATATCTAAATGTCATATATACACTGTCATCTATACACTGCAAGGAAAAATTATATATTAAGTCAGTATTAATAATAATAATCATAACAACAATAAAAAAAACACGAATAACCTAACCTGACATATATACACTGCAAGTGCCTTCACTATCCTGCGACACTGTAATAGTAGATGAACCGTGCCACCATCTCTCGTAGAAGTGCTGCCTCGCGTGTGGACGACATCAAACCGCTCCATTTCGATCGAGGAGACTGGAGCCGTGCAAGCATGTAATAGCAAACAAATGCCCCACAACTGTCCCCATCCGGCTGTTGGGGGAGATGCGCTTCTTCCATTGCGTACATTGGAAGTTTATTCCCTAATCTCGTACGGAAAAACCGACATGCCTGCAGCGCTTGTGAGATGTTTTGTTGATATGGTATTATTGCATCCCTCCTAGCTTACGCATTGGTCCGCAAGTAGGAATCATAAATAACAACACATGGCCCCTTCAAATCAACCTCAAGGAGCAGAAAATGATCACGCATGTGAATAGGAATGAGGACAAAATCCAGTATAGTCCACGGTTTAGCATCGGCCACATTCCCATTAATGTAATTTTGATACTCCTCGACAGATGGAATGTGGGTGACCGTGGTGAGAGGGAGGACATCAGAGATGGGGGCATTAGGAAATAAGGCTGGGTCAGCAATCACAGCTCGATGTAGGGTACAAATAAACGTAAGAACCTCAAATTCCCCAAACCATTGACTACTAGTCGTGATATCCACAAGCATGGTTGGACTGAAGGTCTCCAGATAACCCGAATTCCGCTGCAAGGCGTCTGTGGATGTTTTGTAATGAAGATAGTCAGCCTTCGCAATGGGGTCATCAATGCCCGGCGGTAATGTAACATCAAGACCAGCAGCGGAAGTCAGATCAATGACCTCCGGCTGGGCAGAGGCAGCCGTTGCTGCCTTCCCCGTCTTCCTCGTCTTCCGCGTCTTCTTTCGCCAGTAAGCCAAATTCGGAGGGGTTTCGGTTTCGGCTTTGGCAGATATGGTGAAATGAACACGAGGGGCTGGCATCACCTTTGCAGGAATAGGATCCTCTACAGGAATAGGGTCCTCTGCAGGACTAGGATATGGTTGCTGCGGACCGACTGGATACTCATCTGGTACAGGGGCAGGCTGTCGGCGAAATAAAGACATCATCTCGTCGTGCTGACGACGGTGCTCAATCTGCTCAGCCTCCATCATACGGCACATTTCCTGTAGGTCATCCTCTAACCGAGTAACTCTAGGATCCACATAGGATGGCTCAGGCTGTCGGCGGCGGCCTCGGTGGTGCTGGGGGTCCACTCCATGGCGTCTAAGCAGTCTATCACGCTGATAGTCCGAAATATAATTCTTAGAGAAGCCCCAACTAATAAGATCTACTCTGCTGATCATATGCCTGCCGCAGTACAACCATACCCTCTCAGTAGCCTCGGGTCCGAACTGATCATGGGCATAAGCAACCCAAAGGGCATCCATGACGTGCTCGGATACATCACCGTGTGATGGAACTGAAGTCTCATTGGGGGGGTGCCACATCGGATTCATGCTCTGAAACGTGTGTAGGAGTGGTGGCACTACGGGAAGAAGTAGCCCGCTGAGTGGAAGGACGTGCTACCTCGACGCGTCCTCGTTGCACACTACTACCGGTTGGACGAACAACAACACTACCATCCTCTAAGATATACCGAAGTATGTAATGTTGAGGATAAGCCAACTGCGCCCTCTCACGGAATACCTCAGGGTTCTGATGCACTAGAACCTTCGTTAATAGTCGACCAAAAGCCCTATGTTCAAGCTGGCCAGCCCACACTTCAAAAATGACAACCCCCCAGTTAACTATCATACCACGCTCAAAGCAATATATTAATTTCATATGGTCATTGGGGATGGAATCAGTCCCTGACATCTGACAGCATATACATTTTCCAACTATATTTGCCACAAAGCGTGTTCTCCCCTAAAACCCTACTTTCCTGTGATATCTTCTTTTTTGCAATTCTGGATCATTGTATCCTAATTGCATGCCCATGTCTCTAGTTTTCATATTTGGGGGAGGGTTCATGCAAAATTCCAATTGAAAAGCGGCATTAATGATAGAGGGGTGACAATTACCTCTGAATCATGAACCATGGATATTAGCATATCCTCTCCATCTCTCACCTCCAGATGCACATGATCATAAAACTCTGCAAGATCATCTTCCAGAAGAGGGAAAGTGTCAGCTACAAGGTGGCGAAGTCCGGTATGCTCGAGCCAATCACGAACTGCTTCCATCCATGGGATAGTAGACCGAGCAACGACATCCCAATCAAGGACTTGGCCGGCATAAACCTCGCGGGATGTGGACTGTCGAGCAGATCGAGCCTTCGAAGCCATGAGAGAAACGAGCAGGTGCGTCGACTGCAGCTGGAGCGTCGAGTACCAGAGTCGTTTAAGTGTTTTAGGGTTTCGTTTGCTCGTCGATCGGCAGAAATGAAGACGCGAGCAACTTAAGTAAAGCTACTGGCACGAATGTCGATGACGCCCGATCCCTGCTCGACACTTAATTACATTTAATTTCGTCTGCTCGAGTCTAAGTATCGAGCGTAGACTCGAGCAGACGCGCCGAGCAAAACTCATTTAAGTTGTGCTCGACGCTTAGGCTCGAGTCTACGCTCAAGTCTAAGTGTCGAGCTCAGACTCGAGCAGACGCGCCGAGCAAAACTCATTTGAGTTGTGCTCGACGCTTAGGCTCGAGTCTACGCTCAAGTCTACATGTTGAGCACAGACTCGAGCAGACGCGTCGAGCAAAACTCATTCGAGTTGTGCTCGGCGCGTCTGCTCGAGTCTACGCTCGAGCTTATGATCGAGCCGTAGCGTCAAGCCGGCTCTTTTTCGCGCTAGTTGTATTTGCCAACGTGTAATAGGCCACGTCAGCCAGGGTCGCGGCGATGCCGCGGGCGCGGTTGTACCTAGCACTTCTCAATAAATAATATGAAAGACCATAAATATTACATAATTCAAAATAATATCTCTTATATATAAAAGATTCTATAAATTACGAGTTCGCCCTATTTTGACCTTATATTATATTTTAAAAATAATTTATCTAATTGCTCTGAATTTAATTATAAATATAAATTAAATATAATAATCTAAACTACATATATTTTATAAGTAAAAAAAGGGATGAGATTTTCCATATACATATACATGTAATTTATATATATTTATTATTGTAAAATAGAGGAGGAAAAAAAGAAAAGAGGGAAGAGAGCTCAAGCGAATAACTTACACATATTGACAACCACAATCTCGTATTTATAAGAATGCATCAGGGATACATTGGTAATAAATTCTGGAATTAACAGGACACAATTGTTATTTATCTGTAAAAACCCTAATACACTTTCCTTTCCTAATACTCCCTTTTGAATGACAATAAAACATAGTTTCACATTGATCTAGTGAAACGATAAAAAAAAACAAAAGAAAAAGAATAATAATAATAATAATAATAATAATAACAATAATAATTGAAAAATATATTTTTAATTTTACTCGACGTTCGACACTCAATGCTCAAGATTACTTTACTAGCTTGATACTTTGTTACTCAACTTACTCAAAACCCATTTGATACCCTATTTAAAACCCCTTTTAGCTTGACACTCCCATGCCTAGCATTCACTGTTTGATATCTTTGCTCAATGTCCTGCTTGATGACATGCTCAGTGCTCTCCATGCTAAGCGTCGGGCATGGAGCATCGAGCATTAAACAAATGCCTAGGGTTCTTCTGCGTGACAGTTCATGAGTAGCAGACCCCCAATTTACTTTTTATACCCAATGTCTCAACCATCACATTGACAATAAATATTACTATAAGGCCACATACGAATCAGGCAACCCTCAAACATGATTAAACTAGTTATATACAAATTGTCACGCCCCCGAATTCCGGGGAACCCGGAACCGGGTACATGACTTCGCCTTGCCCGCACCTGATAGGTCAAGGGGTTGGTGACTAGCACTAATGGAGACTACACCGCGGGTGCTGTCTCAAATATGCAACCCTGTACAGTCATACATCAAGGGTAATCCTGTACTTTCCCATATATCATCATGCATACAATGAGTCAAACAGTCATACAGACATCACATCATACAGTATGCAAATACAACTGTCCACGGATCCATGTTTGAGATATCATATAAAACAATACAGAATATAACTGTATCATACATCGGAGTAGTGGACGTCCTCCTGGAAGAAAGTCCTCCACTAGTCTCGGGTCACACCTGAAAAGGGGTAAACAACAAGTAGGGGTGAGCGATAAGCTCAGTAGGTGACCCCAAAACTCCACATCATGCAACACATATAAGTCTATACTATATGCTCAGTGTACTCGTGCACCGTGTAGTGTGCACAATCCTCAAGACTCAGCCTGCATACAAACATCAGGACTCAGCCTGCTCACACAAGACAACTTGTCCACGATCCTCCATGGGATCCCAACTCAGGGCACTCAGCCCTAGCTCCACGAGCTCAACGGCTCAACTCAGGCCTTAGCCTGTCCACAGCGCAATATACCCGGCCACAATCGCCACACAGGCCTGCCATCGGTGCATATGCCTGCCACGTCAACCACATAGCACTATCGGTGCATCACGGTGAGAACCCAAACAAGTCACGGAGTCCATGCCCCAATACCTCACACTAACATACTAACATTGGTATGGCATGTCATTCTCAACATTTCCTTTAGAACTGTAGCCAGTCTTCACAAGTAAATTATCAATCCTTGATTTATGAAGGAAGTACCCACAACAGCTATTTTCTTCAAATCAAAAGTCCCGGCATTGGGTTCCTATATCATAAATAAGATAATCTGATTTTTGGGGATTTTTCTGAAATGTCTAACCCCACTTTCCAAAAATTCACCACTACGAACTTTTGGGTTTTTCCGAGATTTTACACTAAAACCCAATTTTCACATTTTGAAATAGTGGGAATTAATTTTTCTAGTATTTTTCTTTGAATCCAAATGGGGGGTATTTCGTTATTTACATAGTAACTTGAATGTGTAGATGGGTATAGGTTGCAATGTAAATAGGTCCACTCCAGTGTTGTCCAGTGTCTAGTTACACTGTTGGAACTGCGACTCGTAGCGTAGAACCTGCGACTCATAGCTGCGGAGTGCGGAGCTGCAGCGCGCCTCGAAGACTCGAAACGAGGCTACGACCTTCGACCTACGAGGCAATGAACTTCGTCCCTCAGACTATGAACCTTCGAACTACGAATTACGAACCTTCGAACTACGAACCTACGAACTACGGGTCTACGAACTACGACCCTACGACCCAGAACTTCGGATTTTTGTTAGTTCGACCCAGTAACGCGCCCAGGGTACTGTTCATCATCATTTCTTCCTATTCTTCGTCTGGAACGCGCCCAGAAACTCCCAGACGCTCACTAACACCCCTGTTTCGCAACAAACTGCGATATCTACCTCAAAACGTGTCCAGAACGCCTCTAAATCGCGCAGGAACAACAGAAACACGTATAAAATTCCAGATTTCCAGACATCTAGATCTAAACCCAGATTTCCATGGTTGACTTATCAACCCTCATGAAAACACAGTTAATCAACCCCAAAATCAAAAAAACATATATCCACAATGATATAAAACAGTTCTTAACCACAGATCTTATACTAAACCATTAGATCTAACCCAAAATTTGATTTCCCCAGATTCTAGGGTTCATGCTCAATTTCATAAATCATGATAAATTCGTGCAAATCCAAAACAAGAGAGAGATAAGAAGTTCAAGGACACCTACTTGAAGTGAATCTTTGAGCTCCACGAACCCAAATCGCCCCAAATCGCCAAGGCCTCCAAGCTTTCTCAAGCTCTCTCCCTCAAACGCACAAATGTGAAACGTAAAGTGAAAGCTTCTTTTTTTTCTGCTATTTATATTTCTGCCAGTCATTGACCAATAACTGATCTAGTCAATCATTGACCTAGTCAATCATTGACCTCCAAGGTCCCGAACTCAAAATTGAGTCAAATTACAGTCAAAACGCTCAAAATGATGAGCACAACACTAGACTGATATTATCACATGCAAATGACCGCTCAAACGCAAAATTAACCAATAAACCCCGAAAAGTCAACAATCGGGTCAAACAGGGGCCCGACTCGCAATCGGGCCCAAGTACAGTCAAAATGCTCACATCGACGACTACACTACCGTCCAGATAGTTACATTCCCATAGAATGACTATCTCTCAAGACTACCCAAATACGAGTCTTTACACAAATTTCTAAGCCAAAGTAGGTTTTACTCCCAAACTCGCTCAAACTCAAATTTAAGTATATTTCGCACATTAATTAGTTGTTTTACATCGAATTCATGCAAACAAGCTAGGTTTAACATTTGCAACCTCATGACATCACCTATTTCATTACATAATCTTAATCTATAAGATCCCTAGCTAATTTATAGGGTTCGTTCTAAATGTTCAATATTCACATAATCTATGCTACTAAGAAATAGAATTACCTACCTTGACCCTGGAAGGTTGGCACATTCTCAAATTATTAAATCTTCAATCTCCTCTTCCTCTTCTAGTTCTCCTTCTCACCAAATGTAGGAACTCCAAAGCAAAAACACGTACCTCCTAACTTTCCTCTTTTATTCTTATTTTTCTTTTTCTTTTTCTTTATTTTATTTATTCCTTTCATTTATTTTATAATACCAACAAATATTTTTTGGGCCTCGAACTCGAAATTGGGTCAAATTATAGCTAAAACTTTTACATCAATGATCACATTACTGTTTAAATATTTTTATCATCAAATAATTGCTAACTCAAAATATTATCTAAAACACAGGGCTTTTACAATTCAGTTGCATTTCATTGGGATAACATTTGTTGTGTAGTTCATATCAGTGTTCATCACCAAACCTTTGATCATTTGGGTATAGGCACATAAAGTCATTTATCTAATTTCAGGTCTCATAAAATTTGTAAACGTGATAATAATCTAGAGGGCATGGAAGGCAAAGAGAGTATTGAAGCAAACCATATATAAGAGAAGATAAAAATTCATTATTCATGGTATGACAAAATAACATGATGTCTATATTTTACTTAAAAGGGATATGGACGAATTGTTTTTGGTTTGAAAAACAATTTTTTTTGCTTGCTAAAGAAATGCAATATGGGATGATCTATGTATTCTGGAAATGATAGAATTATAATAAAATAATAAAACTATAATAAGCAATGCACATGTGATCTATTTTATAATTTTTTTTATAATTATAATAAATTTGGGTAAAAATTTAGTAAGTAATCTATAAAGTACTTCAAAATATTTTATAATTGTAACAACTTCATAAGCAGGGGCGACGCTAGCATGGTTTCAGGGTGTGCAGCATTACGTGGAGTTAAAACAATTATTAAAGTACCAAACTTTTAGGCCCTACTTGGTTCCTACGGAAAAAGCATAGAAAAGGGGGAGAGATATTGAAAAAAGGTGGAAAACCCATTTTCCCTTGCTTGGATGGATATGGATTTTGTATAGTGAATATAAAAAATGTATTGAAAAACATGAAATCATTTCCATACCTACTTGCTCGGAAAAACCAAAGAAAACACACAGTAAAATAAAACCCAATTAATAATGGACATGTGGCAAAAGAAAATAATAAAAAACATAACAAAACATAAAATATATATTTTTACATTATTTTTCCATACATTTTCATCCCCAACCAAGCACCCCATCAACAAATAAAATTTCACCCTTTTTCTTTCCATATCTTTTTTACCTATTTTCTTTCCTCCCAATTTCCATATTTTGCCAAAGCACAGGGTTAATGTTAAACAAAAGAGATATGAGGGAAAAGAGAAAGCGTGGTTCATTTGTCCTTAAAAAAAAACTAATTATTAATATAACAAGCTAACAACTATGGAGTGCCATTAAATTATTTGTGTGGGATTTTCTTGGGTGACAAAAAATTTCGTGGGGATAAGACATTTAACGGGAGCATGTGAGGCTTAATGTCGGAGTTTATCACCCGTAATACATAAATTTTGTCTTTTTTTAAATATTACCTTTTTTCTTTCTTTTTAAGAAGAACAGAATTGTTTGGAAGAACTCATAATTAAAGACAGGTTAATCATTATTTCTTTCAAGCCCTAGATTGTGAGATATTTAAGCAAATTTTGAATCGATAAACGTCCAAAATTGTGTGGAATTTTATTCCTAAGGAGTGTGAATTCACATCAATATCTACCTTTTTTTCTTTCCCTCCTAAGAATAATAATAATTAAAAAAAATACTGACATTATAAATTAAAATAATCTTATTAGAAAATATATTTATGAAAAAAGTAACAAATAATTTTTTAATACCCCTCACTTTCTATTAATTCAAAAAATTTTAAAATTATTAGAGATTATCATAGGTAATTAAATGGTGACATGTTTTTTTAAAAAATTATGTTGTAGAGCTGTTTATATAATATATATATATATATATATATATATATATATATATATTTATACAAAACACCCCAAATCCTATCATCATCATCCTATTCATAAAAATCACCCATTCTCGTGGATCAAACAAAGACTTAGGTCCCGTTTGCCATGCAGGAAAAGAAAAGAAAAGAATCAAATTTGATTCCTTTCCTACGTTTGGTGCACACTCGGTAAGGGAATCAATCATTCCCATGAGATTATTATGCCTCTACATAGAGGTATATTGATTACACTCATATCCCAAGTTTAGATTGATTCTCTCTCATAAGTGAATCAAATTTACAGCGCTGTCCTTTAGCGCGTCCGCCAGGTCCAGCCACACCGCCCTGTCCCGTCCCTTCACCCGCATGGCGGCGCCCCGTCCCCTCCCTCCCCCGTCCCGTCCCGTCACCCGCATGCCGGCGCTCCATCCCCCCCCCCCGGCCCCGTCACCGGTGCCCCTCCATCCCGTCCCGTCGCCCGCATGCCAACGCCCCGTCCCGCTGCCCAGATCTAGCCCCGCCGCCCAAACCCCCGTTGCGGCGCCCCACGTCGTTGCCCAGATCCAGCGCCGCCCTTGTCACCTGTTGAAGATGATGAGTTGAGCAGAATTTTTTTTTAAAAAAATTAAGGATATTTTAGTAATTTTTTTAATACATTACCTTGCTTGATCTTGTATACGAAACACAGGCAAGGTAATCAAAAATTTCATTCCTTTCTCGTGTCAATTCCATTCTTTTAATAATTCTATTCCCCTCAATTTTATTTCGCCTACCAAACGAGCTATTATATTTAAAATGAGTTCTTGCTGTCCACTTGACCGCCCCCACTCGGTGTAGCACAAATGTCGAACTTATGATATACTTTTTGAAAGTTAATATATCATTTAATAATTTGTTTCAAATGAGTGCTATAAGAAAAACATTTTTAAAATTAATAAATATTACCAACACAATTCACCCTAAATCAAACACTCATGACAACAACTATTAGTAAATATGTTAAATTTTTTTAGTTTTCAATAAGATTTAAATGAGTAATACAACATTTATTGATTTTACCAGCTAATTTAAAAAATTACCTGAATACGCTATAATAATTTATCAATCCAAAGAGATTATATTTATATACCATGTCAATCTAAGTGCTTCATACTAAACTAATTCGTGCGTTCATAGATTGCATTTCACATTCCGACATATTGATTTGGAAAAACATTTCAGTAACCTTCTTCCTTAAACGTCTAAAATACAATGAATATTGATTGCCGGTAATATACACCAACACACTTCATCCGCATTAAGTGCAGCCCCACGCCTCCAGCGCAAACGCTTGCCTTACCGCTGGGATTGGAATTTAAAATTACCATAATTAAATTACTAAAATATTTATTACTGGGCCACTATTTTGTTTTGTTTTTTTAAAATAGTAATAAAATTTTAAGACATGAGAACGTTCATGGAACATGCCGCTTTGGAAACGTAGCCGATATAGCGAGTCGAAACGACACCGTCCCAAACTCCATCCCAACGTTCATTTCCGAAAGCCTATATTACATTTACCTGTATCGAGATATATGCCCATTCACTCCCTTTTCGACCCCTCCCTCCCTCGCTCTCTCGCACTCTCGCACGCGCGCGCTTACACACTCGAAGCGTTAAGAGTCTTCTCCTCACCCAGATCTCTCTTAAAAGGCCTTGCAGGGTTTCGATTGTTTAGAGTCGCGCGCTTGGTGTGTATTGTGTGTTTGTGTTCTAGGGTTTGAGAAGTCATGTCTCTGAGGCCGAGCGCGAGGACCGAGGTTCGTCGGAACCGGTACAAGGTGACGGTGGACGCGGAGGAGGGACGGCGTAGGAGGGAAGACCATATGGTTGAGATCCGGAAGAGCAAGCGCGAAGAGAGCTTGCAGAAGAAGCGCCGAGAAGGCCTCCAACCGCAGCAGTTGCCATCTGCTCTTCACGCTTCCACTGTTGAGAAGAAGGTCTGTCTTTTTCTCTCCCTCTCTCTTATTCATCCGTCTATATCTTATATATATATATCTTATATATATATATATACATATATATATATATATATATATCTTATATATATATATACACATTTATTTTGATGGATCTGCGTTTTTGCAATAGTAGGGTTACTGTATCCACTTCCTTTTAGTTTTTTTATTGCGATTGCAAGGGGTTGATAGTTGTGTTGAACTCGACTAGGGTTTTTATTCGTTCTTAGCGTTCTGATTTTGAGTCTGATTCTGATTATATTTTACTCAGTTGGCTCAGCGTTTCAATTTGAATTGTGTTTTGACCTTTTTTGCATTAGGGTTTTTTTGATAGTTCCCAGCTTGAAGTTTTAGTTTGATCGTGGCTATTTATTGCAAATTTCAGTTAGAAAATCTCCCGACAATGGTTTCTGCGATATGGTCGAATGACGCCAATTCACAACTAGAAGCAACTACACAATTCCGCAAATTGCTATCCATAGGTATCAGTAGTATCCTATATAATTTTACTTCATTTTCCTGTTAGAAATGTTACTGTCTTATGTAGAATATGTTCTCGTTGAACTAATGATGAGAATATATTTTGAGCACATACATTAGAGCGAGGTCCTCCAATTGAGGAAGTTATACAGTCTGGTGTTGTTCCCCGCTTTGTTGAGTTTCTTGTCAGGGAAGATTTTGCGCAGCTCCAGGTTTGTTTTCTTACAGTGCGTGATTTTTTAAATGCCCTTAGTTAAAGGAATGCCCATGTTTTAATACTATCTTTGTGGTTGTTTGAGCTGTATATAGTTTGAAGCAGCTTGGGCCCTTACAAACATTGCTTCTGGAACCTCAGAGCACACCAAAGTTGTCATTGATTATGGAGCAGTCCCAATTTTTGTGAAGCTTCTTGCTTCTTCAAGTGATGATGTCCGTGAGCAGGTAATCTGACATGCCTTATGAATTATAAGCTAAAATATGCAGTTCGTCACAAGTATGAATTATAAGTTTTTTTATGATACTTTAGGCTGTCTGGGCTTTGGGAAATGTGGCTGGTGACTCCCCAAGATGCCGTGATCTTGTACTTGGCAGTGGAGCATTGATGCCATTGTTGGCACAGTTGAATGAGCATGCAAAGCTGTCAATGTTGAGGAATGCCACTTGGACATTATCCAACTTCTGCCGAGGAAAGCCACAGCCTCCATTTGAACAGGTTATCATCTCCTTTTTTTTTCTCTTTAATCTTTGCTTGTAGTAATTATGATTTCTAAAATTTTGGACCATGCGAAATTTCTTTAACAGGTGAGGCCAGCCATTCCAGCTCTTGAACGTCTTGTACATTCAAATGACGAGGAAGTCTTAACAGATTCGTGTTGGGCATTGTCATATCTATCTGATGGTACAAATGACAAAATTCAAGCGGTTATTGATGCTGGAATCTGTCCTCGACTTATTGAACTTCTTCTGTGAGTATGGCATATTGTACCATGTGTTTAATGCATGTAGCCCATAGAACTTTTTTATTAATCTGTCTTTTGTATCTTCAGTCATCCATCCCCTTCGGTAATTATTCCTGCCCTGCGAACGGTTGGTAATATTGTGACTGGAGATGACTCTCAGACTCAGGTATTCTCTTGTAAAATCCACCTGCCCTGATCTTTTACTTTGTGAACATGATTTTAAAAATACTTAATTATGTGATCAATGGGAATAATGCAATCAAGTTGTCCTAATGTAGTCATAAAAGGGCTACTTAACCAGAATCCAGCGCCAGGGTTTACTTGTCTGGATTTCTGTTATCATTTTCTTGTAGGCATTTCAGGTAGGCATTTCAGTCATAGCCATATACATGTATAGGTTTGGTTTGCTAGTGCTTTTGGAATTCATGGACGGTGTTGTTGTGAACAGATGGCCAAATTTCCCTCTCCCTGTAACTGGCTAAAATTGCCGAGCATTCAGAACATACTTTTGAATGGAAGGATTACTTTCTTCTGATATTAAACGTGTCTAATATAATTAATGAGAATGAGAAGACTTCACTTTGTGTCCCATATTCATAACTAACGAACACTTTAGTTACTTGATTTACTTTGTACTTGTTCCTGCCCTTGTGTTTTGGAACCGATATGATCCCACTTCTGAATTTTTGGTGTTCTTTCCCAGAGTGTAATTAATAGCGGTGCACTGCCATGTTTGCTGAGCCTGTTAACCCATAATCATAAAAAGAGCATCAAGAAGGAAGCTTGTTGGACAATATCAAACATTACAGCTGGAAACAAAGGCCAGATACAGGTGTGGACAATAATCTTATCAGGACTGATGGGTTTATTTATTTATTTATTTTTTGTAAATGATTGATTTTACAAGGGTGAACCTTAGCATGATGATGTAGTTATGGTTGGTGTTAAAGATAGGTTTCTTGCAATTAAATCAATTGTAAGAGAATGCTATATCCATATTGGCTCGACCCCCTCGTGGGAATTTTGCGGACCGGATTTGCCCTTTTATATGATTGATTTTACACTGAAGGACACCATTCAATGATTTGATATAATTATCATGCATTTGTCTCAATGATTGCCATTAAAAGCAAGTAAATTTGCAGACTGATTTGTCATGCTTGGATTGTTGAACTCTTCTTATACAGCGTTCGTAGTCCATGAATTGCATGTTATGTTGATTCTGACATTTTGATTCGTTTAGGCTGTTGTTGAAGCTGGTTTATTCGGGCCTCTAGTAGATTTGCTCCAAAATGCTGAGTTTGATATCAAGAAAGAGGCTGCATGGGCGATATCTAATGCTACATCTGGTGGAACACACGATCAGATCAAGTTTGTAATCCTTTAAATTCATTCGTGAAAGTTTGCTTTGTAATATAAACGCTTATCATTGACCTTTACGGTTGATAGGTATATGGTGAGTCAAGGGTGCATTAGGCCATTATGTGATCTTCTTGTGTGCCCTGATGCAAGGATTGTCACTGTCTGTCTGGAAGGGCTGGAGAACATTTTAAAAGTTGGGGAAGCTGAGAAGAACTTGGGTAACTCAGGAGATGTCAATTCTTATACCCAGTTGATTGATGATGCAGAGGGGTTAGAGAAGATTGAGAATCTACAGAGCCATGACAATAATGAGATATATGAGAAGGCAGTAAAGATTCTTGAGACATATTGGTTGGACGAAGATGAGACATCTGCCATAGATGCATCTCAGCCTGGGTTTAACTTTGGAGGGAACAATGTGTCAGTTCCACCCGGTGGATACAATTTTAGCTGAAGGTAAACTATATGCTTTGCTGGATATAAAAATGGCAATGGGTTATAAATGTTCTCTTATGTTGATTTGCAATGTAAAAATTGCAGGGTTTTCTAGTCTATGGGAGTTGCAGGGGCCAGGGGGTTAGCAAGGAGTCGTCTACGTTGGACCGTGTTTGGTCAAGGTATCCTGCAATGTTTGGTTTAGTCCGGTCAAGAGTCCGTTTAGTCCGAAATCGGGGAAGGTTGCCAATTGCCGTTGTTGGTCAGTTTATACTTCAATGGTCAAATAAAAAACTGCGAGTGAGGTGAATCAGTTAAACGTGTGGCTAAGTGGGGCTGATTGGTTTTTGCAATCGATCATGAAACTATCATGGCAGGTGTTGAAGAGGATGTCTTTTCAGTCAGTAGATCAACTGAGTTCCAATTGAATGATTATCCAAAACGTGCTGGCTGCTTGGAGTTCTCTTTGTCTAGTCTGATTGGTGTTTGTATTTGGTATTTTATGTCGAGGGTATTTGTTGTGCAATGAATGCAGCCTTCACAAACTTAGTCGCATGGGGTGTATTGCTTTGAGGATTAAAATGAAATGAGGCTTATATTTTTTTCAAATGCTTATCTTTCTTGGAACATTTTTGGCGTTGCTTCGGGATCGTCTCCATCTTTGAAGGGTCGCATGCTGGCATCGCTCTGATAAATGAGAATCCATAATTATTTCATTTTTGTGTTCGTAAGTTTTTTTTTTCAAAATTTAATTTGGACTAGATTCCCTTTTATTCTCTTAACAACTCGTTATGAACACCTTTTGGAGCGAAGCTAGTGATAGTTAGATTTATTTGTGATTTTAATGCATTCAAGACATTTAAGTTTTACTTTATCAATTTTTTCTGTAGTGTGTTGTCACCACCTACTCCCTTCGGTTGCCTCCTCCCTCCAGTCGCAATCATTATTGGAGCCTATTCTTGCCGCCGACTTCTTTTGTCACTGATCTGACCCTTCATCCGTAGGCAAAAATGAAAAAAAATATTATTTTAATAATAAATAAATTTAATATTAGTATTGAAAATGACTTTGTATATGTAAAAAATTTCTGCATATAAAAATAATTTATAAAGTAGTATTAGAGATGCTCTTTAGCGTATAATGGTGATAGCATCTCCAACAATAATATGTATTTTATCTTCACATGTAGAGAATTTTTTATTTGTGAAGAGTGTTTTTTTGCTTCTAACTCCAACAACACTCTTCATTTCAACTTTATTTGTATTAAAATAATAAATTTTATTATATTTTTAATATAATAAACTTTCATTTGGAGAGAGAAGAGAGGAAAGAGAAAATAATAAATATTAAAATAATATGTGAAGAATGAATAGTGACTCTTCAAAAATGAAGAGTCACTATAGCTTTTTCTACATGTGAAGAGTCAAATGAAGAGCTTGTTGGAGCTTTTTTTTTGCATTTGGCTCTCTATTTGTAGACAATAGAGAGCCTCTTGGAGTTGCTCTTAGTTGTGTAAGTAAAACTGAAGGCTGTCATGCAAAAAACATCACTAGCTTATTTTTTCAGTCATAGCCATATACATGTATAGGTTTTGGTTTGCTAGTGCTTTTAAAAAACATTATATGCTCTTTAGCGTATAATGGCCTAGGATTTTGTCACTAGCTTTTGAACTTTGTTTGGAAGGCTGTCATGCAAAAACATCACTGCACATGACAAGACCATTGTCACGTGGAACCTCTAAATGCTCCCTCTTGAGCTCATCTCTTACCTTATACTTCCTCATCAATATACAAAGTGTTCTAGCTGATGTGTATGAGAAGAAATCTCCCAAAAACCTGATAATTGCCACTCAAAAGGCATAACTATGACTAACTCCTCACATCCCTATACGCATCCTCTCCCCCTTAAGAATTTTCGTCCTCGAAAAGAAACTACATACTAACTAGAACTGTGAGGAATAACACACATGCAACCCATTATGCAAAATCGCAAGTCACAACACATCAATGGATCATCACATCACTATCACATCACAAACTCAACCAAGCCACAACTTAACAAAGCACACATGTTTCCACCACAATGAAATTAGATAACATATCCAATCACCGTCAAATAATACATATAACACATATCCTCATGTCTAAAAAGGACAATAAACAACACATCATGAACAATAAGCATAGGAAATCTTGTCACTATCTTTTGGCCAACAGCCACCTCCACCCTCAAGATTGTTGATCCTCGAAAAACTTCAAGTGCAGCTCACACATCATGGACTCACGTTCCCATGTCTCCTCCTCAATGCCATGGTGCTGCCACAACACGCGAACCAATGGAATAGCGCAACCACGTAAAAGCTTCTTCCGGCGATCCAATATCCGGATAGGAGCCTCAACAACGGACATGTTATCCTCAATATCCAATGTCCCCCAATCAATCACATGAGTTGGGTCAGGATGATACTTCCTTAACTGGGACACATGGAACACATTGTGCACCCGACTCAACTATGGTGGCAATCCTAACCAGTAGGTCACTGGCCCCACACGAGCCATAACCTCAAAAGGACCAATAAACCACGGAGATAGCTTGGAACCTCGCCCAAATCGTCGATGTCCATGTCATGGAGAAACATGGAGAAACACATGATTTTCCATGGAAAACTCCAAAGGTCACTGCTGCTGATCTGCATAAGATTTCTGTCGACTCTGAGCTGACAACAAGCGATGACGAATCAACTTGACTGTCTCGGTAGTCTCTTGAACCAACTGTGGTCCCAAAAGAGCTATTCCCCCCACCTTAGTCCAACACAAGGGTGATTGACACGGCCTCCCATACAACACCTCAAAAGGAGCCATCCCAATGGATACCTGATAACTATTGTTGTAGGCAAACTCCACCAAAGGAAGGTGAGTTGCCCACGAACCCCAAAAATCTAGCACACATGCCCGCAACATGTCCTCCAATATCTGATTGGTCCTCTCCGTCTGACCGTCAGTTTTAGGGTGAAAAGCTGTACTTATGCTAAGCTTTGTCCACATAGCCTCCTGCAAGCCTACCCAAAAATGAGAAGTGAACCGCGAATCTCTGTCGGACACAATTGATGATGGTACCCCATGCAATCTCACAATCTCGTTCACATAAAGCTGACTCAATGCCTTAATGGAATCCTACTCTCGAACGGCAAGGAAATGGGCCGACTTCGTTAGCCGATCCACAATCACCCATATCATGTCTTTCCTCCCAATGGTGGGTGGAAGGCCAGTTATAAAATCCATCATTATGTGGTCCCACTTCCACTCTACCACTGGCAACGATTGCAACATACCTACTGGCCGTTGATGCTTAGCTTTCACCTGCTAACAAGTGAGGCACCTCACAACAAATGCTGCCACATCACGTTTCATCCCAGGCCACCAAAAATGCCCCCAAAGTGCATAATACATCTTCGTACCCCCTGGATGCATAGCGACCCTAGACTGGTGAAAATTCCTCATCACCGCATCCCGAAGAGAAGAAGCCACTACTAGCCGCCCTTGAAAGGACAACTCATGCTCAGGGCCCTCTGTCCAATCCTCAAATAGCCCGCTAGCCTCGATACGGGCACGAAGAACGTCACACTCTATATCACCCGACTGGCCCTCCCGAACGCGCTGGTACAGCTCAGGCACAACAACGAGGGGGCTCAAAACTGTCCTACCATTACGAGCAATAGGCTGCAACTGCAACATCGCCAACTGCTCCATCAGCTTCCACTCTCTCACTACAACCTCAGCCTTTCCGTTCTTGCCCGGTGTATAGGCAAGAGTAAAGTCAAAGGACTGCAAATACTCCACCCACCTCCTCTGCCTTAAATTCAAGTCCCTCCGAGTAAAAATATACTGAAGGCTCGTGTGGTCTGAGAACACCACAAAGTTCTTCCCCAAAAGGTAATGCTGCCAACTCTTCAAAGAAAAGATAATAGCCGCCAACTCAAGATCATGGGTACGGTAATTCTGCTCATGTGGTTTCAACTGTCTCGACCCATAAGTTACCACATTGTGCTCCTGTATAAGCACACACCCCAAACCAATCCTGGATACATCACAATACACTTAATATGGAATGTTCTTCTTAGGTAACTTCAACACAGGCGCAATGGTCAAATGGATTTTGAGAGCCTCAAACGCCTGCTGACGCTTGTTACTCCACTCAAACTTCACTCCCTTCCAGGTCAACGCCATCATGCTGCCAAATAGGAGAATCCCTCTACAAAATGATGGTAATACCCCGCTAGGCCAAGAAAACTACGAACCTCAAAAACATTGGTTGGCCTCTCCCACGATGACATAACCTCAATCTTAGCTGGTCCACTCTAACACCTCCAGCAGACACTACATGGCCAAGAAAATGAACCTCCTAGATCCAAAACTCACATTGTTAAACTTAGCATACAATTGTTGGTCCCTCAAGGTTTGCAACACTATTGCCAAATGTTCCACATTCTCCCTCTCGGTCTTGGAATACACCAAAATATTATCAATAAACACCACCACGAAAGAATCCAAGTAAGGAGCAAAAACCTGATTCATCAGATACATGAACACTGTTGGTGCATTAGTGAGTCCAAAAGGCATCACTACCCACTCATAATGCCCATATCGACATTGAAAAGCTGTCTTAGGGATATTCTCATCTCTAACCCTCAACTGGTGGTATCCCGACCGTAGATCTATCGTTGAAAACCACTGGGCCCCACTCAACTAGTCAAACAAGTCATCTATCCGTGGCAATGGATACTTCACAGTCACCGAATTTAGCTTCCTATAGTCAATGCAAAGACAAAGGGTGTTATCCGCCTTCTTTGCAAAGAGCACCAGAACACCCAGGGTGAGGTACTCGGCCTGATATACCCCTGGTTTACCAACTCCTCTATTTGCCTCTGAAGCTCCCTCAACTCAGCTGGTCCCATACGATATGCCACTTGGGAAATCAGACTAGTCTTTGGTACCAACTCAATGGTGAACGCCACACTCCCCTTAGGTGGTAACCTCCTCAGCTCCTCAGGAAAGACATCCTGAAACTGGTCAACAACCGCTGACCACACCCTCTTTCCCACTTTCCCTTCCTCCACAAAGGTTAGGGTTGCCAACCTGTGGGTAATAGCACCTCACTAGTCTAACACTGGCCTAGCCCGACTCGCCTCACAATCCCACTCTCCCTATAGGGTGCAAGGAGTCCCCATAGGTGACACGAATGATACATGGCGCCGATAACAATCTATCTTGGCCTAGAAAGTCATAAGTCAATCCATACCCAAGATTAGGTCAAACGTCCGCAATGACATCACATGCAAGTCAAAACTAAGCTCTACATCCCCATGGTTAGCACACAACCACGACAAACACGTCGTACCACAATCATACCTCCCACTGGTGACTCAACAACTAGGGGCCTCTCTGCCTCAACACATTCTAATCCCAAGCCATCAATAACAAGCTCAGCAACAAATGAACAAGATGCACCCGTATCAAAGAAAACGGAAACAAGCATATGAGACATCAAAAGGGTACCTCTAACCACTGATGGTCCCACCCCATTCTCTGCTGGTGGAGGTGGTAGCTCAGCCTCCTCTTAAAGTGTCGCATCCAACGCAAACACCCTCCCCTGTGTCACGGGGTCAGGTTTCCTGCGCCTCTCAACCCATTGCGGCACTTAGCTTCTCTATCCACGGTCCGCTAAGTTTAGCCTTTGAGGGTTGAAGCGCACATAGACTGGTTTCGCCCTACCACTGGGCTCATCAGGAGAACGACTCCAGTTCCCGACCAGTTTGTGTAAGGATAGCCAAATCCCTTCTTTAGCGTCAAGTCCTCGACTAGTGGCGTGTTCCCCACATTCAACCGGGTCGGCACGTCTGAACTCCGAAGGGGTTCCATCCGTTTTCCTCCACGAACTGCTTGGAACCTTCCGATGCGCACCATCTACGCTCTCAACCAACCCCTCTCTTTTACGTAACACGAATACATTCCTGAATCGTGCCACTGAGAAACGTCCCGCCAGCACCACGCTGCTTGGGTCGTGACATTCTCCTCCACTCAATCCTCGCAATGTCCTCGTTGCGTCTGTCAACATCGCTTTCCCGCAGGCGATGACATCTTTACCTCGACGCCCTCCCACTCGCCCAATGTCAACAGCTTAGACATCGCTTCCCCGCAAGTTGCAACACCTTTACCAAGATCCTCGCCCACTCGCCTAATGTCCAAAGGATAGGAGGCTTCCAAGATCACTCCGACGCGCTCCTTCATACTCCCTTGCCCAACTCTGTATCACACTCTAGGATACTCCAACTCTATGGACGCAAGGCGTGCAAAACACTATCGGTCGACTCACCTCTGTGAGCTCCTACCTTGGGATCACGCTACTCGCGAGAGTGCTCAGTGAGTCTTCAGGATACGGGTCGGTTCGGCTTTGATACCACTTGTCACGGGGTTTGGTTTCCTGCGCCTCTCAACCCATTGCGGCACTTAGCTTCTCTATCCACGGTCCGCTAAGTTTAGCCTTTGAGGGTTGAAGCACACGTAGACTGGTTTCGCCCTGCCACTGGGCTCATCAAGAGAACGACTCCAGTTCCCGACCAGTTTGTGTAAGGATGGCCAAATCCCTTCTTCAGCGTCAAGTCCTCGACTAGTGGCGTGCTCCCCGCATTCAACCGGGTTGGCACGTCTGAACTTCGAAGGGGTTCCATCCGTTTTCCTCCACGAACTGCCTGGAACCTTCCGCTGCGCACCATCTACGCTTTCAACCAACCCCTCTCTTTTACGTAGCACGAATACATGCCTGAATCGTGCCACTGAGAAACGTCCCGCCAGCACCACGCTGCTCGGGTCGTGACATTCTCCTCCACCCAATCCTCGCAATGTCCTCATTGCGTTTGTCAAAATCGCTTCCCCGCAGGCGATGACATCTTTACCTCGACGCCCTCCCACTCGCCCAATGTCAACAGCTTAGACATCGCTTCCCCGCAAGTTGCAACACCTTTACCAAGATCCTCGCCCACTCGCCTAATGTCCAAAGGATAGGAGGCTTCTAAGATTGCTCCGACGCGCTCCTTCATACTCCCTTGCCCAACTCTGTATCACACTCTAGGATACTCCAACTCCATGGACGCAAGGCGTACAAGACACTATCGGTCGACTCACCTTTGTGAGCTCCTATCTTGGGATCACGCTACTCGCGAGAGTGCTCATCGAGTCTTCAGGATACGGGCCGATTCGGCTTTGATACCACTTGTCACGGGGTTAGGTTCTGCGCCTCTCAACCCATTGCGACACTTAGCTTCTCTATCCACGGTCCGCTAAGTTTAGCCTTTGAGGGTTGAAGCACACGTAGACTGGTTTTGCCCTGCCACTAGGCTCATAAGGAGAACGACTCCAGTTCCCGACCAGTTTGTGTAAGGATGGCCAAATCCCTTCTTCAGCGTCAAGTCCTCGACTAGCAGCATGCTCCCCGCATTCAACCGGGTCGGCACGTCTGAACTCCGAAGGGGTTCCATCCGTTTTCCTCCACGAACTGCCTGGAACCTTCCGCTGCGCACCATCTACACTTTTAACCAACCTCTCTCTTTTACGTAGCACGAATACATTCCTGAATCGTGCCACTGAGAAATGTCCCGCCAGCACCACACTGCTCGGGTCGTGACACCTGGCCCGTGCCACTAGTCGGATCACTCACTAGACGGTTCCCGCCATGACTACCTCCAACATTAGTCTGCTGTCGCTCCGGCCTCCCCTGAGGTCAGGACTGGCTTGATCCTGCCTGACTAGCCTGCCACTGACGAGCGGGTCTCTTTGTTGGTGCCCGAAAACTGGCATCACTCCTCGTGCTGGATGTCATGCCTCCTATATACCCGGCTCAAATGGCCCTCTCGTCTACAGCTCTTGCACCGCCAGTTCTTCTTGGGACACTTCCTCTTGAAGTGGCCTTGCTCCCCACAATAATGACAACCGCTAGGGAGACCTCTTACTGGACCTCCCTATCTGCTGCCGCCAAAGCTAGACTTCCCTGGGTTTACTGATGGTTGACCCCTACTGCAGAAGGAACTGCTACCTCCCTCCTTGGTCTTTGGCCACTTGGACCCTAAATCCCGATCAGATCCACCCTGTAACTAATGACCCTGATGGGTCTGCCTCCCATCATCCAGCTCCCTCTCAGCGATATGAACTGTCTCAACAACCTCATCATTGGTCCTCAACCGCAATATAGCCACCCTCTGCCTAAGGGCTGGCCGGAGACCCAAGGTGAATTTGTGGGCCTTCAAGTCCTCCCTCACCACAGTCTCGGGAGCAAATCTACTCAAGCTCCAGGAACTCGCGCTCATACTCGGGCACTGTCCTCGATTCCTCCCTTTTTTGCCACCTCAATGACTTGGGGAAGAACTCATCATGGAAGAGTAGTAAGAACTCCTCCCACAACATGAACTGCACTGCATGACTTCCTACTATACTCTGCCACCACTCCAAGGCATTCCCCTCTAGCTGCCGAATGGCCAACCTCACTTTATCCTCCTCCCGGAGTAGGAGAAAGGAAAACATATGCCCAATCTGCCTCAATCAGTGCTCAGCCACCATTGGATCTACCTCCCCCTTAAATCTCGGTGGTTGTTCCTTTCGGAACCTCATCACCACGTCATCCTCTACACGATGATTTGGCATGCCACCTAGTGAACTCTCATGCTCGCGAGGTAACCCCCCCACTGGTGGTGGTGGTGGCACCACCTGCTGTGCCGCTATCTTACGGCGCACTTCCTCCCGAACCTCTTGCTAGATACCCTCCCTTAGCTCTTGGACTTCCTGTCGGATACCCTCTCGTAGCTGCGCCAGCAACAGCTCATTTCATTCAGCGGGTTGCTCGGCACCTGGACCCTCATGGGCAGATGACTCATCAGCCACTACTTCGGATGCACGCGTCGCTCTCCTTAGCGGCATTCTTACTACACGAAGTAAGGAACACAACCATCAAAACGCATTCGAAATCTATCGAGTATCACTACCTCTACCCCATTTATCAATTCAATTATCACATTGCAATACACACATTGCACACATTTCATTTCACATTAAATCACATTGCACAAGTGTCAAATTAAAATCTTTATCACGTTGTTCACATTTTCCTATCACAATCACACATACACAACAAATGCAATTAATGCCCTAATGCCAACGCATGCAAATCCTACCACAGGACTGGACTACCCCAAGTACACCTTAGAGGTTTAAAGAGGACCATGTTGATCAAGCATGTCCATCCAGGCTCCTCCAAAGGACTCAAGATTACCAAATCCGCCCACTATCCTAGGCCAACTAGACCATGCTTTGATATCATATTGTCACGCCCCGGACTTCCAACCCGAGGAAACCGGTTCATGACTACCATTTACCCATGCGGTGGATATGGGGTTAGAATAGATAATACACACAGTACATCACAATTAACCACAATAAATGTTTACAAAACAAACCACATCTCTTTATTTATCTAAAGAAAATCTTTTACATCGTTTCCCCCATAGGGGTTACATTATTTCCCACAAAATAATAATAATAAAGAAAAATAGCAAACAAAGAATACAGTTTTCCACCTTGGTGTTCCACCTAACGCCCGTAGGTTCCTCAAAACAAACAAGACACACAAGGAGGGTAAGGAACACAGCTCAATAGAGATCATGTCTCCCCAACCCGTCCTATGCTCTTAGCATCTACATGAGGACGTGTACAAGTGCAGTGTTGTGGCAATAATATATAAACAGGTGCCACTCAATGTTTATAATAAACAAGGCACACCACACAAATGGGCACAAACACAGCCACGGCCACACAGGCTCCCACATCCATGGCTACATAGGCCACCACAGCCACACATGCTACCACAGCCACATAGGCTACCACAATTCCACATAGCACACTTTTAAGCACAACACAATAATATACATTCACATTACATCAAATAACACATGTATTCAACAACCATTACTCAAACCATAATTATCATATCCAGATATTATGTTCTCAAACATAACTCCCCCGGAAACCCCAAGGCTTCCCCACGAGGCCCTATCGTGGAACTAACCCTAACAAACCCTACCACTGAACGAAAAGTGCAGACACCCCAACAGCCTCCAAGGTCCACTACCACGAGAACGAACCTGAAATCCCCAAACCTTGGACTCCTCAACATACCCAAGCATAACTTGCCATTGGAGGCCAACATTCATATAGGAGATCACACTTATATGAATTTATGTGTGTGTATATATATATATATATAAACATGAATCATCTACAATTCGTCTACCACAAGACCTAACCCTAGAAGAGGTTCAAGAAAGGACAGAATTCCTACCTCGAAAAGATCCTCCTTGCTTTTGCTCCCACGCTAAATGTCGTCCACCCACGCATACACAACAGCAACGATCAGGAGAGGGTTCTCTCTCTCTCTCTCTCTCTCTCTCTCTCTCTCTCTCTCTTTGTGGCGGCTGAGAATGAACCCTAAAAAAAAGGAAATCTCCTTTTAAATACATAACACTTGACCTAATCACCCAGCAACTAGCACTTATCAAAACAATGTAGTTTTGATAAGTGAAACATGTTCTAACCTTCCCGCTTCCACACAAGACAAAATACCCAAAATTCGAACATGGTCCTTTGAGAAAAGATTAACAGCATAACAAAATGAAAGAGACGGTGCAAAAACATGGTTGCACGTGACAAAGGCCATTATCACGTGCAACCTCCAAATGGCCTAGGATTTTGCCACTAGCTTTATAACTTTGTTTGGAAGGCTCCCATGTAAAAATATCACTGCACGTGACAAAGGCCATTGTCACGTGCAACCTCTAAATGCTCCCTCTTGAGCTCATCTTTTGCCTCATGCTTTCTCATTAATATACAAAGTGTTCTAGCTGATGTGTATGAGAAGAAATCTCCCAAAAACCTGACAATTGCCACTCAAAAGGCATAACTATGACTAACTCCTCACATCCCTAAACATGGGTCATTACATGTGCAAATAGTCACCTCAAACCAAAAACTAGATTTTTTTGAGATTCAGTGCTAATTCCCATTTTTCACATTTTGAATGAGTGAGAATTTAATTTTTTAGTATTTTTATTTATTTACATTGTAACTTAAGTATAATACTTGGCATAAAGGATTATAATGTAAATAGTCCAGTCCAGTGAAAATGGAACTACACCAGAACTGCACTACCCAACTACTCAAGACACCTTACTCGAGACACACTGCTCGAGATTGCTCGACGCTCTCTGCTCGAAGCTATGCTTGACACTCTCTGCACAACACTCTACTCGATGCTAGCTTAACGCTCGAGCCTCGAGTAGTGTCGAGCAGTCTCCCCAATCACAATCTGTCGACTTCGTTCATCCCAATTCGTCCCAAAACCCAGTTATACCACTTAAATCTCTAGTTTTAAGCACTAATTCATCCAAAAAATGAACTTCTAACTCATTCTAGCCATATTAGGCTACCAAAATAACCTTAATTCGAAGGTTAACATACATAAAATCAGGTTTCCCCAACTTAGGGTTCATACATCAAATTTCATGAATTTAGAATTAATTCTCATGTTTTAGCTACTCTAGCAAGCACAAGCAATGACATATGATTAAAAAGAATGAATCTCTGCCTCAATTATACTTGATTTGAGCTACAGATCATCTAATTCGTTTTTACCCTTCTCCTTCTCTCTCCTCTCCTCTCCTCTCCTCTCTTTCTCTCTCTAGAAAGGCAAGCACATACTGAAATTAGGGATTAGGGTTCTTCACTACCCTTTTTATACTCTCCCACATTTAATTCATTAAAATATCAAAATTATCCTTATAGGGTCCCGACTCCAAATTGAGTCCAATTACTGTCAAAATGCTCCATTTGACGAGTACATCACTGTACTAATATTTATTTTTCCAAACTAATTCCTCAGATACAAAGTAACCCGACCATACCACAAAAATCCCAAAATTACCCTTTTGGGGGCTCCAACTCCAAATCAGGCCCACTTATAGTCAAAACTCTCTATTCGATGCCTACGTCATTGTACGATTTCACATCCCTCGATGTATACTCCATCACATGGTTAACTACCAGAATCGCAAACATTGGTCATTACAGCCTCACTACCTTAGGAAAACTAAACAATGCTTTAATACTATTTGCCACGCTTCATATTTCCAACCTAAGAAAATTGGTTAGTGAATCCTCATACCAGCACCCGACCGAAAAAATGGTTAGTGATAACAGTTAGAAGGGGAACTTATCACGTGTACTGTTCCCACATGCACACATATGCCAAATTAAAATCTCATATCATTCAAAATAACCGATACATCAATCATTCCCCTCTTGGTTACAACGGGTCTATCTCATTACAACCAGGATAATCCAAACAACAAAAATACAAAACTACAAAAAGGTTCTCTATCTCTGGTGAACCTCCTAACTCTTGTAGGCACCTAAAAAAAATAAACATAACAGGAGAGTGAGTAACCACAGCTCAGTAGGGATCACGTCTCTCCTGTTGGGATAGTGCTATATAAAGCAATGTGTAATCCTAATTATATAAAGATTATTTCTGATTAATTAAAATATATTTTGTTTAAGTATTTATTAGATTGCATTATTTTGCTTTCTTATGTGGCTGAGCATCATAACATCCCATTACTTATGGGGGGGGGGGGCAGGGGGGGGGGGGGGGGGGGGGGGGGGGGGGGGG